>OU015495.1:106690878-106718378 GCA_907164885.2 Dolomedes plantarius | reverse complement strand
CAACAGTGTCCGCTGAACAGTGTGCTTCGATACTATTCTACTTGGCCCTGCATTGTATTGGGCTATCAGCTGAGCCACTGTCTGGCTTCGGTTTTGCTTCACCATGCGAGACAGTCTCCGACGACCTTTTTCTTTGATAGCGTGTGGACGTCCAACACCATGTCGTCTACTGCTGGTTTCACCGTCATTCATCCACTTTGCATAAGTGCTAACAACTGTAGGTCACGAACAACCCACGAGTCGTGCAGTTTCGGAAATACTTGTTCCGAGCCTTCGAGCCATTACAATCTGCCCTCTATCAAAGTCGCTTAGATATGCAGCCTTTCCCATCACACACAAAAGTAAGTGAAAGAATGATTCTTCAGACTCTCCAGCAGCAGTTAAATACCACTTCCACCTGATCACATGCCTTCCACGTCATGCAGGCGAATTCATTGCAAAATGTAGGGGTGGTCATAATGCTTTGGCTCTTGAGTATATATATATATATATATATATATATATATATATATATATATATTTAAATATATATATGATAGTACTTGGGTGCTATCAAAAAACACAAATTAAATATATGTAATGGGGAATGTGCTATTTGCTAAGGACATAGGGAAACTGAATCAAACTACCACGACTCAAACGAGCCAGTGATACATTTTCTTTTCATTCAGGGCATCTGAAAAGTAATCAGGCAAGTAATATGAATTCAGAGGATTACGAAAAGCCCTTTTTCCACTAGAATTCTATCCCATTTTAAGCACTAGGGAGTGAAAATCTATTATCTGACTTTCTAACTGAAATTAACATGAGTAACACCAAAATTTTAGGACTTATTCAAATGGAATATCCAATGAATCAATAGCAGATTCAAATGGAAAACAATACAAATCTCTTCGTTTACATGTAAATAATTCTCGAACTCAGAAATTGCAGTTTGTTTGGGTGTTTTAATGTCAAATTATTTCTTTATCAAGAAAAACTGATTTATTGCTCATTACTTGAGTAACATAACAAAAAAATTTACAAATTAAAAAATAAAACAAAACTGGATATGTTATTTTTCATCCGTCATTTCCTGTGAAAACTCTAAAATCAACTCCACGATGTCAGCCATAGAACCATTACAATTTTAATCATTTTATCTAACCAGACAGTTTCCACTGCTGATACCTCATGATTTCTAATGAATTCATTTTATGTGGCGCGTCATTAATCTATCACTACGATAGAAACCTTAATAAACCTTAATAGAAAATAATGCGTTACAGAACATCATCCTTTTATTGCTTGTAATCTTTGATTTGTCTGAGTTATAAAGGTAATATATAGCAGTAAGCATGCAGAGGTAGATTGCTAAACGGACGTTATAGGCCTGTGCTTAGGATTAACAAAAATTAAGGGTTTCTGAAAACTAACTCCTCTTTACTACATCTAAAAGAAATACTATTTTCGTCATTCAGCTAATGAATTGTCATTTGATTAATTCTGAATTTAAGAATCTAATTACCTAAATGTAAAAATCTTTATACTTATAATTATGATAATAATTGCTTTTTATTAATATCATCATAATCCTTATTATCATAATAAATATTTCCTATGAGAAGTACTAGAGGCGTTCGTTCGTTTTCAGGCTCAATAATGTTGATAACTATTTATTGGCCCATTAACTTACACGCATTCAATGAATTCGCCTCTAATGCTTACAGGTAATAATGTTGTCCAAACGATAGATTATGAAACATTGTTGATGAATCCTACGAAGTGGCAGCCAGTAAAGTATCAATGGAGACAGTGTTTAAAATATGTATCATAGATTTTGTTAACGACAGTGATTAATTTAGAAACAGTTTTTAATACGTGCTTTAATCTTCAAAATTCATTATTCCGAGGCTTAATATTTAATTCAAGAAAAACGTTTTTAAATTCTTACTTATGGTAAATTAGGTATTTTTAACGGTTGTGTGAAGATATGAAGTAGCAGTGTTAATTTACGGTAGGAAGGGTATAAAAAGTCAACATCTACCTAAAGAAGTTCTGATGAAAATTTTAAGGAACAAAAGAAGGATTGGATAGTTTAACTGTTGCGGAAAAACTATAAAATTAGGTCCTGATAAGGGTTAAGAGAGGCCTCGAAATTTAGTCTCGCCTTAAGGCTCTAGGATAAGCACGTATGATTTTTATGAGGGGAAGTTCTTTTCATTAGAGGAGTTGAAAAAGGAAGAAAAATATCCATGGCTGTTGAAAGAGTATCTAAAAGATGCCTATGATGCATCAGTAGGCTGTAAATCTGTATCATTAATGTATCTGACACTAATGAAGATCAAATAAAGTATCCTTATAAATGCGATCTGACACTAATGAGGATCAAATAAAGTATTTCATTGATGTGATCTGATACTAAGGCGAATCAAATAAAGTATCCTCATTATTGCAATCTGGCACTAATGAGGATCAAATAAAGTATTTCATTAATTTTATCTGACACCAATGAGGATCAAATAAAGTGTCCTTATTAATGCGGTCTGACACTAATGAGGATCAAATAAAGTATTTCATTAATGCGAACTGATACTAAAAAGGATCAAATAAGTATCCTAATTACTGCAATCTGACACTAATGAGGATCAAAAAAGTATTTCATTAATTTTATCTGACACTAATGAGGATCACATAAAGCGTCCTTATTAATTCGATATGACACTAATGAGGATCAAATAAAGTATTTCATTAATGGGATCTGACACTAATGAAGATCACATAAAGTATCCTCATAAATGCGATTTGACACTAATGCAGATTAAATAAAGAATTTCATTAATGTGATCAGATGCTAATGAGGATCAAATAAATTATCCTCATTAATGCGATCTTGCACTAATGTTGATCAAATAAAGTATCCTCATTAACGTGATGTAACACTAATGAGCATCAAATAAAATATCCGCATTAACACGATTTGACACTATTGAGGATCAAATAAAGTATTCTCATTAATGAGTTCTTTCATTAATGAGGATCAAATACAGTATACGCATTAATGTGGCCTGACACTATTGAGGACCAAACAAAGTACCTTTAATAATACTATCCTTATTAGATTGTATTGATGAGTATAGATAGACACCAGCATTATTAATAAAATTATTAAAAGTTCATAAATTAAAGGGAAATAGTTGTTTTATTCTCTAAAATTGTTTTAACTTAATTTTACAGGAAGAAAATGAGCCATTCCGATGAATTTCGAATCGTCCTTTGCCCTTGCCATTTCCATCAAGTAAGTAACTATTTTTATCTATTCAAATTTAAGCTTGTAATCAATCATCGACTAGAAAGCTTAAATATCCAAAAGAAAAAATACATTCTTCCATAAACGTCGTTTATAGCGGGTCTTTTGAAAACAAAGCCTTTGTTTTAGAAAACAGTTCAAAGTTACTCATAAATCAAACCCGGTGGAAGTATAAGAAATCATAGAGTAACGTAAAATTTGAGACACATTATTTTATGTTGAATTAATAGGATATAATTGAGTGAAACTTTAGAGGTACATCGCAAGTACTTATCATTTACGTAATACAATCAGACTTCGAAGTTTTAATTTGTATATTTTGTGGAATGAATTTATCATAATACATCACGTCAGTAGAGTCACGAATATTCTTATTTTAACCCTTTAAGCGTTTGAGACGTATTTTTCCATCACACACTTTCTAAGTGTTTGAGACAGATGTTTTTCCATCCTGAAATTGGTGATCAAAAGTGTACCAAATGGTACAATTTTGAACTACTGAATACCAAACTAGAGAATGGAATAATTCGCCTGAAATGCATAATTTTCAGGTGAAAGATAGAGACAGATATGAAGTCTGAAATACTCAGAGACTTAAATCTATTTTAAAGGTTCACAGCGTATTAAAATAAAGTAAACAAATAATCAATAAATTTTTTATTGTGAGGAGCAAAATTTTTACTCTACATATTTGAAAATATTAAGAATAAACGCTAAAAGATAAAAAAAATTCTGATATAAAAATATTAGATACCTATAAAAAGAGGAAAACTTCATTCTTGACACTTACCAGATTATTTCTTATTTACACAAAGATGAAATTCAGACACATTCTGCACAAAACATTTCTGTATCAACATTTACCGATTTAATGTGAAATCATACAGTCTGCCTGTAAATCGATTTTTCCTTGACGGTTACATCATGGCTGAGAAAAATGCTTTAGGTTTCTCCCTTTGAAAATAAATAAATAAATAAATAAATGACAATGTTTGTTTCATTCATGACTAAGTTGCTTTGCGTGGGATTTGATTCAAAATGGCTGCGTGGATTATGATACACTTGATGCATTTTCTAAAATTGCAAAATACGATTACTGATCTCCGTTTTTATAAAAATTGTTTATTCAGAGATGCTGTTTCACGAGAAGGAGGAACATTTTGTGTTGAAGTAAATAGGGTCGTTTCTTGAAGAAATAATGTGGAAAATGTTTAATGTAATGGCCATAAACTTAAAATACTCGAAAAAGATATCCATTCTCGTTTATTTATCGATTACGTATGCAAATTAGATCTTCGATTGTTGAAACTAGCATATAAATTGAATACATATAAATTATGACTGCACTGTCAAAAAAGACAAAAAAAAAAAACCGCAATCGACTGGAAAAAAGAAGCAAAATTATTATCACATTCCAGATTTACAAATTTCATAAATTTAATTTTTGAGAGTAGGAAAAAAGGGTAAAGAAGATCAGAATATGTTATATAAATCCAGGTTTATGAATGAAGAATGAAGTCTTATACATAAAGAGTGAAATGTTACGTAAAAGGGGAGGCAGAATGGACTGCCACATTTCTGAAGGTTATTGGTAAGGGAGGGGTGGGGATAGGATGGCGCTGGAGGTGGCAATAGCTCGAGTGGATATTCTAGTTGTCAGTAGACACCATGAGTTGGTCCGGTGCAATTTCGTCAGAGAGGCGTTCTTTAAAAACAACGATCCTATAGCCACAACACAGAGGGAATTTAGGACGGTTTAAACAACAGATGCAGTTCCTGATCGGAAAACAATCTTGCGACGGGTTTCAAACGGGACAGCAAGTGGGTTTGTATTACCAACGAAACCAAGTGGTCGTCCTCGGTACATTAGAATAGCTGTAAATGTTCAACGAATCGGTGAGTCTGATGTTCGTGAGGAAGTTGTCGTCATTCCCCCAGAGATGACAGAGTGATGGAAAACTTTTAGAGAACGGCTCCAGGAGTGCATCGCAAATAACGGGCGCTACCTGAGTGATGTTATTTTCAAAATCTAGTGGAATAAAAAAGGATTATAAGTACTTTAGAAAAATATAAAGCCTTTTTCTGTACACTGTGTGAAGTTCACTGTTTCCTTTACACTTGAGGTAATGTATATAATAAACAATGAACACAGCATTAACAAGATTCGACAAGGTTTTCTACACTAAACTATTTATTACAACACAATTAGACTACATAAATACCGTACTCAATTGCTAGTAGGCAACGGAGAATTATCTATCGCGTGTGTTAATCCCGGTAGTTATATTACGAAAACCCTACCAGAATTCCGCCACGCTACTGCTTCTACATACGCCACACTAACCTTTCTGTCTTCACTTTATTACCAGGTCGCTGGAACGATAGATAACTTCAAAACGCCTTCGGTAAACTTGATAATGTCCGGATGCAGTGCGGCCAAGCGATCCTCATTCCAATTGTTTCTCGTTCACCTCCGTCCGACCTCGCCTCGTAGTGTTTTCACTCCCACTGTCAAGCGTGTACGCTATCCACGGGGATTCCCGTCTAGTAGAAAAGCGCCGCTCATTTGCATAAGAAGATTCTTCTTCTTCAAAAGGTGATTTACTTATACCAGGGGGGTTAATGTTGATTCAGTACCTCACAATTGTTTCGTTCGTTTTTTATTATCCTTTGAAATGTAGGAGTCCATTCTGCCGCAACCTTCATATTAAATATCATGAAACGAATCATTGCTTCTACTTTTCTTATACAATACTTTTGAGCAATATTTAACTGAAGCAAGCCCCCAATTGTTTTTTTGCTCCATTTGCTTTAGCCTGAGTATTGTTTATTTGAATATTAATCATTACAACTTTTCATTATATATTAATAAAAGTACTGAACGGAACAAAAAATTTCAACCCACTCTAAGAATTATTCCACTATTTACTCAGTTAAGTTATTTGTTAACGAATTTACACTAAGTGAAACTGGAAAAAAAAAAGGAAATTTAAAATATTCCATTGTTAGTTTTAATTAATTTTCAATAAGCAGCAGTCGTCATCACGCTTAACAGAGTAGAAATTAGCTTAATCAGTTTGCAGTTTCTGTGCACATAGGATGAATTTGGAAAAATATTTAAAGTTGGAATAGAAAAACTGGAATTTTATTAATCTCCGAAAAAAGGGAAAAAAATATTCATTATATTCTGTACTAATTTTGTTAATTCGCATCTTTGATGATCACAATACGGTCACCTTCTCTTATTTACTCTCGCTTAAAGCAAGAAAAAGTGATTACATTGGATTTTAAATTTAATTAATTAAACGTAATTATTATGATAGGAGTTTAGTTACATAAATACAGTATAGTATTTATATTTTGAATTTTCATTTAAACAGATCTTCTATTTAACCGTTTTCTTACCGGATGGGATAGCATATATCTCAAGAACACGGGCCCAAGAATTTATATATATATATATATATATATATATATATATATAATATGTATATATATATGTATATATATATATGAATATATATATATGTATATATATATATATATATATATATATATATATATATATATATATATATATATATATATATATACTAGAAGGTAACCCGTCATTTTGACGTCATAATACTAATAATGACGTCATAATGGATAAAGTATATGAAAGTTAAAAAATATCCCGCATTATCTAACAATATTGCATTTAATCCACACCTTGTAAAAGCAAACCGTTTCATTATTTTTTATTTATTTAGTTTTTCATGCGATTGGAGTAGTAGACTGCCATCCAGTTTTTTACAGCTCACTACGCGATATGAATACTTGAGCTACTTGGTTCATTCACATTCAAGTTTGTTTACTTTCAGAATTCATCGCAAAAGTAAACAGATTTTTGAAAACTGTTAAATATACAGCTAAAAGCATCCAATTTTTTTAGTTCTGAATGTTTTATAGAAAAATAGACTGAACAAACGTGATTTGATAGAGAAGATATTAGTTTTTAGGTAAGAAAAAATTCTGATCCACATCTGAAATTGAAATTAAGCCTAACCGGCTGTTTGTTTACTGAGGGCTTCAACTGAAAGATGAGTACAGCCCGGAAGTGTTATACAGAGACAACGGCTATTGTATATATATATATATATATATATATATATATATATATATATATATATATATATATATATATATATATATATATATGTGATGACCCGAATGGTCATCTCTTGAAGAAACACAATCGAGGCCGAAATTAAATGCAATTCCAAATCATAAATAACTGAAGTTTATTTAACGTAAAGATTAACACATCTTACTCAGTTCGGAGTCAGTCTGCGTCTCTCGCTAAAAAGCGCCAAAATAGCATTAGGTGAAAGAGGTTGCCAGAATTGGCGCAGGAAGTTAGTATGTGGAAGGCGGAACGTTTATGTCAAGACGGGTTACCATGGCAGAGATGAAGTACAGAATGGGCGATTATAGATAGTTTGTAATATTATCACAGAATATCCCCCCCATCTAAAATGGATTGGAGCCGCGGCCGTCGACTCCAAGACACTCCAGATAGTGAGAACATGAAAATTAGTAGTTAGAATATTAGGTTGAAGCTGGCTCGAAACTCACAAATTTTTTACACTTTAAAATACAACTGAAAAGGCTTAAACATGTAAATATGGCTTAACATTATAAACAAATATCTGGAGAAAAATAAAAATGGAATCGTACACTTAAATGAAGACACTAATAAAAACAGATGTAAAGACGTTCCAAATACAGATACAAGAAAAATATTGTGCAGGTCTCAGTCCCTGACATGCGTATCACAGTCTGAAATGTTTTCAGAGTAATGGACGGGTACAGTTCACATAGTAGTAAAAGTCACAAAAGTTATTTTTATTCACAGTCTTTATCGTGGAGTAGTGTTTTAGTACTTTTGGAGATCTCCTGGGTTGTAGTCACTTTTTTAGAAAAATATTGTTCTTTGTTGTTTATTATTATTACGTTTGACATTAGTTATTGACTTTTCTTTGAGCAAAACACTATCTATATTTTATTTTTATTTTTTTTCTTGATCATGTACACAAAAATATTAAAATTATTCTTTCAGCAATTAGTAGAATAAATTTACCAAATGCTGTCAAAATTAACTTTCAACATCAATACCACATGTCTGGTACCTCATGTTGCAAAAATTCGAACAAAAATACAAATTCCAACAATTGACACTGACATTCAACTGTTGTGGGAAAAAATCAAGACAATACAAACATAAATTTGAGGTATGTGACCTGTTGTGAGTACATCCTCGTGAGCGTTTACCAAAGGGAAGGTGCTTCCAACCTGAAACTCAAGTTGAGCAAACTGCACAAAATGAAAAGGGGCAGGCAGTTTCTCAAACATGAGAGGGAAAAGCAACTGTTCAAAGAGAACATTTGAAAAGTGCGAAGAGACAGGGAGGACAGTGAGTGGAAACCCCAGTATAAAAATCAATAATATTTGTTTAGTACATAGTATTTTCATATAAAATGTAGTAAGCTTCAAAAAGTTAAAAAAAATATATGTGAGTTTCACTTACACTCACGGGGTTTCTTCAAAATTAACTAGGATGGCGATAGGACAGGAATGCTAAAAAGAAAGATTAAGGATAGCTGAATGATTTACATATTGGTGACTTATTCATGGTGTAGTTTGAACTTCTCAGGTGAATAGTAAAATCTCAATTTTGATGAATGTACAATTTCAGTAGGTTTTTTCGTGTGGTAATTTTCTTTATCAATTTCATAATTATCTTCAGATAATTTTTTAATAATCTGGTAAGGTCTTGAATAAGGAGAGGTCAATTTTCTGGTGTTTGGGTATTCGAATTCCTCATATATTACTAAGTCTCCAGGTTGAAATTTAGATTCTTCAAATCTAGTATCATATCTCGTCTTATTTTTCTGGTGGTATTCAAGAGTTCTGGTTTTAGCTAAAGTTCTTGCTTCATTAAGTGGAGGATAAGTATTTTGGTCAATTATAGAATCAAACGGGAGTTTGCCAAATAATAAGTAGGCAGGGGTGAACTTAGTTACAGTATGAGGTGAGTTGTTATATTCAGTAACAACTTGCTCTAGCACTTTTGTCCACGGAACATTTTTAGAAGTAGCATTTACCTTACATTTTAGGCGGGTTACAAGGGATTGATTTACCCTCTCCACTTTTCCGTTCGTCTGGGGATGATGAGAAGAAGTCAAAAGTTGTTTCACATTATGGTTTTTAAGAAATTTTTTGAATCTGGATGATGTAAAAGCTGCGTTTCTATAGCTTAACACTTTCTCTGGAATTTGCACATTAAAAATTTGACTTAGACAATTGGCATATGTTTCTGAAGTCACACGCTTTGAGGGAAATGCCCATACATATCGGGTTGCATGATCAATCACTATATGTAAATATTTTTTGGTTGAGTTGTAATAATTAAACCCTCCTACAGTATCAATAGATAAACATTCAAAAGGTTGGTCAGTTGAGGGCACTTCCTGCAGGAATCCAAATCGTTTCTGTTTTTTCTTTTTATTTAGCTGACAAGTATGACAATGTTTCACGAAGTTTCCTATATCTTCACTAATATGGGGCCAATAATATTGAGGGGTAATTAAATTTAGCATAATTTGAACTCCTGGATGTCCGAAATTTTCATGGGTATTAGTTAACAATTTTAATCTTAAGGATTTAGGTACTACAATTTTACAAAAATTCTTTTTCTTAATTACCATCATGTCATTAATTTCTTTATAATTTTTACCACACACATTGTCAATTTTCTGTTGTTGAATAATTTCCTTCCTATCTAGTAAATGTACACAGTGTTGGAGATGTTGAGAAACGGCATGTCTTGAAAGCATATCCGCTTCAATGTTAGTAGAACCCTTCTGATATCTAATTTCGTAGTCATACATGCTCAATTTAAGGGACCAGCGGAATAATCTACCTTTTAAATTTTTAACGTTTTTTAACCAAACAAGTGCCGCATGATCAGTATGTATGACAAATTTTTGCCCATGGAGATAATAATGAAATCTGTCTAATCCGTCAACAATGGCTAAACATTCCAATTCTGTAATTGCGTAATTCTTTTCATAATCTCTTAAAGTTCTCGAATGGTATGATACAGGGTGAAGAATATTATTTTGATCTGGTTGCTTCAAAACAGCTCCAACAGCACTTTGGGAGGCATCAACATAGAGGTGACATGGTTTACTAGAATCGTATAACTGTAACACTGGTTTTGATATTAAGATTTCTTTCAACTCGTCAAAAGCTTGTTGACATGTTTCATCCCAATGCCACACAACATTCTTTTTCAGTAATCTATTAAGAGGAGCTCTAATTTTGGCATAGTAGGGAATGAATCGGTGATAAACATTTACACTACCGAGAACTCTTTGTAACTCTTTGGTATTATTAGGATTTTTCAATTTTTTAATAGTTTCAATATTATGATTATCAGGAATTACTCTACCATTTTTTACTTCATAACCTAGAAATTTTATCTGATCTTTAGGAAACACACATTTCCCTTGGTTTAATTTAATATTTTCTCTTTTAAACACTTCAAATAATATACTTAAATATTCCAAATGTTCTTTCTCAGAAGAAGAGTAGACAATTATGTCATCAAAGTAGCTAAATGCAAAATCAATTTTGTTTTTTGTTAAAATTCGCCTAATGGTTCTGTTAAAAATGGCTGGAGCATTTTTCAGTCCAAAGGGGAGCCTTAGCCACTCGAATAACCCAAAGTTTGTACTGAAAGCCAGCTTTTCAGTATCTGCGGGGTGAATGGGAATATGCCAGAAACCAGATCTGAGGTCAAGGGTAGAAAAAATTTTGGCGTTACTCAATTTATCCAATAAAGTATCAATTCTGGGCAAAGGTTCTGCATCTGTTTTAGTAAGGGAATTCAATTTTCGATAATCAATGCACAATCTTGTTTTCTTACCCTCCTCACGCTTGAGTACCAAACATACAGGTGAACTGTACGGGCTGCAACTTTCCTTAATTATGCCTGCTTTCAACAATTGATCAATTTGTGATTTAATTTCTCCCTCTTCCTTAGGGGAAGTTCTATAGGGTCTTAGAGATACAGGCAAGTTAGATGTTAAGTTAATTCTTTGGGGTTCAATATTAATACAACCAACATCATATTTACTTTTGGAAAATACAGATGAATTTTTAATTAACAAGTTTTCTAAATTATTTCCTTTTCGATTAAGATTCTGAGAAACAACATTGGTTACAGAGTCAACAGTTTTAGGTATGGTATCATTTAGAATTATATTCTCATTATCATCTTCATAGTTATTTTGAACAAAATACTCAGGTTGAGGACTGGACTTATTTTGGCTGTTGAACAGACCACCTTGGAATTGAATATGGAGTGACATATTTGCTTTTGGCATATTAACTTCATAATTAATTATTACAGATTTTTGTTTTACCTTTAGGTTTTTACAATCAATATCAATTTCATAAATTTTACATTCATTTAGACCTAATATTACATAATCCAAGTTATTGTCAATTACATATAACACAATATCTCTGATAATTTGGCCAATTTTCATCCTAACCTTACAGATTTTGTTCATTACAATATGGCCTTGTGTTTGTACAACTTGTATACCTCTTATTCTGGTTATTTTCAAATTTAACTGTCGAGCTGTTCTGGTGGATATCACTGACAGAGTTGCGCCACTGTCTATTAAACAGTCTATATTTTTATTGTTTGACAAATAACCGGACACCTTTAATAGTCAGGAATTGGGAGTATTCTCTGAGGGTGGTTCAATTGCAAGGGGTGAAGTCCTCTCATTATCAGCTCTTTCCATTCTGAATGGACAAATTTGATGCCAATGAAAAGCATTTGGAATACCTCTCTCTGTACATATTCTACATGGAGTGGGAGACAAAGTGGGTGAGTTATTATAATTATGATGGCTAGAAAATCTAGGGTTATTGCTCCGATAGTTAGGATTTGATGGTCTTTGGTATCGATAGAAATTATGAGGTCTCTGGTAAGTATTTTGCCTCGGGGCATAAGTTCTAACATCATTTGTATATCTTGGTACATCTGACCTATTCCAAGTTTGGGAATCATTCCTAAAGTAGTCATTTCTGTTTTGAATTTGGGGAGTTCTAACAAAGGGAGTTACATATCTGGGCGAGTCATTACTGGGTTGTGGATTCTCTCTTATTTTTACCAGTCTGTGAGCTTGATTAAGCCAAGCAATTGGGTCAGCAGGGGAATTAATGGTCATTAACCCTTTAGCTGTTCAGTTATTTAGATGATTTGGGTACCTAAATTGTTCACTTTTTTTATTGCAAAAAACAAATGTTTAATACAAAATAAAATATACTTAGCAGTTAAAAATTAATATTTTTAATTATATACATAAAAATTTTAAGGTTTTGTGGCGGCTGCCACTCAGCGTGGCAGTGGTAAAGTTCGCATCCAGTGGAGCATTATTTTCTAAAAATTAAAAAAAAAAATCAATTTAATTATTTTCTAAATAAATAAATAAATAAATAAATAAATAAATAAATAAAAATGAATACCTATTAGTAGTTCAGTTTTGTGTGGTATAACTGGAAACACTTTTCCAAGCACAAACCAACTCCGCAATCAGTACACCAGAATCGTGTTTCCTTCCGTATCTTTTTCCCATTTTCATTCTTTTTGGAGCAACAAACTTTGCACTGCCTTGTAGGTTCACGCTTCGCAGGAGTAGGAGGAATATGGGATATAAAGTGTCGTTCAGTAAGACGGGCAGGGTTATCTATTGCAGATGGTCTGCCGATATTCTTTTGTGCAGAAGCTGCATCATCATATTTATTGAAAAGCTCCTCTACAACTTGGATACGAAATTCTAAAAATGTAATTCGTTTCCCAACTACATTTTTATACAGCAAAAATGAGTTCCAGAGCACTTTGTCTAATAAATGTAAATATCTTTTTATAGTATTTTTTCTGGCGTTTTCGAATTGTCGGATGAAAAGATATTTCTTGATCACAACGATCTACACCACCCATAGTTAGATTGTAATCAGAAACAATCTTTGGCTTGAGTATGTCTTCATTTTTTTTTATTTTTGAGGCTGATCATGGAAGTATCATGAATACTGCTCATCAAACACACATCCTTCTTATCTTTCCACCTTATAGCCGAAATCTTACCTCTTTGAAAAGCTATGAGTTGCCCTTTTTGTAAATTTCTTTTAGCGAATTCTGTAGGTAAATCTCGTCTGTTTATCCTTACTGTGCCATAAATATCTGTTTTTTGGGCTATAAGTAAATCTGCAAGCTCGGGTGACATGTAATAGTTATCTACAGTCACACAATAACCATTTCCAAGAAAGCGATTCATTAGATGCATGACGACTTTTGTGGAAAGTCCATAATTTTTATACAATGCATTGAAGACAGTGCTATTTCCTGTATAGATAACGAAGTCACAAATATACCCTGTTTCAGCCTCACAAAGCATAAAAAATTTGATTCCAAATCGTGCGCGTTTGTTTGGAATATATTGTTTCCAAGATAACCTTCCTTTATAAGGCATCAAGCTTTCATCTACAGAAACATCTCTTTCCGGTATGTAAAAGTTACAAAATTTTTGCCGTAAATTTTCTATCACATTATGCAGCTTCCAAAGTTTTGGATTTGAAAAATCTTCTTTTTTTTCAGCTTCATTATTGCAAAAATGTAAATATCGAAAAAGCAAAAGGAAACGATTTACTGTCATTACTTTTGAGTAAACTGGAGTGTGCAAAATCCTTCGATGAGACCAGTACATAGCCTGATTTGGTTTCTGGACAATACCTTGAAGAAATATTAGCCCAAAGAATAGCTTCATTTCTCTGTCATTTGTAGGGATCCATTTTTTACTGCGGGAGAACTTTGATATCTTTGCCCGATTTGCTCTTCTTTCTTGTTCTGCATAGTTGTTCGTTTCTTTGACAATTATATCCATTACATTTGAATCCAGAAACATTTCAAATATATCTAAAGGAGTGTAGTTTATATTTACAGAAAAGGTTATACCTGGAGTACCTGTAAAAGGGAACCGAGGAGGCGCTGATTGACCAGAAGCAGTTATTTCACACCAGTCACTCGCATTTGCTATATTATCATCTCCGCTATCTTCTGATTCACTGCTATATTCAATATCACTTTCCTCAGTTTCACTTCCGTCACTCGTATCGATGCCTTCAAAATCGTCTTCGCTTGATGAATCCAAATCATCTATATAACGTTTACGGGATGCCATTTTGCAACAAAAAAATGCCGCGCACTTTGACTTTGACCTTTGGCCTCTACCCTTTGGCATCTAACCTTTGGCATCTAACCTTTGTCCTCTAACCTTTGAAACTTGCAGTATAGTGCTGCCATCTATTGCATTGAGCGCAAATAAATTCCTCCCGAGATATATTCGGGTATAACAACACGAAGCAATCAAAAAAAAATTACCCCGAGTAATACTCGGGCGTGACATTTTGGAACACCAGTGCTGTGCCCGAGATTACCTCGGGCAGAACAGTTAAAAGGTTAATGATTTTAGTTCTCCGGGGAGGCCATCAGTTAAACCCTCCATGATCATTTCACTTCTTAAATTTAACTTTCTTCCGATTTCTAATTTTTCCCTGAAATATTTTGTTATGTCATCGTTTACCTTAAATTTTAACCCCGCAAAATCACCAAAGGTAGTTAATGTAGGGGTAAAAAAATTTTCTTTTAATACCGTCACTAATTCTGCAAAATTATTAACTTTATAGCAATTCTGTATATACACGTTAAGTGCGTTACCCTTTACAAAACGTGAAAAATTTTGTAATTTCCACTGTTCATCTCTATTCCCTTCAATACATTTTTTATTAAAATAAGATAACCACGAATCTGTATCAATAAAGCCTTCCTCAAAGGGCACAATGTTAATTTCGTTTTCAACATTCGGGATTCTAAAAGAATCGTCATGTTCGACATTTACTTTGGAAGTGGTCATCTTGTTTTCACTTTTACAATACCAGAAAATTACAAAAATAACATAATTACTGACCTGCTTACACACCAACTTTCGTAAACACAAAATAAATTTTTGAGAGTAAAAACGCTCTGACAGTGATCTTTGTGTTGAAATATAACTTATTTTGATTATCTGCACAGCGTTCGGCGTGCATGCAGAAATCAAGGCAATAATGGAAAAAATTTCACAATCTTGAATATTTAGAGTTGAATACGGGTGTATCACAAGATGGCGCAGTCCAAAACGGAAAGAAAAAATGGTGAGGTCAGGCGAAAAACGAAACTGGAACGAACCGGAACAATGGCATCTTTACTTGCTTCGATGTAGTAGATTTCATGATTTTGGATGAGGAACGTTTTAGCATTGGTCATTTCAAGCTGGTTAATTCAGGAACGCATGCGGGATTCTGAAAACTGTAGCGCAATGGCGTCTTCATTTCTCACAACGCAGTCGCAATCTCAGGCGTGACCAAGGTTGATTTCTTGATCCAAACGCCAAACTTGGTTCTCGATCCTGTCGACTGGTGTGATGACCCGAATGGTCATCTCTTGAAGAAACACAATCGAGGCCGAAATTAAATGCAATTCCAAATCATAAATAACTGAAGTTTATTTAACGTAAAGATTAACACATCTTACTCAGTTCGGAGCCAGCCTGCGTCTCTCGCTAAAAAGCGCCAAAATAGCATTAGGTGAAAGAGGTTGCCAGAATTGGAGGAGGAAGTTAGTATGTGGAAGGCGGAACGTTTACGTCAAGACGGGTTACCATGGCAGAGATGAAGTACAGAATGGGCGATTATAGATAGTTAGTAATATTATCACACATATATATATATATATATATACAGTCGAATCCCGTTATAACGAACTTCAAGGGACCAAAGGTTTTGTTCGCTATATCTGGTGGTTCGCTATATCCGAAACATTAAGAAAAATGTTAAAGTTCACAAAATGTATAACTCATTAGTTGCTATGTATATTCAATAATGATGTATTGAAGGGATGATAAAATTATTAAAAGTGATCATTAATGATTTAAATTGACTAAAATCGATTACATTAAACTGATGCAATACTAATTAAATTAACTAAAAATGAAGACAAATGGAAATAAATTGATTTTATCTTTAATTGCTGCTCACTGTTTTGATACAGAAGTAATCCGTAATCTTCTGCTGACGTGATGTCGATTTCGAAAACATTTTATGAATTTCTTTGTCAAATACATCAAATGATTCCAACACTCTTTCTTCCACTGTTTGTGTAGACAAAAACTAATCACACGCATCGCTGCTGCAGCATCTGATATGGTGGAGATTACGTAATTTATGTGATCCTCTTCATCATCATCATCATCAGAATCTTCAATTTCAGAATGATTCATTTTAATTTCTTCCACAATATCTTCATCAGTCGGATTTTCACATGCAATGACTTCATCACATGTTTCGAACAACTGCGTGCCACAATCTGAGAATGATGAAATTTTGTGCTTTTCTATCCACATCGCGATGGTTAAATCTTCATCATCTTCTTCATCATTCTTTGCTTCTTCAATATTAGTTGTATCTTCAACATTCTTAAAAAGTTAAAAAATTTAAAAAAAATTCAGTTGTCGACTGAAAAAAATGTTCGTTATAGCCGATTTTTAAGATATCGGAAGTTCGCTATAAAAGAATAAATTAGCATTAAATACAATAGGAAAACGGTGGGACCAAAATTTTTGTTCGTTATATCTAGGAGTTTATTATAGACCGGGTTCGCTATAACGGGGTTCGATTGTATATATATATATATATATATATATATAAACCCCCTTAATGGCCGTTCTTATAAAGGGGTTGTGAAATTTCCCATTCTAAAGGGAGAATCGGAAAAATGGGACCCGTAAGCTAAAGGTTAATGAAATTTTCTTCAGAACTTCTCTTAAAGAATGCGTTCCACCTAGATTAATCCCTTTATTATGGGAAAAAAATCTATTTTTTAATATAGAATTTTATGACATGATTCCGCTGGGACAAGAGTTTGGAAAGAATGATTTATATGAAGTACGGTTATCAGAAATATATGAAAATTGTTATGAACAGATGCCTCTTTATAAGAAAACTAGCTGAAAACCCATGCTTCCCTACGGAGTACATTCAAATTAAATACAACGGTCAATGCATGCAGTTAATGCCAAAAAATATATGTATTTAGAAAAAACTCGTAACGGATATTTTTATAGACAAAATAATCTAGAAGAAAATATTCAAATTAAATCTAATAGAACATACTAAAGCATATAGTACAGATAATATAGTACAGTTTGAGGAACATTTATTTTACTGTATTTTAATATCGTTTCGGATAATGTCCAATCGTCTGCAACATTAGAAAGAAAAAAAATTGTCAATTTATTTCGTTCTTATTCACGTTACGATCACAAAAGGAAAAGGTATCACAAAAAAATCACAAGTATCACAAAAAGAAAAGAAACCCCGTGATCAGCATTTAGTAAATTAAATTCTAAAAATCGATCTTTAAAATTCACCTAAAATCAGAAAATGGAGGTAAAGATTTGAAAAAGGTTTCATTTTAAAGGAATTTTTACGTTCTTTCTCGTCATATAAATTTTATAACCCTCAGATCAATATTTTAAATGCAAACTTAAAAAAGTTACAAAAACTGCTTAAACATTTAATTTAAAAAAATCTAAAAAGAAGTTTTAAAAAATGTTTCTTAGTGTACCCCTACATTAGAAGAAGAATCGCGATGCGAAATTTCATCCCTTAAGTCCAGCGGTTTGGTCTGTGCGTTATCTGTCAGTCAGTCAGTCAGTCAGTTACGGAACTGTTTTATATATATATAGACTATGCAGGTAATTACGTTTTTATTTTATAATCTTAGATTGCTTGTGGAGTGTGAAACATTTCAAATATTCAATAATTTTTGTTTGATATTTCGCTGTGCCGTAGTTGCGACAAGTTTCCACTTCCTTTTTGCAAATTGTTCCTGTTCATTTCTCGCATTTTGGAAAGAAAGAGGTATCTGTGATGCATTTTACTACATAAATTTTCAGTGCTATTTGTTATTTCAAAAAAGTTTGTGTCAAGTAAAACATCAAAATGCGAATTTATGACTACGTAGTCGACAGCAGCGTTAGTATTTTGGGCTATAAAGTGTGGAATCTGTTGCGCCTTCGCTTTACAGAAAAAGGGTCATCACTCTCTTTTTTCCGCTTGCATGGCCACCTCGCTTCCCGGACTTACCCCATGTGACATTTTTGTGTGAGGTTATTTAAATTCTAAGGTGTATCTTGATGGAATCTAGAACTTGGCGGCCCTAAAGGACAACATATCCCGGACTTTGATGAGCATTCCTGGCGACATGTTACGCATGGCCGTTGACAACATAGTGTCCAGTATGGAATGTGTCGTCAATCAGGATGGTGGTCATATTGAAGGAGGGAGAAGTAAATTTGCTGCATAAAGTGATGTTGCAGTGGAATTCCTTTGTTATTCATTTGTCTGCTTACAACTTTTTCGGCATTCATCCCTTATCTATATACCCCGAAATACTGGCACTGCTGTCGACTACATAGCCGTGACTTTGTATTTTGATTTTTTACTTGCCATTTATGCAAATTCTCGGGTGCGCCGACAACAACAGCGCCATAACTTCCCCTATTGGCGACTTTTGGAACTAATTTTTTTTCACTGAAACTCTTTCCCATGTCGTCATTAGTCCTTCTTTCAATTTTGGTGGAATTCCGAATGAAAGATCGCGCTACAGATGGCTCTGAGTAGTGTCAGTTAAAAAAAATCACCCTGTATATATATATATATATATATATATATATATACAGGTGGTTATCAAAATAATGGAAACACTAAGAAACATCATGAAAACATTTATTAATACTGCTCAGGATCACCTTTTTCATGTAATACCACCTGATTCACCTCGGAATTGGATTATACAAGTCATTAATAATGGTTAAGAAAATATTATACCATTCTTCAGGGAAAAATCATGAAAGTTCCTGTAGAGATGCTGTGGTGGATATCGATAACTCGCTCTATCCGCTTATGTAGATCACATTGGTTGGATGATATATAGTCGGAGGGATTGTACAGGGCAAGATAAGATATTTTGCTTCTTTTTCACGCTCTTCAAACCAATACTTGATAGATTTAGCTTTTGATATAGGGGAATTATCATCTTGGAGAACGCTATATCCTGCAAGAAACAATGTTTACACCATAGGATGAACTAGTGAGCTAAAATTTCGACATAGTCCTTCCCGTTCAATATCCTTTTTAGGGTTACAATACGGCCTGACTAAAACCATGAGATGCCATCCGTTACCGTGATAGATCTATCTCCATGATTGACAGTTGAGATGAGACTATGAAGCACATTCATAAACACCACTAATATTGATAGGTGTTTCCATTATTTCGATAACCACCTGTATATATGTATATGTATATATGCATATATATATATGTATATATATATATTATATATATATATATATATATATATATATATATATATATATATATATATATATATATATATATATATATATATATATATATATATATATATATATATATATATATATATATTTATTCTTGGGCCTGTATTCTTGGGATACATGCAATCCCACCCCATAAGGAAAACATTAAATTTCAGTCTGTTTTAAGAATTAACATGTCAGGATTTAAGAAGTCCCACAAGATCCACTGCCGTCGATTAAGTCTAAAAGATAAGATTAAGTCTAAAAGATAAATCAACATTATATTTAATTTGAATAGACATGTGCCAGATGTTTTAGGTAGATTTCTTCTGGCAACAAACATCCATGTTAACCGCCGGAGTCGAACCTGCAGACTCTGTGATCCACAACGCCGTTTGGTCGGTCTTTGAAGTACCCGATTCATTTGGCTGGACCTTATAAGTTAAAAGTATGTGATGGAAAAATACGTCTTAAATTCATAAAGGGTTAAAATAAGAATATTCACGACTCTAGTGACATGAAGTTTTAATATAAAGTTATACAAAGTCTACAAAGTTGAAGTAACGCTTAATGTTTTTCAAAATCCTAAAATTGAAACTTATAAGAAGCTGTTAAGTGAAGCAGTTTTCCAGTAAAATGATTTTCTTCTCATCCGTTTTCTCAGAAAATAGAATAATTATCTAGATTTTTGTGCTATAAATACTGGAAAGCATAACTGAACGACCATCGTAACTTTTTTATGTTAAAACATTTTAGAAGGCGGAAAGACAAAGAATAACTCTCATTAATGTAAGTCTATCTTCAAGCCTTATTAAAACGTCGAGTTAAGTCATTTCATTTCATTTCCTAAGTAGCTTACTCGAGAAATTCAAGATTTTCCGCCAAATTAAAAAGTTTTAATGATACTTTAAATGTTGCATCCTTTCCTCAGGGCATGGTTAGAGATGTCTTGATCTGCCAGATTTTTTATTCTATTTTAACAGCCCATTAGATTCAACTAAGCCATTAAAGAATTCTAATTTTTGCCGTACGGGGTGATAAATTTATTTATGAGACGTAAAGTTAGAGATTTTCCTCAACAGAAATACTGGGCATATGTAGCCCCGCGAGGGAAAAATATTTGTAAGTCTGATGTAATTCGAGTTGAAATAGATTTAGTTGTGGCTGAAGCGTTTTAATTTGCATAAAGTATTGATCTGTTAAGGAGTTGCAAGTTTAATGAAGATGAAAACATCAGCGTAATTATCATTGTAACTGATAAACAGGTCATCCACTTTTTACCACGGTAAAACTAAAACAACATAAAAACGTGCGTAAAAAGGTACTTATACGAGTACGAGCTGAATACCCGTGCTTCGCTACGGAGTACATTAAAATTAAATACAACGGTGAATGTAGGCAATTAATGCACCCTCCCCCCAAAAAAATTATAAAAGAATCGTAACGGATATTTTTATGGACAAAATAATGTAGAAAAAAATATTCAAACTAAATACAACGGTCAATGTATGCAATTAATTTGAATGTTTAATATCCATAAAACATACTATTTTGAATTAAATTCAGAAAAAAAATTCCATCTCAATTCGTCTAGTGGTTGATTTATCTTTTACTGTATTGCAATATGTTTTTGTCAATTTATTTTTTTGTTATGCACGTGACGCAAACTTAATTTAAAGTATCACAATAAAGAAAAGAAACCACGTGATCAGCATTTAATAAATTAAATTCTAAAAATTAATCTTTAAAAATTATTCAAAAATCAGAAAACTGTTACAAATCAGTAAGTAGTAAATCCACCTCTGGTAGCTATACAAGCCGAAACACGGCGTGGCATCGAATCAATGAGGTCACCTATGACCTCCTGCGGAAGATCATGCCATAACATTTGCAACTGGGCAGTTAGTTAACCAGTATTCCGGGACGGCTGCAGTTACCTACCAAGCACGTCCCAGGCGTGCTCTATTGGCGAGAGGGCTGGTGATCTGGCAGGCCATGGGAGTATGTCATATCCTTGAAGACATTGTTGGGAGAGTCGCGCAGTATGTGAATCTTGCTAATAAATGGCACCTGGGCGACATCATAGCATAGGCAGTACAACTGGTGTTAAAATCTTGTCCACATAACTACGTGCCGTCAAAGTGCGTTGAAGGACGACTAGAGGTGATTGTTTGTCCCAACAAATTGCTCCCCACACTGTTATACCTTGTGTAATCACCGTATGCCTCTCGACAACAAATGCCGGATCGGACCGGTGGCCTGGCCGCCTCCACACGCGTATGCGCTGGTCATTAGCATTAAGACTGAATCGGGATTCATCGCTGAAGATCACACGCCTCCAATCGGTCACACTCCAGCTTGCCCAAGGTCGGCAAAAATCCAATCAACACTGCCTATGATGTGGGGTCAGTGTTAGGCGTCTTAATGGACGTCGGCCCCTTATACCTGCGTCTGCCAGTCGTCTCCGAAGGGTTTCCCTTGATACCACTGGATGTCCGGAAGGTGGTAAATGCCGTTGAACCGATTCTAGCGACGTTGTTGGTGCGGACGTAGCCGCTCTTATGATTGCGCGATCCCCGCGCGCATTTGTTGTTCCTGGGACGTCCTGACCCTCCGCGACGGTTAGACTATCCCTTCCGTGATCCATTGTTGCCAACAACGAGCAACTACCATATCTCTCCGACTGAGGTGGAGGCCGATACGCCTGTTAGACCAACTTGCTTCTCTGAGGCCTACTATACGCCCCCTCTCAAATTCCGACAATTGTTCGTACTGTCGCCGGTTACGTCTCAGAGGCATCTCTAGTCACAATACCGACCATCCAAGTCGATAGATTTATTTGAATAACCCTATGGGACGAGCAATTATGCTTTTAAACTCTCCCAGCTGCGTATCTCATATGCGCATAGCGCGTTTACCCATGTCTCATTGGCGTCGAAATTTTAATCATTTGCATATCCCTGACCAGAATATATTCCTGCCAAGTTTCGTGAGAGCAGCTCGATTTCTTCTGGGTGCATATATTTTTTTGTGACAGAGTGTATATAAATACATACATACATACATATATATATATAAATATATACATATGTGTATATATATATACGTATACAAAAGGTAGTTTGCACTTTCTGGAAACGATTTTGATATTTAAGTTTTATGTATAAATGCCGTATTTTATACGGTGATTTGCTTCTATCTGATAGTCATAGTTCTTAGCAATAGCTATAGCTCCAATTTTCCCTGAAAGTAAATTTTTGCTTAGTACTGTCATGTCAGTTTTATCTCATTCCTCTTGGACCTTTTTCCAAAGTCCGTTCAGTGTTCTTAGATGCCGTTTTCTCAAGGCTCGTATTAAAAAACCGAAATCGCGAAAGTCCCTTGGAGAAGAGTCAGGTAACATTACAGGTATTTCTTTAAATGGGATGCATTATATTCCTGTCTTTGATTCTTTCTTTGCTAAATAAGCGGCAGTTGATTTAAACGTGTGACTAGAGACTTTGTCCATAAGAAGCTTAACTATATTAACGTCCTTTCCATATAAGACTGGAATTTCTTCTCCAAAAATTTGTTCTAAAATATTCTGCTGATAGTAGAGTGAATTAAAATTGTCTATACTTGAGACTTTTTATTTTTAATTTGTCGTTGTAAAAAAATCCTGCTACTATCATGAACTCTTTAGAGAACTTTTCTGTACAATGACGCAGCCATTTCATACGTCATTCCCATCAGGTGAGCAATAGAAAATTGATCTTTTTTTACTACAGTCACTTAAATACACCTATGCCCCATTGAGTGCTACCCCAAATTTCCACTTTTCAGCAGCTTGGTGTTTTTCATATAATTTTCTATAATTTGTTTTTATTTCAGCAATATGCTTTCGCAAAAACAGATGAACTTTAGGTATAAACATCTTTTTATAATTTCGAATCTTTATGAATGATTTTACTGACAGTGCCAGAAGACATTCCTAGTTTCGATGAAATGGATCATTGAGTCGGAGAATTTTCTTTTATGACCTTACTTTCTTGATATTTACCTGATTTCGAACAGTCTTAGAGTGAGGATTCTCGGTCATATTTCATTTTTACTTTCAGTTAGACGTTTTTTCCCTTTCAAATTTAATATATTATAAATACCTATTTTTGAAATGCAATAACTAAAATTTTTAAGCCCGCTTTATAATTTGTTGATACGAATATTTCTCCCCGGAAAGTGCATCTACGTAACCTTCGAGCCATCTAGTAATTTTAGGAGCAATTTTCAAAATAAATATTTTATTTTACATTCCAATCAAAGCAAAACGATAGCAGACGATTATTCTGAAGTTGCCAAATATTTATCTCAAAATGCAAACGCGTAAAACAAATTACAAAATCCTCCTGTATATATATATATATATATATATATATATATATATATATATATATATACATACAGGTGGTTATCAAAATAATGGAAACAATTATCAATATCAGTGATGTTTATGAATGTGTGTCCTTTTCCTTAAAAAACAAGTCTGGCCACCGGTATTTTTTATATAATATAGTGCATGTACTATTCTACTGTCAGGTAACAGTAATGAAGCTAAGGGCATCGTGCTTTTGGGGGAACAGCGTAAAATGTTAAACCTTGCAGACCTTGCGAAAAGGGCAAATTCTTTTTCAAGCTATGGAATCGAAAGGCATGATAGCATACAGAGTGCACGGAAAAACATTCTTTGCCAAACAGAATAGTGGATGAAAGGGAGAGCTGAGTGAAAGAGACGTACAACGTATTGAAGCGGATTGTGACATGAATAAAGAAAACAACTGCAACTAAAATGACCGAAGAGCTCAATCTGCATCAACATGTTCCGGTATCAACCATGAGAGGTAGAAGGGAAGTTCACAGACAAAGCATTAACGAAAAAGTATGTATGCATCTTTGGCTTTTCATTAGGATTGTATATGTACTTGCATGTATGGTGCATCGAACCCTTACTGTATGTTGTCTGTGTCTTTTCATTTTCTTTTGACAAAATGTTTCAATGGGGATCTCGGGGCCTTGGGATGTCTTTTGGTTATACCTGCATCCTATTCAGAAAGTTTTCCTTAAGGTAACGGATTTGGTTATGCTCCCTGATGACGAGACCTGTCGGTTACCTCGATTTCTGGTTCAGTTCTGGCACTACTACAGAATCTTGCCTCTGTTGCATGGAGCCCTGAGTGCTTGATTTCTGTTTGTTTTTTGTCTTCAATATTCTTATAATTATTTTGCTCTGTTGTATTATTTATTTTTAGTTATATTTGTCCATATTCAATATGAGGATATGAAGCAACAGCGCAATCTTTTATTGAAAAGTTTTATGTTTTCATTGCTAGGGTAGGTTTTAAGTTAACTTGTTTGGCAGTCTATGCTCGCTTTTTAATTTTGTTAGTTTGATCTGTTTATATTATTTCACATTATATATATATATATATATATGTCAAGAATTTAGTGGGAAAAGAATGATTATTCTAAATTTAAAGGGGGCTTGGGAATTAAATTATATTCGTGGCGTAATTCGCTTCTAATTGTTCGTATTTCAAGACGCGAATTGGAAAAGGGAAATTCCCTTTCATTATGTAATTTTGGCGTGCCTCTGGGTTCTGCGGTCGAGGAGGAAACATTTACATTTTAGCCTTGAAAGATGTCTGGTTCGGGCTCTGCGCATGTGCAGGGAGAGTTGGCGCGCGGAGATGCCCGCGAATTTGGTCAGAGCGCGTAATAGAAGTCGATGCTATCAGATGTGCATTTCGCCGCGGCTCTAAAAAAGAAATGGCGCAAAATGAACGCACTGAGTTGGAGCTGTGGTTTACCTGACAAGAAATAAACTGGATTAAATTGAACTGATGCCTGCTCAATTATTGATTGGATTACTTCTTGCTACACCACCGGATATACCATGACTGCCATAATTTGTAAGATGACGGGCGTCGCCTTACGCTCGACACACACACACACACATATATATATATATATATATATATATATATATATATATATATATATATATATATATATATATATATATATATATATGCTACTTCGCTACTTCGCTATATAGCACTTCGCTAAGGAGTACATTCAAATTAAATACAATGGTCAATATATGCAATTAATACCGAAATAAATAAATAAATAAATAAATAAATAAATATATATATATATATATATATATATAATATAACAAATACGACGATTAATGTATACAATTGATGTAGAAAAATTATATATTTATAAAAAAATCGGGAGGGATATTTTTATAGACAAAATAATGTAGAAGAAAATATTCAAATTAAATCTAATAGGACAGACAAAAGAATATAGTACAGTTAATATAGTGCAGTTTGAAGAACATATCTTTTACTGTATTTTAATATTTTTTGGGATAATGTCCAATCGTCTGCCGCATTAGCAAGAAAAAAAATATTATTTTGTCTATTGCGTTGTTATGCACGTGACGATAAATTTATTTAAAGTACCAGAATAAGAAATCACGTGATCAGCATTTAATAAATTAAATCCTAAAAATAAATCTTTAAAAATTTACCAAAAATCAGAAAATGAAGATAAAGATTCGAAAAATATTTCATTTTAAAGGAATTTTTATGATCTTTCTCGTGATATAAATTTTGCTCTTTTCACAAGGTCTTCATAGTTTGACATTTTACGCTGTTCCCCCGAAAAGCACGATGCCCTTAGCTTCATTACTGCTACCTGACAGTAGAATAATGCATACACTATATTATATAAAGAAAAACCGGTGGCCAGAATTGTTTTGTAAGGAATACGAAGCACATTCATAAACACCCCTAATATTGATAGGTGTTTCCATTATTTTGATAACCTTCTGTATATATATATATATATATATATATATATATATATATATATATATATATACATATATATATATATATGCATATATGCACACTTGTTTGAATATTAAGCAATAGGTTAACATTTTATTTTATATTTGGATGCAGAAAAGAGAGCAGTTTAACTGAATTTCACGGAATCCTCGCTAATAAAGCAATTGTCATATGATAAACAAGTAAGAAAAGAAATTGATATGTAAAACTCTCAAGTAGTTTTTCAAGATATTTAGCTGAAACTGTATCTTATTCGTCCCTTAAAAATTCTGTAGCCATTTTCTTATGTTTATACTTTCCCTTTATTTCATTAATTTCCATCCCTGGGCAAGGTGACGTCACACTCAGCCGTATAAATAAATGCGAGATAAGCGAGCAGATTGATCTTTTTATTATACCGGGTGAAACTATCACTCTGATGGTTAGGTCATTTCCAACCATAACAGTAATCATTTTTTTTAATCTATCGATGTAGTTGAGCCTCTTATGTGGCGAAGCAATAAAGTTTCCCGAAGGTCAAGAGTACATGTATTCGTAGTAGTATCGAAGATGTTTTGTGTAAGCTGAAAGTTATTCTTGCGAAGCTTTTATATTTTCGCCTGTGCCTTTAATTTAAGGAATATAGGGAAGTGCATGGAGTTCCATAGGTCAAGTTAATATTTCAAGTTATGTTTGAAGACTAACGATACTGCTTTGTGTAAGGTAACAGTAAAGCTTTTTATATACTGTTGACCGTGCCTTTAATTTAAGGAACAT
>OU015495.1:106540315-106682815 GCA_907164885.2 Dolomedes plantarius | reverse complement strand
ATGCCCCGGATTAAATGGGCCATCTTGTCCCATATCGCCATTTTGGCTTTTGATCGTTGTATCAAATATTCTGTTAATATTTTTTCAAATGAGTAGGTAGAAAATTAGCTCTGCACAACGATCTTTGAGATTGCTATTCACCTAAGTGAAACTTTAATTTAGAAACGAATCAGAAACGATTATTTACAAGTGCAAAAATAAACTCACTTCAGTGAAAATTTGAAAAGGCTTTCGTTTGATTGATTCTTTGCTACTGGCGCTGTTATGGGTGAAAGAAAACGTGCTAACACACACGTCGCTTAGCTAGTAACACAATCTACCGGATAGTCTGAAAAATATCGATGGGTCAACGTGCCCCCATGGCCAACATGCACCGGTCTACCCTACTAGGTACGACAGAATGGACTCTCAAATTTCAAAGGGTAATATAAAACGAATAAAACAAATTTCAGAAATAACTTTGTTTTTGAAAAGTACTAACAGTTTTTCCACTAGGTTTCGAAAATAACATCTCTCAGGTGACTTCCGTTATTTGCGATGAACTACCGAAGCCGTTCTCTAAACTTTTACATCACGCTGTTGGTCATCTCTGGCGGCAACATCCTTACGATTTTTGGATTCGTTGCCCATTTTCAAGTATTCTAACGTTCCGAGAACGACTACTTGGTTTATTGGTAATGCATACCCAAATCGTTCTCATGTTTGAAATCCATCGCAAGATTGTTTTTCTATCAGGAACGACATTAGTTGCATGGAACACGAAGCGCGCCCAAAATACTGTGTCGCGGTTACAGAATCGTTGTTTATATAGAACGTGTCGATAACGAAGCCGCAATGTTCTCCGGACCAACTCATGGTGACTACTGAAAACTAGAAAATCCACCCGAACTGTTGTCATCTCCCTCTTTGCCCTACCCCACCACTCCCTTGTCTTCAGAAATGGGAGTTCATTCTGCCACACCCTGTAGATGGTTCCAGGTGAGTCGAAGAAATGTAAGAAAAATGTTTTAAACAGCTGTCTGGGGAATATAAGTGGCTTTGGCGAGAAATCTGATCCAACCTTCTACATGTCTGTTAAGCAGGGAAAAGTGACAAATTCATTTCGAATGATTGCAAGCATAGCCCTCTGGTGCAACAGTTGAACGATTCTGGTGTAAGAGTGTTCGATTAATTGGAAGTCCTTGTAAAATTCTTGTGACAGATTATAGTCATAAGGATAAATTATGTTCATAACAAGTTTTCATGAAGTGAAGGTCCACGCACTTATGTTCAAAGAACGTGAGATCTTGGTTCAATTACTGATTCAGCTTATCTGTTTTAAGTTGAAAGATAAAATGTAGATACGAGTAATATGCAAAACTGTCGTTGTGATTGAAAATTTTGTATGTTACATTTATTGTTGTTGTTCCTAATGCCCCCTGGTAGGAGGTTCCATTCACCAGGTCCTAATAGTCTATTGGGCTGAAAGGAGTGGCTCCTGTTTTGAATTAGCACCACAAGGATCGGAGTCCGACTTGACTAAATGACCGGTCACGTAATTTTGAATCGACTCAAGTGACGAGACCGGAACACTTGACCCTACATCTCCAGAGATAAATTTGAGAACTTGGAGGGCATTGCAGCCACGACCTATTTTACGTGTCCCGGCCACCATTAGTGAACACGGCGGTGAATTTGCAGCGACGTTCAGATCACTGGTCCGCTGCTCTTGCCAATTGGGCCGTAAGTTACATATGTAAACTAAAAAAATGCAATTTCAAATGTATGTTACATTTGTAAACTAAAAAATGCAATGAGTGATTTATGTTTGATGAGTGGATTTATTTATGACAGTAGTAAGCTATTTAAAATTTGAAAAGTAACTGTAAGGATATTGTGAGAAATCGCTTTGTAATTTTCCAGACGAAAATTTATCACAATTAATTTTGCAATACACATTCCCACCTGGGAGGCTTATAAAAATATTTCATGGAATTTTTTTTATGAGCCTTACTCGCTCAATCGGAGTTGAATCGAGACAATAGAAAGTCTTATTTGAGATTTTTTTTCTCAACTATCTCATTTTCCTTTTTCTGAATATCATGTCTGAACATTTCGAAGGACAGGTGGAAGATCTACTGAAGAGTAATCTTATGTACAGGGTGGTCATAAAAAAACTTTGTCGATATATGGACCTCTAGCGGCCGTTCCGTTCAACCGATCGAGATGAGATTTCAGATAGAGTTATTCAGAGGTATGAGTTCGGGATTCTGTGAATGACAACAAAGTGGCGCTCACGGTTACGGTTATAGGTACAGAAACTCGAAACTTTAGAAAGGCAACGCCTACTTTTTTCCGTCGCAAAATGCTCAGCGCATGCTAAAACCCTAAATAGCGCTGGAACGGTACATGTATCTCAAAAATACGGACGCGTTATGCACGTGCATAAAACAGCTCTGCAAACGGCCTGCAAAAACACGATCGGGGCGCAAGCAGGAAATTTGCATATGACAGAGACAAGAAACCAATCACTGATGGCAACACAGCTAGGACAAAAGAAAACTATTATTTGGATTACAAATGTTCCACATGGGTGCCATCATGGTTTTGTTGGCCATTCGTAGATCTGTTTTTTGTGCGTGCATCATGCGTCCGTTTTTTGTGATACACGTACTGTTCCAACGCTCTTTAGGGTTTTCGCATGCACTGAACGTTTTGCGACGGGAAAAAGTGGGCATTGCCATTCGAAAATTTCGAGTTTCTATACATATAACCGTAACCGTGAGCGCCAATTTGTTGCCGCTCACAGAATCCCGAGCTCATACCTCTGAATAACTATATCAGAAATTTCATCTAGATCGATTGAACGAAGCAACCGCTAGAGTTCAATATACCTGCAAAGTTTTTTTATGACCACCCTGTATTTAAACAATAATATAACGACATTTTGCTTCAGATATGAAACATTTTTCCACTTAAGGAATACAAATTCAATATAGATCCTGAATATTTTTAATTTGCTATTTTTTTACCATTTTTTGTTCTACAAATTCTTATTTCTAGCCCTATTCTTTGATCTAATTATTATAAAAAAGGCACAATCTTTATTAAATTTTTTTTCAATGTAAAAAGATTTGAGTTAATTTTTTTACTGGCTTTAATCAACACATTTAATTTTTTTTTAAAAATTTTGGACATCAGCCTATTTTAAAATGAAAGAACGTGGGTTGTTCTGTGCACATACAAGTATTCATACATTGTATATATGCATCAAATATCAAATTTTGAGTTGCATGTAATAAAGCATAATTACCATGAGTCATAAATATTAATTTATTTCAAGCATTTCACCTAAGTTCAACTTGTCAAATAGAAAAAAAACAAGAAATGCCTGTAAAATTACTTTATACAAAATTGCAAGACCGGGAACACAAAACTTCAAAATAAATTATTTGTTAATTTCTTTTTCATGAACTGAGATTTGTAAAATCTTTTTTCTAAGTTTTTAAAAATTCTGAATGCCAATTCAGAGAGACACTATTTACCATATTCAAGGAGAGGAGCAAGAATTGTTTGTGCCCTAGAGATACCATTTACTGTCAGCTTTGAAAAATTGCCTCGAGACTTTTTTGTACAGATGAAATGAACTTATTTTTCTGTCTGGTTATGGGATTTAATTTCCCGGCAAACTAATAAACTGCGAAAATTAATATGTCCCAGACTTTCGTAGTTTGACGAATAAATATGTGAAGGTTAAAGTACTTACTGTTACGTCATATTATATGGGTTTTACCAACATAAAAGAAGTCTCTTTCATGTGATTTTATCAAAAATCTGAGCAATTAATTGATCAGTTAGAAATGAAGTTGCTGGTATGCTAATAAGCGTCAAAAATAGGAAAACTTCTTAAATTAGCATTGTTAACTGCTTATTATAAGTTTAAAAAAATTGAAAGTGAATGCTAATTGGAAAACAGTTATCAGTTAATTTACCTACAAACTTTGAAAGTGAATGTTTATATAATCAGTTTTTTTAATCATAATCAGAAAAGTCATTTTCTTCTCATCTAAATGGGATCGAAATAGACTTTATTACTAATTCTCAAGTTGAGATAATAAGGCAAATTCTTGAATCACTATCTAGGGCTTATTTGGGTGCGTTAATGAGAGAAATCTTTGAAATTACAAGAATTTCGTATTGAATTGTTCTGTATGGAATGTATTATTCAGTGAATAATTAACAGAGCTTTGGGAATCATAGTGTTGAGAATATTTATTTGAATCAGAATGTTTAATTCAATAATTTAGTCTGCAGAATGATGGTTTGGGATCACGTGAAAAACCATAAAGACATTCCTTTTCAGGTCTATTTTTCTTGTAAAAATATTCAGTTTCCATGAGAGGTTTAGGGAAAAAGATAGCATGTACCAATGACGCAAAAATACAGTGGAGTCTCGATAATCCGAACTTCGGTAATCCGAAAGTCCGCTTAATCCGAAACTAAAGTAAAAAAGAACTAAGGTTACAATAAAATCACAGTGATACTTAGTAATATACAGTATATTTCTGAAAATTACAAGAAAATTCAAAGTTAGACAATGTACAGAACTAATTATTACTGAACTACATTGGTTTGAAAAATTGTTAAATTTTTTTGTCGAAGAGAAGAATACCATTCCCTTGAAGCCAAATTACGTAGCACTACATCAAATGCATTCACTCTCGTCTGAGACGTTGGCAGGTTCTATCAAATCCATTTCAACAACCTACTAATCGTCTAAAATCTTACACTCTACTGTACTGTACTAGGCAGCGTTCCGCTCTCTTATCACCCATTGCGTCCCTAGATTTGGTAATGTTTAGACAGACCTTATAAAATAAACTGTGTAATCACACGAAATATGTAATATTTATGTAAGTCCACTATCTTCGGTTTTAACTTAATAATAAATGCTTTCAGAAATATAATAAAAATACCTATATACTGGTCCTATAAATACCTAAATTCTCTCCAGCTGAACAATGTTCTACGAAAAAGGAGGCTTTATAAAATTACATGTAAGCAAATAGCAGTGGTGGATCGCCTGACATGAGCAAAAAGTTTGTGCCTGGGGCTTCCGAAAGATAGACGCTTCAACAAGAGATACATTCTGCGAATCTCAGGCAAAGATACCATCTTCATCTATACAATTTGCCAACGACAAACGTTGTTGTAGTACAATTTTTTACTACCTAGTAACTAACAAATAAAGTTTCCATTTCGACCATGAAAATATATTTTAAGTAATGAATAATATTTATTAATAGCATTTAGAAAAAAGGGCCTCAAAACTAGATTGCTCTTAACCTCCAGGTGCTTCATCCACAGCCTTTCCAACCTTTAGCTTACGGGGCCCATTTTTCCGATTTCCTCTTTAGAACGGGAAATTTCATACCCCCTTTGTAATAACGGCCATTTAGGGGATTATATACATAGATATATGTAGACATGTATATATATATATATATATATATATATGTATATAAATGTATATATATATATACACCGGGTGGGCAAAAAGTCCATATAAACTTTAAAAATTCATAAAAACCGGAAAAATAACCAAAATAAAAAATGTTTGCAGGGTTAGTATCGCTAGGTAACGGGATTTTTTTTGAAACAGGAAAAAAAAAAATAACTAAAAAAACAGCCGACAGGTGCCACTGACTTACACAAGTCAAAGAAAAGATACGCAAATAACGAAAAGAATGCTTCTAAATCGTTTATTACAGCAGTAGTTGTTCCACATGACCCCCACCACAGGGGATAAGGCATTGCAGGCTAGTCAGAAATACAGCAACGGCAGAGTTCAGCAGATCTGGATGTATACATGACACCCCCTCAACTGGTTGAGGATTAGGAGCGCACGTTCTTAACGTAAACCGTCTCATACCGTCTCATTTGCCCATTTCCACAAAATTCGCTCGTACACGCGCCACCTGTCGGCTGTTTTTTGAGTTATTTTTTTCCTGTCTTAAAAAAAATATCTTGACCTAGCGATGCTAACCCTGCAAAGCTTTTTTTGCTTCGGTTATTTTTCCGGTTTTTATGAATTTTTTAAGTTTATACGGACTTTTTGCCCACCCGGTGTATATATATATATATATATATATATATATATATATATATATATTCATTCTTGGGCTCGTATTCTTCGGATACATGCTATCCCACCCCGTAAGGAAAAGGTTAAACGCAAATGTGGCGAGCAATTAAAATTTATCATCTAGTCTCGCGATGCTTTTAGCTTACACAGCAAAATTTACAAACTATTAAACCTTTTTGATGTAAGTACTACGCTTATTTTACGTTTTTTTAAGGTTCTCCTCAAAATAAGCGAGTAATTAAAGCTACATACGAATTCACTCTCCGAGTATACATAATAAAATAGAGAATTTTATTTGCAAGAGCGTCGAGAATACATTAAATTCTCAATGAGCTTATATGTACAAGTATCGCGTAATTACCTCGGCTGGGAAACAGTGAATGGGAATTCTTTCCAACAGTTCTGATTAATATTTAGGGGCATTATCGCACAACCGCTCGCCCTTATTTGCATTATAAACAAGGATTGGCGGTAATGGAATCTTCTGTTTACAGCTGGATTATAAAAGGATAGGTTCTAATACAAAATTTCAAGGAGGACGAATCTAATTATTAAGGAACTTATTTTATAGCGTTGATGCGTGAGAAAATTAAATAAACAAGGCGCGACGTTTGTGAAACACTTCACTAAATAAAAGTTTTCTCGGGTGTTGTTTAACATGCCATTAATTATTCTTATTTATAATCAAAGCTGCTCTCAAACTTAGAGGTTTAGCACTTTCGGTAGTGCTAACATGAATTTGTCCTGCATTAACAAATATTTCAAAATCCCTATCTTTTAATGTCATTAGAAAGGTGTCTGAAAACCTATAGTCGCAATAAAAATAGCAAGTATTTGAAGAAAAGAAGATGTCGAAAATTTAAAAAAAAATGGCACTGTCTTAATTAAAAAATTATTAAAAAGTTTACTGTAATATAAAATAGTGAGAGAAGTTTACATCCTAGAATTTTTTTTTGACATTGTTGAAATTTTATTTATAAAGTTCAAATGAGCCAGTTTTTGTTTAAGGCAATTAATATCATGGATTTCTGATGTCTTTAAAGTAATTTAGAATGATTTAAGCGTGTTTTTAAATAATTCTTTGTCTTAAAGTGTCATGCAACCTAATAAAATCCTAAATTAGTGCAGTCGATCCACAAGTAAAATTTTAATCTTTCACATTTACATAACTCGAACGCCGGTGCTGTAATCTATGTATATAAAACAGTTTCGTAACTGACTGACTGACTGACATATAACGCATAGGCCAAACCGCTGGACCTTGAGGGCTGAAATTTTGCATGGCGATTCTTTTTATAGTGTAGGGGTGCATTAAGAGAGATTTTTGAAAAATTCTTAGATTTTTTAAAATTAAATTAAGCTGTTTAGTAACATTCTTTAAAGTTTGCATTTAAAATAATAATTTGAGGGTTGTAAAATTTTATCACGAGAAAGATCATGAAAATTCCTTTAAAATGAAATCGTTTTCGAATCTTTACCTCCCTTTTCTGATTTTTGGTGAATTTTTAGAGATTAATTTTTAGAATTTAGATTAATAATTTATTAAATGCTGATCACGTGGTTTATTTTCTTTTTGTGACACTAATTTTGCAAAAATTGTTTTTGCGTCACGTGCATAACAACGAAATAAACTGACGAAAAAAATATTAAAATATGGCAAGATAAAATTTAACCACTAGACTAATTAAGATGGAAGTTTTTTAAGAATTTAATTCAAATTAGTATGTTTTATGGATATTAAAAATACAAATTGCATACATTGACCGTTGCATTTAATTTGAATGTACTCCGTAGCAAAGCACGGGTATTCAGCTGGTATATTAGAAAACCTCACTTGCAGTATTTTGAAAAAGTCTAACTCGATATAACAATGACCTTAATTATAAATTTCTCGTTAAACTTATAGGTAGGCTCCAATTTTTTTACCCTGAACTCAGCTTTTTCGTTTTCTGGACGTAATACAGATATACTCCCAACCCACATCACACCTCTGCTAGAAGAGTGTTACATCTCCGAAATTTTCGATTTTAAGATAATTGTGCCACAATGCTCTATAAGAAGTACTTCTCATTCTCGAATAATGTTATAAGCCTAGTTCCAACACAATCTCCTAGAGGGCACTTATTACCGTCTTACACAACTAGGAGGGGGAACTTGCTCATGCGCGAAGAATGAAAATAAGATATTTGTCAGTGCCTAATGTTGTTGTATGCACTGTAATAATGTAAAATGTTACTGTAATAATGTAAATGTTGATTAAATTTTATATGGAAAATAAATGTTTTTATTTGGAAAATAAATTTGTATTTTTTTTAACCTGCTGTTCAAATTATCAAGGTTTTTTTCTTTGCACTGTGAAAAGTTTAGATAGATTGTGCATTAGCACAGAGATATGACAGTATTCCCTGAGGCTATTCAGTCCATGTTGACAAAATTAGCTTACTAGAAGAGGGTTATAGCATGTAAATAAAATTCAAAATCATGCTTTAAAAATTGAAAACAACTTTAATAGTATATAGTTTTGAGTGATAGTATGAAGTGATTCGAACAATAAGTTTTCCCAAAATTATCATAGGCATTCAAAAAAACAAGAAATGAAGTTTCGACATATATCTGCTTTAGCTTTTCCGGAAAATAAGGCTATTTTGAGATGTAAAACACTTCTAGCTAAAGTGCGAAATCAGCAGAGGTGCGATGGTCGTCTTTAAACGCCATTAGAATACTTAAACAAACTATACATCTTTATAGACAATTTGCTTATTGGTATTCCGAGAAAACTTCGTAAGGGTTACCTTCATACTAATGTCAGCTGCTGTAATATCTTTTATAACATGCGCCCTCAAATAGAATCATAACAGGAAGTCACTAGTTCAAGGCTACAATGATAAATCGTTTTACAAGAATGATTGATTGATGACTACTACACTTTTCCATTTATTTTTCATGGTTCATTGGCTTTGGTATTAATGTTTATAGAGAATTACTACTTCTACCCAGACTTGGGTGTATATAATTTGAAGTGGCACTCTAAATGAATTGGATACAAACACAGTTTATACATGAAATAATGTTTATTTTAAATGGTTGCACATATAGATTTTGTTTTTCAACAATGAGCATGCGTACTACTTGTACGGATATATAAATACAGCTTTCAAGAACAATATATTTTTCAATACTCACGAACAGTAAGTAAACCAGCAGTTCTGCCACGTAAACTTTGGGCCCGCTAAGCACAAGCGCAGGTTAACACCTGGAGCTGTTTACCTCGTAGCTCCCTCTCGCTTGCGTAGCAACTCGCTTATCTATCAACCTCAAGCTGCTTGGTATTTATACCAAGCGCGTATGCCGAAATTAGCATATCTCAAGCAGCTTCTTTAATTTATTCACTTAAAAGTTCGATTCTTATGAATCGAATCTTATGTATACCTTACATGTTTATTTTCGGGTATCACCTACGCCACATCAATACATTAAAATTTCCGAGCCCGACTCTTTTCTACCTTACGTAAGTCCCCTGTTAACCCAAACAGAAGTGTCTATCTCATAGTGTCACTTTAAATCTCACTTTTGGGGTTAGCTAGAATTTAAGAATTTCCACTCATAGAAGTACAACCATGCTATTAGAGAATCAGCTCCATATCACACTTTTTCATTTTTATTCATTTAAGATTTATTTGTAAGGGGACAAGGGACCTCCAACCTTTTTTTTTTAAATTTTCAATATTTACTCTGTATACAAAATTAGAAAAATTGATATTAATTTTTTTCTACATTGAAGACACTTAATATTCACAATGAGTATTTTGAGGGAAGAATAAGATCAGTTTTTCAAATATTTCTTCAAATATGCTGAGTTTTTCAAAATGCTCCACGCTCATTCATTTTCATCTGATTTCTTCCAAATTTCTCAGAATTGTTAGTTTTCCCCCCAAAATGTGAATTATTCAATGAAACCACAAATATTTTTTCAAATTCATAGACCATGAAATAAAGTAAAAACGTGCTTAAACATAAAAAAATAACAGGCAAATAAAAAAAAATTATGGCTTGTTCATCCAAATAAAATTCAGTGCCCAATTATCTATATACGTATATAGTAAAACAGTTCCGTAACTGACTGACTCACTGACTGACATACAACGCACAAACCAAACCACTGGACCTAAAGGGCTGAAATTTTGCATGGCGATTCTTCTTGTAGTGTAGGGGTGCACAAGGAAAGGTTTTTGAAAAATTCTTCTTAGATTTTTAAAAATAAAATTTTTAAGCTGTTTTAGTAACTTTTTTTAAGTTTGCATTTAAAAAATTAATTTGAGGGTTATGAAGTTTATATCATGAGAAAGATCCTAAAAATTCCTTTAAAATGAAATCTTTTTTGAATCTTTACCTCCATTTTCTGATTTTTGGTGAATATTTAAACATTAAATTTTAGAATTTAATTTATTAAATGCTGATCACGTGATTTCTTTTTCTAGTACTTTAAATAAATTTATCGTCACGTCCATAACAATGAAATAGACAAAATATTTTTCCCTTTGCTAATGCGGCAGACGATTGGACATTATCGAAAAAAATATTAAAATAAAGAAAAGATATGTTTCTCAAACTGTACTATATTAACTGTATTATAATCTTTAGTATGTCCTATTAGGTTTAATTTGAATATTTTATTCTACATTATTTTGTCTATGAAAATAACCCTCCCGTTTTTTTTTATAAATATATAATTTTTTTTTACATCAAATGTATACATTGATCGTCGTATTTATTATATATATATATATATATATATATATATATATATATACACTGAAGTGCCACTGGATTAGGGATACCTACCTAGTAACGAGTTGGGCCTCCTCTGGCCTTGATAACGGCTGCCACACGACGAGGCATAGATTCAACAAGTTTCTGGAAACGTTCCACGGGAATTGCTTCCCAAATATTGGCCAAATCTGTCCATAATTCAGTAAAGTTCTTTGGTGTTGTGTGATGGCCTTTCAGGCCTTGTTCCAAAACATCCCAAAGATGCTCAATAGGATTTAAGTCTGGGCTTCTAGGTGGCCAAATCAAGACAGAGAAGTCAGAGAAATGCTCATCCAACCAGCCAGTAGCCAACCGGGACTTGTGAGAGGTACAGTTGTCTTGCTGGAAAACTCCATTACCGTGCGGATAACAGAACAGCATAAACGGATGGAGGTGATCACCCAGCAACTCTACGTACCGAATCGCATTGAGGGAGGTTGGTACACGCACCAAAGATCCCAAACTGTGCCACGAAAAAACAACCCAGACCATGATTGAGCCACCATGCCCTTGTACAGTTCCAGCCAGGCATGCAGGATCCATGGCTTCATGAGCCTGACGCCATATTCTCAGCCTCTCGTCGGCGTTAAGTAGTCGGAATCGAGACTCATCACTCCATGCTACTCGTTTCCAGTCCTCTACACTCCAGTCTCTGTGCTCTCTTGCGCAGGCAAGACGTGCAGCCCGATGGCGAGTATAGAGCAATGGTACTCTCGTAGGTCGACGGCTCCCGAAACCCATACGGTGAAGCGAGCATTGCACAGTCCGTTTACTGACTGTACGACTGGCACCGTCATTAAATTGGGGGGTAATTTGAGCTAATGTTTGGCTTCGCTGGCTACGTACAATACGCCTGAGCCATCTCTCACCACGCACTGACAAGGCTAATTGTCCTTTGAAGTTTGCCCGATCACTAGTTTTCTTTCCACCATCCATGTATTCTTGGTATACTCTTGACACTGTCGACCTTGAAAATCCTAGCTGTCTGACTATTTCGGAAATTGAATGGCCCATGCGTCGCGTACCTACGATTTGTCCGCGATCGAAGGCGTCTAAATCAGGCAGTTTACCCATTCTGGCAATTCTAACAACTAATTCAGAACAACCACAGTACCCGCTATATATGCAGTTACCACAGCGCCCTCACTTGCACATACATGATGCGCAGTGCTACACAATTTGCATAGGCTTTGCTATCCCTAATTCAGTGGCACTTCAGTGTATATATATATATATATATATATATATATATATAGATATATATTTCGGTATTAATTGCGTATATTGACCGTTGTAATTAATTTGAATTTACTCCGTAGCGAAGTGCGGGTTTTCAGCTAGTATATATATATATATAATGCAAAACTATATAAACAGATCAAACTAAGAAAAAAATTAAAAAGTGAGCATAGACTGCCAAACAAGTAAACTTAAAACCTACCCTAGCAATGAAAACATAAAGCTTTTCAATAAAAGATTGCGCTGTTGCTTCATATTCTCATATTGAATATAGACAAATATAACTAAAAATAAATAATCTATATATATATATATATATATATATATATATATATATATATATATATATATATATATATATGGTAAACTTATATTAAAAAAAATGGAGTTTTTTAAGTCATATGGAATGCACATGGAACATTTTGAAAAATGCTAACATTTTTGCATAATTTTTATAAAACAAGCATTAATCCACCAAATTTGTTTTTAAATTTTTGAATTCTTAGGGTGTTCATTGTAGTCAAAAAGAATATTAATTATTCTCATTTCGAGTATAGAGTTAAAAAAGGAGAATTTTAAAACTCGAGGTTGAAGGTCCCTTGTTCCCATAAGAATGCAAATCTTTAATTGAAAATCCATATGCCAAAAATGTTTTAAACTCTAGGTCTAAACACGTTATATTTTTTCATAACTTTGTGAAGTATCTAATTTTTATAATTCGGGAAGTTTTCTCACTTTTCTAGACGCTAACCTGCCTTTGGTTGAGTTTGTTTTCCTCCAAAAACTAGTTCAATTCTTTGGCAGAGCCTCCAATGGAATTATTTGGCTTCCTTTGGTTTCTTTTTCTTTCGTGAGAATATGAATTCAAAGTAGATTGTTAAGAAGGAAATCAAGAGCGGCTATGCAGTACGCCCGCACGAAACAAAAACAATGTTTCATTGTGAGAAGCAGATTTCTCTACGAGAAGCAAGATAAAACCTTTTTTTTATTATAATAAAAGATTTCCTCTTGCTTCTCGTGGAGGCTACGGCACTAGAGTGATGCTGGACCCGATGCCCCGTAGCTGTCCAAGGGGAAATAGCGCAAGTGGATTGAGTTATCTAAGGCAAGTAAGATTTAGATTCGGGTTGAAATGTATTGACTCATAGGAAAGGGAAGAAGCAAAATTCTGAAAAAAAAAATCAGATTTTTTATTTTCTTGAATTAAGCGCTCACAGAACATGTCGACAACTAATATGGAGCGATTTTAGTGATATGTTAATGAGCATGTATTTAATTGCAGAATACAGATATATGCAAAATATTTATATATCAGTAAATAAATACATTATATTTTATACTTAAAGTAAAATGGAAGAATTATATTAAATTTAGTTTATTGTAGCAATTTAATTAATTTTAAAAACTTGTTAAATATTTGATACTGTATGTCAGTTAAGTAGACTTTTCTAAAAATCTATTGAATTTATCTCTTCTAAATTTGGTATGGTAACGTAAAATATATCAGTTGACAGTAATATAGAGTATTTTGCTTCTAGGTGTAGTGAAATTGTGGTGAGATTGAAAATAACAAAAAAATATGCAATTAAAATTTTTTGTTTTTTGAAATTTTCTACTAACAAATTTTTAATTTAATTTTTTCTAATCTAGAAGCAAAATACTTCGTATTATTGTCAACTGATATATTTTATGTTACCATACCAAATTTGAAAGAGATAAATTCAATAGATTTTTAGAAAAGTCTACCTAATTCACATATAGTATCGAACATTTAACAAGTTTTTGAAAATAATTAAATTGCGACAATAAACTTAATTTTTAACACAATTATTCCATTTTAATTTAAAATAACTGCATAATATTTTATATTTAAAGTGAACTGGAAGAATTATGTTAAAAATTTAGTTTACTATACCAATTTAATTATTTTTAAAACCATGTTAAATATTTGATACTATATGTCATTTAAGTAGAATTTTCTAAAAATCTATTGAAATTATCTCTTCTAAATTTGTCATGGTAACATAAGGTATATCAGTTGACAATAATACAGAGTATTTTGCTTCTAGGTGTAGTGAAATTTAAAATAACAAAAATGTAATTAAAATTCTTTTGTTTTTGAAATTTTCCACTAACAAATTTTTAAATTTAATTTTTTTCTAGTCTAGAAGCAAAATACTTCGTATTATTGCCAACTGATATATTTTATCTTACCATACCAAATTTGGCAGAGAAAAATCCAATAGACTTTTAGAAAAGTCTACCTAACTGACACATAGTATCAAACATTTAACAAGTTTTTGAAAATAATTAAATTGCTACAATAAACTAAATTTTTAACATAATTCTTCTATTTCACTTTAAATATAAAATATAATTTATGTATTTACTGGCATATAAATATTTTGCATTTACATGAATTCTGCAATTAAATCTTCACTGAAATCGCTCCATTTTGGTTTTCGAGATGCTCTGTGTGTCCTTAAAACAAGCGACAGAGCTTTCAAAATCAAATAACAAAAAGTGTGCCTCTGTGATGATTACATTTCTAGATATAACAATTTGATAACGTACTGTTTATGCTTACATTACTGTGCTCTAAGCGTATTTATTTGTGATGGAACTTTTCTTGATTCGCCTTATTTAGAGGATATGTCTGCAATTCCTTGCAAGATATCACTATGAAATTTTGTACGCTGTTCCTCTGTTATACTTTCATTAAAATGTCTTCTCAATTTATGATTAACTGTGAAATTTCTGAGAATGTTTTCCCCGTTGCAAAAATTAGCCTTAAAAATGCTCATCTGCTCTTTGAAGTGATTAAAAATTTTATTAAAACCCCTTTAATAAGATCTAATGCCAAATTATTTTGACACATATCTTGGGTAAGAAATTATGCAAATAGGCTATTGCTTTGGCAAATATATCACAATTTTCTATTGCGAAAGAATTCATTACTTTAGGACAGTACGGTATGAATTTATTTAAGAATTTCGTAGTCGTGCAGGTCGAATGCAAGAGGCTAAGTTTTTGTATCTTAACAAAAACTCACACCTTTTACATCCCTGTTACTACCTGCAGTGGTCAACAGTAGAATGCAACCGGATTATATCATACAGGGAGTCATAATGCTCACAGGATTTTCTAGATCATTCCGAGACATTCGTTAAATTACTTCGCTAACGAGTTCGAAAGTGCGAAATAACGTGTGAAAAAAAAAATGTAAAATTTTCAAGACAGTTCCTTTTTGGTGCCAGAGGGGATTTCCGCAACAGAATCTTTTTAAAACGCACAATGAAAGGGAGAATATATCAAGTGAACAGAGAAATTAATGGGACAGGGGAAATTTTTTAAGTAATAAACTTCAAGTAATTTAAGTTTTTTTACCCAGCATCACACACACACATACACGTGTGTGTACGTGTGTATATATATATATATATATATATATATATATATATATATATATATATATATATATATATATATATATATATATATCGACCTTCAATTTCCGCTGGCTGAACATTCATACATTTAATCATTCGTGACTTTGTCATTAATAATGAAATAGAAAATCTTTCAGGAATTTTACGGTCCACTGTTATACTAAATTATTAAATTTCATAAACAGCACTGTGTCATATTCTTGTACTGCGTTGCATCTAACTGCGTTTTATAAGTTTCATTTTATTTATTTTGCAAAAATGCACTTAGTGTGTGGGGAATCTAAGTGAAGTGTTTGAATCACATAACTCTTCATCTACTATTGAAGGCATCTGAATTCCTTTTTTTTTTTAGGAACACTTTCCTATTTGTTATACTACACTTGATAATAAATTTGTAAAATTAAGCTCTAATGCATTGTTTTACTTTTACTAGTGTTTAATTTAAATGTATGGTAAGGTTTTGTTTTTCTTTTATTTGTGTGGTAAGGTGCATTGTAGCAGTGAAAGTTAAAATTATAATGTTGGGGTTATTAGAATATATTAATACTTATTATTATTAATGATGATTATGATTTTAAATTTATTGCTTAAAGATTGTGGTTAGTACATTGATTGATTGTGATTCCCAAATAATGGAAACAACTCTGGTTTATACTGACAAATTAATTTATTGATTATTAGAACACATAAATAATACGCTACAAGTTACTAATTATTTCCTCCGGCATTTACACATTATTCACAACTTCATTCCTACTAAATTAATTCACCACAACACCTATATTTCATTCATTCAATTATCATTACAATCCTTCCTACTTCATCTACACATATTACTCTCAATTTCATTACTACGACACATATATTTAATTCATTCAATTATCATTACAATCCTTCGTACTTCATCTACACATATTACTATCAACTTCATTACTACGACACATATATTTAATTCATTGAATTATCATTACAATCCTTCGTACTTCATCTACACATATTACTCTTAACTTCATTACTCTTAAATTAACTCATATATATAAGCATAACATCATATTAAATTGTTTGTACGAATTATCTGTCATCTCCTTAACATCTTATATTCAAACAATATACTCATCGCGCTCTATATTAATTATTATGGCTACACACTGAGAAGCAATGATAGCAATATAAAAAGGAAACGCAAAGTCGGTACCTCGGAAGAGGACTGTTGAATCACTATGGGCAGCTGGCACTCGTAATGACGAACTTCGTTGTCTTATCATCGCACGGAACTAGGGCACTTTCTTGTCTGGTATAAGGCCCCGTCATTCATGACAGGCACTCTACACGGGACCCTTGGGCACTGTCATCATCGGTTCTCTAACTTCGTCACTCCTTGCAGACCCTCGGCACGGGACACTGGGCGCTCGACAACTTCTATCTCCAAACTTCTAATGCACTCTCCTCATAGGTATATGTGCCTTGACACCACTTCTATATCTCAAAAAACTTCTGACTAACTCTGACTTCTTAGGTTATCTCTGCCTTCACTATTTCTCATTTCATATTATTTTCTTATTAATGTCTCCGCCTCTTATAATTTCCATTGGTCATATTATTACCATGCCATCGCCATTCGTCCTTGGCTGCCTCTTCTCAATCCCCTTTTTACCAATGCGCATCGAGGGCGGGATTTATAAATTCTCCCTCAAATTTAACTTTTTTCCCATGCTTCGGCTTCAGGCAGGGTGGCCTGTTTTATAGCCATCATAAATTTTCTTTTCTTCTATTCGTGCAACTCACTCTCTTCAACTTTTATCTTCTATTTATTGCTACAGACACAATCTCTAAATTTCGTTTCGGTATATTGCTGGCTTTCTTCCCTTCTCTTTTATTGCCCGTCATTTTCCCTGTTTCTTTCTTGCATTTAACAATTATTTTACTTTGTCATGTACTTTTCAATGCTCCTGCCCCTGGACGTGACACTACTGTCATATCCCTATGACATGTATTGTTTTACTTTTATTAGTGTGTAATTTTAAATGTATGGTAAGGTGTATTGTTTTACTTTTATTGTGTTTAATTTAACTGTATAGTAAGTTGTATTGTTTTAAATTTATTAGTGTTTAATTAAAATGTATGTTAAGGTGTATTGTTTTATTTTTACTAGTGTTTAATTTAAATGTATGCTAAGGTGTATGGTTTTACTTTTATTAGTGTTTAGTTTAAATGTATGGTAAGGTGTATTACTTTACTTTTATTAGTGTTTAATTCGTATGTATAGTAATGTGTATTCTTTTAAATTTAGTGTTCAATTTATATGTATGTTAAGGTGTATTGTTGTTCTTTTATTAGTGTTTAATTTATATGTATAGTAAGGTGTATCGTTTTAAATTTGTTAATGTTTAGTTTAAATGTATGGTAAGGTGTATTGTTTTACTTTTATTGGGTGCGTTAAAAATGGCCAAATATATTAAGTGATAATAATGTTGCACGGATGGAAGGGTTAAATATATATCAGCAACAACCTTTAGGAGCTCCCTTCAGCCAGATTTTCTCCTTCAACGTAGTAGTGCATCTACTCACGGCCGATGTTTATCCTACATTATTGCTTCACTAAATAGATATGCATACATATTAGGAAACATTGAGTCAATCCATACATTTGTATTAAGTTACCAATCCTTGACTCATGTTTTAAAACTCGAATTTCAAATGACGGCTTTTAAACTTTTTTTAAATCCCTAAATATTTAATTTTATTGTTTTTCCACACTTGCCTTAACCAATTTTTCTATAATATGCATATAATAAAATTTCCCTTATTCCTCTCAACTCCATCCGTTTCTTCTGAGGTACATGAGTAACTTTCCTTTATCTATCGCGACTGGTTACTTAACCAGTTGAGCAATTTATGAATTTTTATAATATGATCTACTCTAAAGTAGAAAGAAAAATAAGAAATAAACATCAACATATTCACCCAAAATTTCTTATGTACGTAAAACGTATCAAATAAAGTATTGCAATGATAACAAAATCACGAAACTCTGTTTTGAATGAAAATCATTATGTTCATAGAAAGTGTGTATTCACTGTGTTGGTAAAAACGTACTGAAAAATGAATTGGATATTTTATTATTGAACAACTAAAATACGGTTGCTACTGAATACTAAAATAATTAGAAGATGCTGTGCGAATATTATTTCCTTTTCATTTTCTAAAATTACCTAAATGAAAGTTTGCTAATAATTATTAAATTTTTTTTTCTCGTTTCAAAGTATTGGATTTATAACTGTTGGAATTAAAATGGAAAAAAAAATATTTTACTTTATTAGTTAAGTTTCATATTATTTACGCTATTTTGTTAGTCTGTTGTCCACACTCAATTGAAAAAAATATAACTTTAATTTAAAAGCTAATTAATTGTCCAGTTCAGTAGTAATTTGACGATAGTTTATTGTTAAACTAGCCGGGCTTCGCCCGTATAGCCGGTCGGTTTAGGGATCCGCTCTCTTCAGCAATTATTGTCAGAGAATAGAAATACTAAAAAACAACGAATAAAGGTATTTAAATTTTGAGGATATGCATCCCACGTCCTGCAAACAGTCGAAAGCAGAAGAAAATTCTTTTCCTTATTCTACCCTCCCCTCAGCGAGCCGGCGTTGCCCGGGATTTTAAGAATGTTAACCAAAATCAATTTAAAAACTAAACACAGTATAAATTATATAGTAAAAAAAGCATGTGAAATGTTATAGACATCTCAGAATTTAGGTAGATGCAGCCTTTCATCATTGTACCACTAAAATCTGTAAAGTAAAAATGTCAAATTGGGGAATAATTGTTAACCAAAGTCAATTTAAAATCTAAACACAGTATAAATAACATAAGCATATGAAATGGTATATGCATGAATAAAAAGAAAACCCAATATAAAAAAATATATATAATAAACTCCTCAGAATTAAGCTAGTTTAGCCTTGTTAAATTTAAATCGCTATTTTTAACCATGCAACCAAACTAAATATCTGATTCCACCTTTAGTTTTGCAAACAGACAATTAACTGTTGCTGAAACGTATAAAAAAATTACGTCTCTTGGATCGTTGCTTTTAGACAGTTTTCGCTGCTTATTTTGATATAGGAAAAATGTGTAGTAAATGGAGCAAACCTTCAACATCCCAGGAGAGTTGCGATAATGCATTTTTAAAGTCGTTTTATTACAGTGCGAATATATCGCTGGTGGGGCGGGAGGCAGCCTTAAGTAGGTCAGTTCTGGAGAAAGGGCCGTTGGTAAAAAAAAAAAAATCCATCTGGAATCTCTTCCGTCGCTGTCCGTAAACGACGGCTAGTCACGCGACACTCATCGAGTCCCCTGGTGGGAGACGTTTTCTCTGAGAATATGAGAGCACATCTCAAGACAGAAATAAAACTGTACTTGTTGCTTAATGAGAAGAGAGGAAGAAGGATGGACGCTTGCATATTTAGTGGTGGAAAAAAATTGTTTTTGTGATCAGTCTGGAACTTTGGAAGTTTGTCACATGCTGTGTTGTGTTTGAAGATGACTAAGTAGAGTTTATCAGTTTACGTAATCTTTGAATAATACCATTTACGTAAAATATATGAATATTTGTTTACTTCGAGGGATAAAATATAATTTTGTGAATAGTCAGGAACTGCGGCCGACTGAGCCTTACTATGTTTTGTATGAAAATGATTAGGTAAAGTTTCTTAGGTTATGTAATCTCAAAATAAGACTGTTTAAAATATATGGATATGTTCTCGTACATAGAAAAGGAAAAAATGTTCTTGTTAACAGTTTGGATACATTTTATGTAATATATCAGGGAAGATACTTGTTGCATTTTTAACAATGAATTTCTAATTTTTTTTCATTTCAATGCTTTCATTCACCTTACAACAAACAGCCTCGATTGGAAATTCAACCCGGAACTCGTGGTTTCAAAAATGGTTACGTTGACTTTTATTTTCTGAAACTACACCAAGAACTGCTAAAGAAAAAAATGTGCTAACAGTTAGGATACATTCTATGTAATATACCAGGGAAAATATTTGTTGGATTTTCAAGAATGAATTTCCATTTTTTTTCACTTCAATACTTTCATTCACCTTACAACAAACAGCCTCGATTGGAAATTTAACCCAGAACTCGTAGTTTCAAAAATGATTACGTTGACTTTTATTTTCTGAAACTGCACCAAGAACTGCAAAAGAAAAAAATGTTCTTGTTAACAGTTAGAATACATTAAATGTAATATATCAGGGAAGATATTTGTTGCATTTTTAACAATGAATTTTTCATTTTTTTCACTTCAATACTTTCATTCACCTTACAACAACAACAACAAAAAAAAAGCCTCGATTGGAAATTTAACCCAGAACTCGTGGTTTCAAAAATGGTTACGTTGACTTTTATTTTCTGAAACTGTACCACGATTTAACTTGACTAAACCACTCATTCCTTACTACCTGAGAAAGACTGGAGTATCCTGATACAAGTAAGAAAATACTTTTGTTCGTTGGGAGCCACTGCAATAAATTTGGTCCTGCCACGTAATCTCACTTATACTATTTTTCATTTCCTTTTTTAACTGATAGATTTGTCAGAGAATCGTGGCTAGGCCGCCTACTTTGGTATGATCGCTTTTATTCCTGAAGGCCATGGGTTGATCTTAACTTATCTCAGAAAGTTTTGACACAACACAACGGTTGGAAAATACCGGATAAGCCAAAAGTTCGTAAAAACCTTAAAAATTCATAAAAAGGAAGAAATTATGATAAAGAAGTACAGTTTGCAAGAAAGGGCTCACAAGGAAGTCGGATTTTTTTAGCACAAAATAAAAATTAAAAAAATCACTTGTAAAGTAACTGGTCCAGCTTTTTGAGCACTGCTACTCCCCGTGGACGATTCCGCCGCCTGAATTATTCATAACGGATTCCAACGCAGTATTGCGATCCTCCGCCAACGAGGGTCTTCCACTTCGTGGCCGATCCTTCAAATTTTCGTGTATCACGTTCTTTTATTGCAAGATAGATTTGCATAATTCTGCTGAATCTCTCACATGTCAGCGCCATCTACCGGTGACTTTTTAAACTTTTAAAACTTTTTTAACCTTTTAAACTTTTCTTTAACTTTTCGAACTTTTTTTGGCTGCTAAAAAATCCGACTTCCTTGTCAGCCCTTTCTTGCAAACCGCACTTCTTTATCATGATTTCTTCCTATTTTATAAATTTTTAAAGTTTTTACGAACTTTTGGCTCACCCTATATTAACAAATGTGCTACCGTACGATTTACTTCAGTAAACATTGTTAACAACGAACATTATTCATTTGAAAATGATTGTCGTAATCTGGTTTCAAGGTTTTGTATCAGATCAATGAATCTTCAATGAATTCTTCAATTAATGTTGTTGAGTGAATTGTTCAATGAATTTATTGTATCAGTTATGAATTAGCATTGATATCTGTGGAACAGCCATGGATGGGGTAAGGTTAATCTGCCCCCTCAAAAGATATCTTAAAAGGTGGTTTAAAAAAATCCCTTTCTAAAAAAAGTAAAGTAAATTTTTATTACTTCTGCATGAGTGATTCCGGTTTTGAAACTGTTCTTGTCTAAACAAATGCCACACCTCACCAACAATTGACGAGAAAAAATTGTTCAGTTAAAGCATAAATTATATTTACTGTTTCAGTCTTCTCCATATTTTCAATGTATCATGAAACAACTTCAACTTTATTAGAGACTCAATGTGTTACACCACGTATGAAAAATAAAAGCGAAGATATTTTTATTTCCACCTTTTCCCAAATGCTTACGCAAAAGTCTCTGCAGGATTTACATAGTCTCAAAACTGAGAGTGTTAGGAATTCCAACACTCGATTTTAACCCAACAGGAGTTCAAGAGCCTTGGAGCCAGCAGGCCATCAAGTGAATAACTTTCGTTGTTAGCTTTATTTGCTCAAGCTGATTTTAGACGGCAGGTACCAGACGGTTAGGCCCATGACGTGAACATAAATCTAACAACTCTCTCACGAAAGTGAGACTCGCATCGCACGCACCCGTGTCCAAAAAATTAGGTTACATGAATAATATTTATATTACGTACGTTAGTATGAAATGCGTAGTGCTCATGAAGGATTATTTTTGTTGAAGGAAATAATTTCTCTTCCCTTTCGTTCCTTTATTTTACTCCTTGAACTTGTCATGGTGAAATATGCTACATCATTATTTACCAATGAGAGCTAAGAAAATACTAAGGCATAAATACGATACAGTGGAAAAGGATTTCATACGTTTTAAATAAGATTTTTTTTAAAAATTATAATATATTCGATACAGTCCTAAAAAATTTTCTACAATATTGTTGTTCATTTTGCAAGGATTTGACATGGGAAGAAATGGAAAAAAAATTCAGGTGGTAGTCTCTTCTAACGAAACAACCGCGGGTTATTAACGTAGGATTACTTATTGTTTCTTACCTCTTTTGTATGTCTATATGTATCTATGTACGTATGTACATATACATATATGTATGTCAAAATTTTGACGCATCTTAGTACTTTTCTGTTTAACTTGTCCAAGCGATAGACTGGGTTTAGTACGCTGCAAAAATTATAACTCGCGAGGACGGATGGGCGGACGGTTTTAGCATCCAAAATTTTCCTTTCCGAAGGACCGTTATGGAGGAACGTAATCCTACGTTAAAAATTCAGGTAGTCTCTTCTAACGAAACTACCGCGGGTTATTAACGTAGGATTACTTATCGTTGCTTACCTCCTTTTTTTACAATGAAATTACATACGAAGATATAGAAGATTAACTACATACGAAGAGAAGGATGAGTGATAACCCTATGCAGAATAGGTCGATGGTAAGAAAAATAAGTTACAAAAGTCTACTCTGCCACTCTTGATTTATAACTCGCGACGACGGTTATAGCGTCATAAATTTTGTATTCCGGAGGACGGTTATGGAGGAACGTAATCCTACGTTTAAAACAACGCTTCTCAGATTTTCTTCCTACAGTTGAATAGCACCAAAGTGATAAGTGTTAGGATTCGCTTTTCTCTAAAGTTCAGTTTTCTACTCTCAACTACCCCTCTTCCCCCAATAACTCAAACAAAAGGATTTTTTCTTGAGTTTTAGTATAAAACATCCGGCTTAATAGTTTGTAAAAACTCACAGAATTAAATATAAATTTAAGGTTTTATTCATGATAACATTCAACCGTAAAATGAGGAAAAACAATAGTATTGTCTTAAATGGCAGTAAGATCAATGACAAGAAAGGATACAGGGGATTATTGCTGAATGGCAGCATCCAGTGGCCTGTATATTTTGCCATTCGGTGACGTGAGCAGCTCCTGCTTTATAGAAGTGTTGAATTCAGACTCTAAAAGCCATGAATATCCTCGGCAACCAAAGTTGGAGGGGGGATTTCGAAAGAAACATGTTGTTTTCTACAGATAGGTAGTGACAGGAGGCGAAGCGCCGAATCACAGTTACAGTTTTATTTAAATGACCATCGTTGTCTATGTTATTTTTTAAACTCCCGTGGCATAGGGAAAATTATTTTCGAAAACCATTCAATAACGACAGCTAGTCGGATATTTTTGACATCAAAATCTATTTTAAATATATCATTGGTCAGATATTTTAATAAATCAGTATCAACTAGTGGGACCTATACAAACCGACAAATGTTTCCACAAGCAACAGTCTAGATCTGATCATTTAGTATTTTCCAAACGAACCCATTATGTTAGGCGTTTTATGACGGGTTTAATTTATTTCCCAATGATAAATCGTTAAAGCGGACTGAGGTGATAGCAGTTCATGTGGCTGAAGTTACATGCCTTATTGATCGCTATCGATAAGCTTTACGGCAGAAAAAGAGATAAAAACGTATTAAGCGGAAAAGGATCTGTAACGGAAATACTGAGATATTTTACGATGAGAAGAATATGAATAATGAATGAAACTCAGGGGCTATGTCCTAATAAAAATTCGAAGGAGAAATACACCAGGATCAATAATGCTGATGTACTTAGTAAACATGGATCTTAAATCACACAAGTGAGTTTTTATTCTGTCATTATGAACTTTTTGATATCTTACTCAGTTCCGTAGCGAAAAAGGCCTTGAAAAAAGAAAGGGTTTACAAATTAGTATGACGCATACTTTAGATAACTTCATATAACTGTCAAAATTGCAGTTCCTTGTTCAGTTAATTTAATTTTAAATTAAAACTTTATTCATACATAAACATTCATGTCAACTAATTATAGTTATAAACTTGAAATAATTATGTACTAGAAAAGTTTTATTTACATTACTTCAGTAATAACAAAGTTTTGCTGTATTTGAGTTTTTCAAGGAGGTTTAACTTGCTATATAATTGTACTAGGAAGCCGCACTTAATTATTAATAAATGCTATAGAGTTTGAAGGGAGTTAAGTAACCGTAGCTTGAAGAATTTTTCAAAGCGTTCTCAGCTGAAATCAGTGTCTCGAAAGATATGATGTTATTACGATATATTATGTTTATCGTTTAAAACTTAATCAGGGGTTCGTTTATAACGTACATACAATAAAGTGTTTTAAAGAGCACCCTGACATCAATAAGAATACCGTTTTCAAGGAATTAAAATAGATTATTTCTATGCATTAAAGAAACAAACATTCGGACGTTAGCCAAACCAAATCAGTAGTATAATCAGTAATGGCAGCTAATTTTCTAAAATTAATTTATGGTAAATTTACGAATAGACTTGTTGCAGTTTTGGGAAGGTATAAATAATTCCCAGAGACATTATTCCCAATGATTCAAAGAGACATTAGAAATAGCAACAAAAAGTATGTTATGCCTATATATACTCGAGTATGTACTTAGGTATTAGGATCAGATTACGATATACACCATTTAAAATACAAGAATTAGGGATACCAGTTGTATTAGAGATTAGTTATTTGATTTTAAATGTTAATAGAAAACATACATTCTTCTGGGATATCGAGATAGGTCTTAAATATAAAACAGATGCCTTGTACTTTTAAAATACTTGTGCCTCGCAACGAAATCGTCTCTAGGAATACAAGCCAGTATGTGATTGTCTAAAGGCTACAATTTTAGTGGTATACTTAAGTTATTGTACTAGTGATTGTGCATTTAGTAAACTTGCTGTAGGTAAATTTCTATTGTCAGTACAGACATGAATGTTCGGAGGATTTTATATCAGCAAGAAGTATCAGGTTAAAAAAATTACTATGAATATTGTAGTCTAGATATGTTTACTTTTCTTCTGATTTTTTCAGTAATTGTCTCTTGGATGCTCACGATTTTGGTTTTCCCTTCTGCGACCATCATTTTCTCGACATTCTCTTTTTAAAATACAACCCAACATTACCTCCTTAGTGATATAGATTACCTTACTTATTATGGTATTAACTTTCTTTCAAATCTGGTTTTGACGAAGATTTCAGACAAAGCATGCAGAGCCATAAGAAAACCGGAAATAATTATCTGTCTCTTTTGTCGCATTCCTTTTTGAAATGAAGGGTGCCGTTAAACATGGAATCCTTCAAAAACAAATTAAAATATATCATTCGTAAACTGTCGCAGGTAGAGATAGGAAGTTCATGATTTGAAAGCTTCAAGTATTCGCTTTTGTAAACCAGTCAGCTAAAGACCTAGCCAAATTTGAACAAATTTTAGGTGTTTTACGTATCATAGTAGAGGACACCAACTTAAAACTGGTATTTACACGGTTTAAAAACTATGACTTATTAAAATGTAATAGTCTTTACACTGTATGGGCACTAAATTTTTCTGAATATTCCGTTGTACCTAAATGCTATGCACAGTTTCCGCAGTTACAGATCCTTTGTTGGATATTGTTAACCGATGATGTCTCTTCACCCTCGGCTGCTTCAAATTTTTAATTTAAGTTTCTTTCATTGGTTTTGCCAAAGTGGGAACGTTTATTTTTCTCCCATACGTCGACCAATTAGAATCATACATGTGTATAAATGCTAAGGTCAGATAACATTTTTTTTCTCTGTGTGCTTACTTCTCTTGCTTGTTTACGCTTTTGCTCTAATCATCAAATAATGCCTTAGCTGTTGTAATATTTCCTGATGCCCAGGATGCCCGAGTTATATAAAAAGCAGGTTGTACCTGCAGTTGCTGTTTTGTGGAAAACGGTAAACTCTCCATTCATTTTCTGTAGATATCTCATCATTTGTGCCTTCTTGCTTACCGAATAAAAGGTGATGTTTTTTTAATTGAAACAAAAGAGTATTTAATTGTACCTTCTGTCTGCAATGGAAGTTTTTTTATGTTTCTGGCATGGCTTTTGCCATTATCCTTACTAAAGGTAGTAAATATAGTTTTCCTCTATAAATGAAATGTTAATCTGTTCCTTCAACATTTCACTGAATGCATCAAACAGTCCTCTACTCTATCTCTAGCACAATCGAAAAATTTCTAATGCGTTAAACGCCTCATGAAGGGAAACTGATGTTTATTGGGATAATTATTTACCGGTAAAAGACTAAGAACTAAATCCTTTTCTTTAATTCAGAAAAATTAAAAAAAAAAACCTATAAAACATTCAAAATAATTAGTGCAAGAGATAATGAATTGCGTTTGTATTCCCTACTTGCCCTCTCTCCTGAATTTTTATGGGAGTGCATAGTTAGTTTTTTAGATTTTACTGCAACTTGGGAATATATTGAAGTTGCGTACATTAGAACCTAATTAGTAATATCGAAAGTGAATAAAGTACTATGTTTTATTCAGGTTTAAGTGCATTTTTTTAATGTATATTATTGAAGTTTCACATGAAAGAGTTTGATACGAACAAATTTTAATGTCTGTGTTTGAAACGAAACGAATTTTTTTATTGCTGTAATAATGGATATAGGTCATGTGTAACAGTGATGATGATATAAATTACATCCTCCATAAAATATTCAAACACTCTGATGACTAAAACATAACTGAAATGTGACAACTCTTTACATTTCCCTAACCTACGATTTTAAATACCAAGCCATACTTGAACATTTGATGACTGCCAAAACTAACATATTCTCAACTTTTATAAACTCAGACTACAGGTAATGGGATTAAAAATCGAAACATCTTATACTACCAAACTTTGTCAGATCTAGTGGTTGGAATTCCACAACAACAGTTAGCGAATTTGCATGATTTACATGGTAATACTTACTTTTGGTTTTGAAAGTATTAAGATAATAAATACGAAGCATACTTTATTGAGAAAACCTAGAAACTAGTTCAAAACTTACCAAACTTGAACTGGTTAGTACTGAAAACCCGAAAGGGTGTAAATAAATAACTTATAATTAATACACAAATATACAACTCAGCATTCAAGGTGATCAGGCTACCATTTAGTACACCTGACCGATCTCTCCTCTGTTCTGTTTTCAAACCTTTTTATATCTGTTATATTTGACTTTTAGAACGTATCACTATATAAAGATAGCCTATAAAAAGACACAGGAATGAACATAAAAACTAGTGTTCATAACTAAAGTTAAGTAAAAATAAAGTTTGCTTTCGAAATCACAAGTAGTGTAACAAAATACCCAAAGAATATTTTTAGGCGTAATTTAAGATATTTTGCCGATATTCCTTAATAGTTTTTTACAAAAAAATCCTATGCTAATTACCTTTAATGAGGAACGACTGCTACCCGGTTAAAAGTAGAGTCCCCCTATATAGTGAATACTGCATAAGATTGAGGATGCAAGAGTTGAGAGAGATTATGTGAAGGAGTATTTGGCTTGCGTTGATGACATCGAGATTTGGAGAAGGCATTACACTGCTATAGTGATTCCTTATATTTTCCGTAGTAGACGATACATTTCCTCCCTTAGTACAACAAAGAGAACTTGATATTAGGTCCCGAATCGTCACAAAGTTGCCATCGAGCTTCATGATACCACTTAAAAGGGGGTAGCATGCACCACAAAAGAATGCAATTCTTATCAAATGAGTATATATCTAATTAAATTTCGAAAAGTCTGAATTATTCTCATATTTTATCTCTTTTTCCTACTGTCGACTAAATGCTTTTAAAAATAATGAGCTCCTCTACTTTTCTCGACTAAACCTTTCTTTCTCCCAGAATTCTTGCAGTATACCTAGGGGGATAGTCTGAGAAGACGTAACAAATAAGTAGAATGGAAAAGAGGCGCGATCAATATATACCTTTGGGAGAGAGACAGAATTCATGAGAAATTCAGCTCATCACGTCACTTTAGTCTTGTTCCTTGAGGGAAAACCAAATTTGAAAAAGAGAAAAAAAAATTACCCACTTGACGAGTATTATTTGAGAATTAAGGCAAGGATGTTCGAGGTCTTCAAGATAATGTGTGTCGAAGTAAAGAAGGGGAAATGTGCTAGCGCCTCACACGAGCATACACACTCTCAGAACAAAAATTATAAGGCATGATCAAGCTTTGCTATTAATTTCAACTATATATAAAGCTGTTATTTTTTTCAAGGCGTCAACGGACAACTACAGGGGGTGTCTTTTCGTTTGACCACTAGACATGACCACCTCGTAGCTCCTTTATAACGCATACGCATCAACATTGAGCCTTTTTGTCCCCTTTTCAGTTCTTAACGTAGTAAAGAACTACAGTTCATAGTGACTACTCGTTCGAAGTGATTGACAAAAATCACCTGCTAATTTGTAGAGCCTTCAGTAGACTTTCTGAAATGGTTTGATATTGGTAGGCGGGGATCTCTTATACAATGATGATTGTGATTTTCCTTTTTTTTGTACTTTATGTATTCTGAATTTCTGTAGTTTTAATTTCTGTTCCAAAACACCGGAAATTAAAAACTTATTCTGTTTGTGGCTGTCTCTTTAAAGGTTTTTCAAATTTTCCAAAATTATATTTAAAAGAGCATCAAAGTGATTTGAAATATTTCAAAATGGGCTGAAAATTTTACAAAGAAATTTCAAGGCAGGGTTGGAGTAAAGTTTCTTGTCCCATATTCTCCCTAAAGAAAGTTTCCATTTCCCATCTGACATTTTGCTTAAGAAACGTATAATAATACCACTGTTTCTCTCTTTATATCAGTAAATTCGTTCCATTTTAACCGCTTACATTGCGATATTCCCATACGTCAATGAAATCTTGACATACATTTACTTCCCTCTTGTTTATCTATATATATAAAAGAGCTTGTCTGTTTGTTTGTCCGCTATAGAATCATAGACTGTTTCACCCACCGAGACCAAATTCGGCACAGTTAATGTTTTGGACCCGATTAACTTAAATCAGGAAAAACGAAATTTGGGGCTCAATTAGTTTTTTTTAATTAATTTTTTAATGTTTTTTGTGCCCGATAGAGGTGCGTCTACCCCCTGTGGTTTTTCCTCAACCAGCTGCGTTAAGAGGGGTGGTTTGAGAATGACGGGGGGGGGGGAATTCCAATGTGCGGGAGAAAGAGGGTTGGGAATGACCTTAAAATCAGACGAAGGTCCGCAGGCTCAAAGTTTCTTTTTTTCTTATTGTTTGTATATCATTTCAGTAGAAACGTGCTAAGCGCATTCTGTCTGGCCAGATGAACATGAAGACCGGGAGTAGTAGCCCAGTATTTTTTTTGATGGAATGCATGAAATATTTTATATCTATATATATACCCGGGCAACGCCGGGCAATAATGCTAGTATTGAAATAAAGCTAACAACTATTCACGTATTAATATATATATATATGTAACATACAGGCCCGGCGGGAATGGTAGCCGGAGCCGACATATCACACCGGGAATAAACGTAGTCGTACTCAATAATACATTTCTCTTTTCACGTCTGCAAATACTTTTATTTATATATTCTTTATCATCGATGACAGAGGTTTATTAGACAGCAGTGTCACGCCAAAAATCTGCTCTCCGTGTTATACTGGAAATTATATAAACTTTTTGAGCGTCTTGCCATGTGATCACAAGTCTATAACCATTGGCTGAAACTATGACTGTGATGCCAGAGGTGACGTATTATTATTACGTAAAGATACGCTAGAAATTATACTTTTTGAGGGGACGCTGCCCATGCTTTGTTCTTGGAATCAGAAGCGAAAATAGCTCAATCGCAACAACGCCCAAGGCAATTTAGAATTTGAATTGAATATAGGGTTTTTTATGTTATATATATATAATCTGCTTAAAAAAATTAAATTTATCCGTTACACGCTTGTTTATCTTTAACCCATGAATAAATTATTAATTACTGTTATAAAACTTTTGGGAATAGGGAATAATTCATATAAAATGATCGAACATATTTCTAAGGGAATTTATCATACATCGTCCTAAATGAAACGATCATGTATCTTCCTGAAATACCCGTGAAAAATTTATTACTCCGGATCTATTTACTTAGTTCTTATGAATGAAGCTCCTAAAGTTGCTATAACCAACATGTTTTAAAAGCGAAAGGGAATACAAGCTTCAGGACGTTGGAATTAAAATAAATTTATCCCCCAAAGAAATTTACAATGTCATTATCACTACTACCATTAGTCATAATGTTGCCTATGAGCTTAAACAGAGTTCCATGATTAAAAATATGAGATATCTAAAATTATGATGACAGGAAGGCAGATTAATGTGACATGTTAACATGTTTGTTTGCCATAGATGCATGTAAAATCAAAAGAAGCCGTGAAAAATGAAGCAACCGATGATAAATGATGAAACAAAGTAACGAATGGATGGCTGAACGCCTAGAACAATGCTTTTCGAAGCCAGAGTCTGTGCGCTTGAATCCAGCAGTACCTGTGGGTGTACAGCATTGTTGCTACCACAGGTATGCTTCTATTGATCAAACTGTATGTCTGCTCTGTTTATACTTCGTGTAAGAAAATACGACCGTTGAGATTCACTAGTCACGTGATTTATAAAGAACATTTAGTTCTAGAAACTCCTTTAATATTATTTTTAGAGTTCCAGTTTAACGTTGAGTGTAAAGAGAGAAATACTGTCTTAAAACCCTACTGTAATGCAGGTATTGATCTCAGCTTTGTGAGCTTTGTGAGCTCTGTTAATTCTAATTAATGTAAATAATATCCCAAAAGATTTATTAGGTGCATAGATACTGTATCTGAGTTGTCAGTTTGGCCTTGTCAGTCTTTAATTATTCCCTTAACTTCACGGTACAAAAGCCTTAAAGAAACTTTTCTCAACAGCAAAGAAATGGAAAATTTTAAATATGTTTTCAGGATCTATTTAAAGAATTTGGAATATATCTTCAGTCTAGAGACTAGTTTAAATTTTCTGCTCTCATTCTGAATTAGCCCTTGTGCAGCAAAGTTTAACCGCAGAGCTCTAAATAAACCAACCAACTACCCGAAGAAATAGTATTACCTGACTGACTCGCACAGAAATCTATATTCAAAATACTATGTATCAGTATTCATATGGTTTGATTTTTCTGAACTTTCTCAAATTTTAACCACTAATTTTTACAGTACTACAGTGGGTTTAGAACCACGGAGACAGAATATTTTTGTATTGAAAATAATTGAAAATATACGCCTTTATTGATAAGAGTCATCTATCTATAAAACTCAAACAACTGTATGGATAGTTGGAATTTCAAAATATGTAAATACATCAGAGACATTTTACACATACTGACAGCTTACGTGAGCTCTTTATGTACGTGATCAGAGTTATTGGGAAAATAAAAGACCCTTTCCTGGTGAAAAAAAGAAATTGATGTTCTTTGTCGTGTTAAAATAAATGAAGGAAGAAGGTCTTGAACTACATTATCGATATACTTCCCTTTTTCCCATTCATTTTTTTTTCTCTTACGAACACTGAATGATTCATCAGGGCCATCTCCATCATCTAATGAACTGTGAATCCGCAGCATCTGAGCGGATGGGACTAATACATCAAGAAAGGGATATATAATAAACCGTTTTTTCTGTGGCTATAGTATTTCTTGTTTTTATCCCATGTGTTCAGTGTTTTTTCCCTGTCTTTCAATACGCCTCTATGGAGTGGTAACTAAGCAATAAATTAGGTATGCACGTACTTTATAAACGATGACCAATGGTTATGTCCAGTCTCTATACACTGATATTTATTGCGTTTAGTTACCACTTAGTTGATGAATTTTATGAGAAACAGGATATTTAAGGTCAGCAGATAAAAGCTTATTTTCACAATAGCTGTGAACAGTGAATAATAATTTCAAAAACCATAGTTTGGGGATTTTTGCACCTTATATTCCCTTTTTCTAATGTTCGTTACAATTTCAAATGAAAAAATGCTCAGAATGTTTGAGTAAGCCACATGCATTCTAAAACATCCAAACTCTAACAGTGCCGTATTTGCTCTTGGGTACTTAGTACTTCATTGAAACTACATTGAACTACAGCAAATTTACATATTGCTCCGAAAAGATTTATTTTGAGGAAATTTTGTCATATCGTATCCCTTGCATGTTACTGATAATTAAAGAATCAGAATTAATTATTCCTAATTGTTTTCAAATGTAACATGTCATTAATTGTACATTGTTTGACCAAGACATTTTTGGTTAATTTTTCATCTTAGAAAGGTATTTTTCATCAGAAAGGAAAATGGTAAAAAAATATTTGAACATTTTCCTTTCGTTTTCTTTGACTTAGAGAACTACCAATGCCGGCACTATCGAGCTAACGACTGAAAATAAAATAGTTTTTGCCTTATATAACATTTGTTTTCTTCAGTTTACAGAGAGCAGTAAGGAAGTTATAAATGATCCTAACTTTTTATGAAGAATAATGATGAGAAAAAAATATTAAAAAATGCAAGTAGTTCTGATTGACTATCTTTCATGCTTACCACAAAAGCTGTTATTTCTGGTAACTTTTTGAATTTTATTTTTAACTATGAGTAATTTTATTTTTATCTTCCTCGGCATTTGTCAAAAAATTAATACGACTTTAAAAATTCCCCATATTTTCCCTAATATGTACAAAAGCTTTAGAAACACTTTACAATCACATATCCCGGGGTATGATTTTATTGAAAACTGTTTTAACCTGTTTCTATATACTCAACAGGCATTTTATTGTCCCAAATATGGTAATTTTTGCACATTTTTTGCTACATTCATTTACAGATAAATGAACTTTAGAAATGTGTAACTGATAATGTGTAACTGAATGTGTAACATCTTCTAGTTCTCTAAAAAACAAAAATATCTGTACGAACGCAGCTATATTTAGTACTTATAACAAATTTCTAAAGTTTTCTACACTTCAAGATTTTGATTCATGAGAAAATATACGAGACTTGTAGCTTTGTTATTAGGGCATTAATTCAGCTTCAAAGGAATAAAAAAAATCGAAAGTTTCTGTAATATTTTGGTGGCATAGGCGTATCGTTCTTCCAGCTTCTTCTTTTTTTTTTTTTTTTTTTTTTTTTTTTTGGGGGGGGGGGGGGTACGAACTGAACTCAGTTAGGACTCTCCTCAGCACATTGACTGCCGGACGGTCCTTAAAATAGCAAAAATTATGATATTGTTAAATTGAATAACAATAGAATTGATGTTTGAGTAATATTCAAAAGTTATGCAATGAGAAAAATAAATATAATATAAATAAAACGAGAAAAAAATAGCATCGAATTTTTGTCATGGATCACAGCATTGTTGAAAACTATGTTAAGGCTAAAGACATAATCGGAATCTTCAGTTTCACACTTTGAAAAAGCGGGAAAAAACCAACTTTCCTAAAAGTTTTCTAGAATTTTCCGATTTTAACTGAACTTCTATTAACGTTTTAATTTTATTGAAGTTCAGTTGGGGGGGGGGCACGTTCCCCCCCTACGCCTATGTTTGGTGGTATTTTCTCATTAACTTGTACTGAAAGTTTTTCATGGAATATTTCTTTTATCTGCCGGTAGCAATATTTTAAAGAACGTAAAACAATTTACAGGAAGCGAGCAAATAACATATTTATAAACACTTTATATGCTTAGCTGTGTTTTAAGTTGAAAAACCAAAAAATATTATATATATTATAAATTGCATTTGATAAATAGTTTAGAATTTTGCAAACATGCTGTATCACTTTTGTTAATTATACACAGAAAATTAGAATTACTGCTCTTATGTGCTTACGATTCCAACGGCACTAATTTGTATTGCCTAATTACTGTTTAAAATGAAATATGTCTCAATTTTCCAACGTTTATCGTAGGTAGTGGTACTTCAGTAACTATTTAAGAAGATAGAAATTGTCTGTACTATTTAAGAGAAACATTTAGCAATATCACTATTACAATTAGCACAAATTAGCATATCACTATTTTGTGAAGAAAGCTTTGACGGTGAAATAAATCGAAGTTTCCACTGAATTATAAATAAAAGCCCAAAATTACCGAATACTCATTTTGGTATTAGTTTTTAAAAAATAAGAGAATTAACAACATGGTTTTCTAGAGTTCACGTATAAATGTGCATGATAGAATTCCACGAGTTAAATTGTATCAATGGAACAACGTCGTGCTTTTTTTGTCCGAATGAAACATTCCAGCCACCTCCATCTGCAGCTGTTTTGCAAATAATTAAAATAGCACTATTATTAGGGATAATTCATCCCCCTCCGCATTGTATAGTGGTTTTGAACCTCCCCAAAGTTGGCTCGGGTTCGAATCCCGGATAAGGCATGGACGTTCCCGGGCTGCATCGTTCCCCTCATGAGGGAGCAATGTTGGTTCATCTGTTTGGTGCTCCAACGATAAAATAGCAACAATGTTGCAGTGTGGATGAGTCAGTGTTCTCATGGCAAAGAGTATATCTCGTATATCTTTCTCGTACCTGCCGCGTTGGAAAAAAAATACAGGTGATGTAGTAATGCATGGGTACTTTAACTTTTTCCATACGGGGTGGGATAGCATGTACCCCAAGAATACGTGCGCAAGAATGAATATATATATATATATATATATATATATATATATATATATATATATATATATATATATATATATATATATATATATATATATATATATATATATATATATATATATATATACCTTAATGGCCGCTCTTACAAAGGGGGTATGAAATTTCCCGTTCTATAGAGGGAATCGGAAAAAAATTGGCCCTGTAAGCTAAAGATTAAGATAGCTTTCTTTTTTTGTGTGTGAAATGATAGACCTTTCATTAGTAATTATCGTAATTTGGTGATGAGGGTGCTGGGATCGAATCCAGGCGTCGCGCCACTAAAATATCTCCGTTTGTGTCGCCCTTCATAGGGGCTAATTCTGGTCCGCCTATACGGTGCTCCCATAATAAAACAACCAGCAAAACTCCCGTGTATTATAGGCGAATGTCTTCACTACAAGTGCCTCCACATTGGTAAAAAAAAGTAATTATCCCAATTTCAGATATGTCAGAGAAGCTATCGTTTATTTTTTATTCTTACGCACAATGTTTTCGTAAGTAGTATCACTATGAATTGAATTTGTAGATTATTTTATCTGAACTAATTTAAGTAAAGTGTGACTTGTAATTTAAAAACTCCTCTATCAAAGTTAGTAAGAGTCCTTTAAAACATGTGTCTTTGAGATAAGAACCTTTGATGGTTTCATGTCAAAGACGTATGTTCTAACGTCTTTGAGGGTCACATCTCAGATACATTCGAAAAATCGTAAACAGAAGAAATACGTAAGATCTTTCTTGTATCAAAATTTAGATAAATGAAACCGCCAAATCAAACCTAAACAGGCATAAGTTTACCGTTGCATTTATTAATTGCTACTAGAGAACGGGATAGATTATTCAAATTTGGATTAATTACTAAATTGGTTAAGCATTTTGAATAAATGTATATTTATGCAAAATATTGTGGAGAGATTTTTACACACAAGACATATTTTAAAAATATTCTTATTACATTGATCTTGTAATTTTTTAAAAAAATACTTCGCAACTTAATTCCCGTCAAAATATCATGTCAATGTATTCTCCCTGTTTTTAATCAATGCGCATTAATAAAGCATAATCATCGAATCAACGTAATTTCTCCCTCCTACGCCTTTAAGCCTCTTTCTGCTTTAGTATTTTGCAAGTGACAGATGGCATTGTTTGAGAGCTGCCACATTGAAGCTGAAAGTTGTCAGAAATATTTTCCCAAAGCTGTATAAACAAGGATAATCCTATGTCTCGAGGGAGACAACCATGACATGAAACCGGAGGAGAAAAGAGGATTTCGAGAGCAAATTATGTCACTGAAACACAAAGCTAGTAAAGGATACTGTTCAAGTGTTGTCAGGAAAGGTATCCTATCTCAAGTTTCTGAAAAAGTTTTTTTTTCAAAGAGGTTCTTTCGCTTGATTAGGAGTATGTGTGTTCTGTTTGAAATTATGTTCAAAACAATATATTTTCATTGATGTACGCTACACACCCTACCGCATCCAGGATCGGGTGGAATATATTTCAATAATTGAAGCGGGAATGAAATCCCTCCTAAAGTTTATTATGTATTGAATCACTCGTTAAAGTTATTGCAGATTTCGTCAGTCAGTCAGTCAGTCAGTCATTTAAAGAATAACTAGTTAGTACCCGTCAAAACTTGACGGCTAGATAGTAAATAAATGTACTAATACACAAATTATACTCAACACATCATTGCTAAATGTTGACAATCATAATAATGCGCAAAAACAAATTAATGTTCAAGCGGCCTCGTGCTTAGAGAGTATCTAAAGCCAGATTTAAAAATCTCACTGAGCATGCGCAGAAAGCAATTTTTAATTCTAAATTATCGCTAATTAAACAGCGCAAAATAACAATTTCCCTCAGGTTTAATATTATATTTCACAAACATAATTATAATAAAAATAAAAATGGCAGAGAGCGATATAGAGAGACTCCTCGGAATAAATGTGTTTATCATTAAAACTTATCACTGAGCATACGCAGAAACAGCGAGTTTCTAAAGCCAGATTTATACATGCCACTGAGCATGCGCAGAAATCAAACTTTAATTGTAAATTGTAGCTCATTAATAGAAATTGCGGTTACAAAAACCAAATTTGACACATCTACAGATTACAATCTTTCGTTTAAGACCAAAATAAGGTAAATTGATGCAGTAGTTTTCTCCCACGGACTGCCCAAAAAGTCGGCTTAGCAACTTAAATATATAGATTAGTTAGTTTTTATTATTTTATTTTGTCCCTTAACTTTGTTGAGAAAAAAGCGAATAACTAACAAAATAACTACCGGAAATCTAAGCTTTAACAAATTCTTAGGTAGTTAGTTAATAAATAGTTTATGGCCATTATAATGAATAACTAGTTTTGATTACAATACAAGAATATTTTTTAAAACTAGTTTGCCGAAAGCGAGCTCTGAAAAAGTTGCGAAATTAAACCTTCCAAAGATATATATAATAGCAACAGGTTCGTTGGAAATGAAATTACAAATAGCTGAAAGAAAATGTCCGAAAAGAATTATTTTACAATTTTTTTAAGTAAAGTATTTATTATAAAATAGAAATTAAATGAATTTTAGAATAGAAATTAGTTAAAAGAATTTATTTTAAAATAGAAATTATTTAAAAGAATTTATTATAAAATTTAAAAAAAATGTTTATGCCCATTATAATGAATACTAGTTTTGATTACAGTACAAAGATATTTTTGAAAACTAGTTTTACCGAAAGCAAGCTCTGGAAAAGTTGTGAAATTAAATCTTCCAAAGATGTGTGTAACAGCAACAGGTTCGTTGGAAAAAGAAATTACAAATAGCTGAAAGAAAACGGCCGTAAAGAATTATTTTAAAATTTCTGAAATAAAGAATTCATTATTTAAAAGATCTTTTCATAAAATTCTAGAAAAATTATTTTTCCGATCATTCATTTCAAATATTATATCTGTTTTCAAAATGAGACTTTTTTACATATAAACATCAGATATTATAACGTTTCTAAGCATAAACATAATTTAACAAAGCGCAAAATGACATAAGCTGACTTCTATGTCGCTTCGAAATATTTTGTTCTGTGCATAGAAAAGACTATAATGTATGCCTCTTCAAGCACTTGAGGAGGTACAAATCATCAGTACTTTAAGCTAAGTGGATGAAGGAGGCACCACATGCGAAAAGCTTCAAAATTCTATATTTAAAAATCTAATATTGCGCTTGAAATTTATACATCTCTGTTAAAGAAAGCGTGTATTACTTATGAAGAACATTTTTTCTTTTAACTGTCACGAGAGGAAATCGGAGAGAACTATAAAATTGTTAATGACAGCATCATAAAACAGACAACAGGAAATTTGAACGGGTACTCTTTTGTAACGTTTTTTTTCTGATTTTAAATCAGTCGTTTTAGTCACGACGTGTGACAGTCTGGTTTTACTAAATATTTTCCCCCTTTCGCAGTTTGTCATAATCATAAAACCTTTACATCACTATGCAATGTAGAAAATAAAAATTTAAGTATTTAAAATAGTATGTTGGTTTTCTTCCATCACCATCGTATTGAAAATAGATTGTTGTATTATTAAATATACAGAGGAATACACGCACGCCCACGCAAACACACATATGTATTTGTATTCATTTTTCTCTTTTGATGTTTTTAGATTATTCAAGATAATTTAATTAAAGTTTTGAAGGGAAGTTATTAATAATTGATCTTTCAAACGGTAAAATAAAACCATATGGTGCATCCTTTTATAATACCCAGGAGAACTTTTTCCTCCAACATCGCCACAAGAGAAAGTAAGATGCTATTAGTATGAAATATTTTTTGTGTTTTATGTACGTGATATCAATACAACATAGCAAAATTACTAATGCAGAATGCGGATATATTTTTTACATATTTTCTTTCTTTATTTTGCATTTGAGAGAAGGAAGCTTCACGTGGTGCAAATTTCACTCTTCGAGTTTTATTTTATTTTATTTCTATTTGCCGTTTGGATGCTAGTTTTTAGGATTTTCAATTTGGGGAATTTGCATAAAAAGTTAATTATAGTGATTCAACTTTAATATTTCGAGAGTCGGAAGGAGAATTGCTGATTATTTGATATTTTTTATAAAATCAGTACCGTAAACATTGTAACTGGAGAGGTTTTAAACTTTACTAATGCAATTAACTTGCAAATATTTAGGATGAAGGTACGAGCAAAGGTTTTATAACAGATAGTTTCCGTTATGGTAGGTTGAGAGAGCTACCGTCATTTTTGCTACACCAGGGCTAATTAGACCGATGGTTTTCGTGTAAACATAAAAATTAACTCTAAATGTGGTCATGAGGAATACAAAAATGAAGATTTATTAGTTTTTGTTTCATTTCGGAATAAATTGTAAATAAAAAAACAATTTTAGGAATTTTTTTCAATATGTCATTGCTTTGAGCTTCGACATCTTCAGAACTGCTGTTATGAGAATGTTCTAAGTATCCAAAGTTTATTAGCACAATCTAAAAAGCTCTATATGAATATATTTAGTTATCAGATCATACCACATCAAATTTTTTTCAGTCTTTGACCTTTTAAAAAATTTTTGAATTTAAAGACATACTAGTTGGTACCTGTCAAAATATGACGGCTAGATAGTAAATAAATGTAATAATACACAAGTTATACTCAACACATCATTGCCAAATGTTGAAAATCATAATGCGCAGAAACAAATTAATGTGTTTAAGCGGCCTCGTGCTTTGAGAGATTTAAAATGTCACTGAGCATGCGCAGAAAGCATTTTTTTTTAAAATTGTAAATTATCGCTAATTAAAGGGAGCGAAGTAAACAATTTCCACGAGGTTTAATCTTATATTTCACAAACATAATTATCATAAAAATAAAAATGGCAGAGAGACATCTAGAGAGACTCCTCGGAATAAACGTGTTAATCATTAAAACATGTCACTGAGCATGCGCAGAAATCACTTTTTAACTGTAAATTATCGCTAATTAATAGAAATTGCGGTTACAAAAACCAAATTTGACAAATCTACAGATTACAATCTTTCGTTTAAGACCGAAATGAAGTAAATAGATGCAGTAGTTTTCTCTCATTGACTGCCCAAAAGGTCGGCTTAGCAACTTAAATATATAGATTGTTTTATTTTTCTATTTTTCGAGTCGTACATTGGTTTTGAATGTAGTTGTAAAATACTGTATGATTTTTTTCTTAACCTCATCTCCAGAGGTGGGAGGCTTATGACCATGATATATTTCTCCCCAAAATTATGAATGCACAGTTAACTCATATAGTTCATAGTTATAGTACGGACACTCGAATGCAGATACTTCAAGGGAAGGAATTTCTATATCATGACAGACTTTAAAACAGTTGACAGCCTTACTAAATGACTACAAAGCTTATGACTATGATATGTTTCCCCCAAAACTTATTAATGCACAGTTAATTCATAGAGTTCCTAGTTTTTCTCCTTTGTTAAAATTGTACTTTTACATGAATACTTGGAATTAGAAATACGTAGTTATTAAAATGTTTACGCAATTTGCAGTTGCGTATATTACCATCATTAGTAGCTGCTTACTTAATATTAATTTTCAAATCCAAAAATTGTTATATTTCCCTCGGATTTTTTTATTGGTTTGCACATCTTTTAATTTGACAAGTAGAAAAAAACGCACAAATTATTTTCCTATTCACATTAGCTGGTTTCGTTATTTTCGGAGATAATTATCAGAACTTTCGCTCGCTGAGGAATGCTCCATCGTCCAGTGATTTATTGCCATCATAAAATTTTATCCGAGCGAGACGGGCAAAGCAACAACAGCAATGCATAATGACTGTCACAATATCATAACATACTTCAAGAAGATAAAGCATTCCTTTGGGCGATCGTAACGTTAAAAAAAAAATCATGCGGAGTAATCAACGCTCACATGAACCGTGTCGAGTTCGCTGCGAGCTCTTTTCGGAGTCTTTTTCTAAAGAATTTTTGAAGATTTTTCTACAGAGCTGTTTAAAGCCCCCCGGGACATAATCAAATTTTAGAAAGTTTCTAGAAAGAGCTTAAAGTTGCAAAATTTAGGCAGAACATAAATTATTATTGAGAAGATATTTTTTTATCTATCTGTGAACTGCAGACATGAAATACGTTAGTATTAAATTATTTTAAATCACAGCTGGGAACTAACTCTCGATTTAATACACCTATACCTCGCTTTACGGCCTAGATACATTCCGGAAAAGTTGGCCGTAAAGCTAAAAGCCGTATAATGAATCAATTATTTTGATACAAACCCATACAAATTTAATTGGATCTGTTCCAATTTTTTATAAATAATATAGTTTTTAGTTCATAAAGCATTTTATTATTTTTATTTCCTATAAAAATGCTTACATAAAAATAAAAGTACAAAACAATGTAATAATTAACAGAAATTAAAAAAATAAACATACAAACAAAAAAAACAAAAGAAATCATATGCACATATGTATACATATAATAAAAATCATAAAATAAAATGTTTAAAACTTGTTTTAATGGGATAGCGAACATTAACATGAAGAATTACTAAGCTATAATATGCTGCCATCATCACTTTCCACTGTTGTGGCCGTATAGCGAAACATTGTGGGCCGTAAATCGAAAAAGTGCCACAATTAAAAAAAATGCCGTTATAGCGAAATGTCGTATAAAGAGCGGCCGTATAGCGAGGTATAGGTGTAATCTCTTTCATGAGTTAATTATCTCTTATGTGAATGAAATAGGTCACGAAAGTTGCATCTTCATTCCCGATCCGTTTTAGAGTATGCTTTTTTTTCGGTTAGCACTTTAAAGATTCTAGATAATGTGCAATTTTTAACAGAGAACATGCGAATATCTGGATGTATCCTCCCAGCTAAGTGCAGATTCCTACCCTTTCGAATTTTTTACAAAATTTATGCACTAGAGTATATGAATATATATAATCAAGCTTGTCTGAGGATATTTAGCAATTGCAATTGTTAAAAATGCATATTTATTGAAATGCATCCAAAGGCAGAGTGATGGAAGAATACTTTGTTCTCTTTGTTCGACTCCATATTTTCCTAAGTACAATCATGGGTTTGAAATTGAATTGTGTTAGGTTATTTAGAAATAATTAATAAAGAAATGCTGACGTAAAAGCCGTTATAAATCACCTAAATGGTTATGTTAGCTTAGATGTTAAATTTGCGTTGTGTTTTATGCAATAAATTACATGCAGGTTTCAACTGATGCACCCGTGGGGTTATGAATGAAAAATAAAAATGTGTGAAATCAATTCCCCAACCTAAAATAAAAGCTGAGAACTAAAAAAAAAGGTGAAAAACTGACTGAGAGGCAGAAATGACATGACTCAATCTTAGAGAAATTAAATAACATTATTTATTGAACGTTGAGAGATTGTACATGATCTTTAAATACATGAGGAAACAACTGCTTGTTAGGTTTATCCACATAAAAAATCATTAAATTACAGTAAAATATCATATTTGAGAAGTGGCTGGTAAATAAAAAAATCTTTTATTTATCTAAGTTAAATGGTGAAAAAAAGAAGAGAAATTCATACCGCTGCAGCGAATACGGAAAGAAAGGGAAGGATTAGGATTGGGCATGCCCTCCCCCCCCCCCCACCCCAAAAAAAGTTTCGTCTCTTGCGTTCTCGGATCTCCATTCTACGCGTCTCCTGGATCTTGCATCAGTCGAGCTCGTCTCTCGTCATATTCTGTGAGGGCACGTCTTTTCCCATCGAGCTGGTGTCGACCACCTTTCAGCCCGGCTTCCATCCGAATGACCAAAAACCCTCTCCTCGCTCTCGAACTCCGTCTTTTCACTTCTCTCGTCTTCCGCAACTCGAAAAATGCACCGCTGGTGTGCCATGAATCTAGGATAGAAACTCTTCAAATTTTAGTAGCATAAGGGGGTATCCATATGTATTACTGCTGGTATTTGTTTTCAATTATGATCTTGGTTTCTTGCTTAATAGTTCGATTTTGTGACACAACATTCTACGCGTGTTGTCTCCATCCGCGTAGGGATTATCAACATTCCAAAGTCGGTTTTCTGGCCGTCTTCAAAAATCGTTTAAGAATTCCTTTGCTTCCCCCCCCCCCCCCGTTTCTTGTGAAAGTCGAGGATAAACGAGCGAAACGACGGAACAGAGCATATTGAATTACCAGTAGGATAGTATATAGCAAAAAGGAATTAACACTAAAAAGATTAACTTTTAAGAAAAAAATACTCTAAAAAATTTAATATTTAAATTTATATTAATTAACCTGAAAACAAAATTTACCAGTCAAAGAAAAAAATATTAATTTTACTAGCCACTTTAAGTAATATTCCCAACAATACTTAGTATTCTAAACAATACTTATTAAATAAATGAAACTTGTCATGACCAAATATCAATGTACCCTTATAATGTATTGTAGATTCAGGAAAATTGCGCACTTTCCCAAATCCCGTTTGCATAATTTAGGCAATTAAAAATCAGATCACAACAAGTTGAACAAAATTAGAGCAGAGGCTTCAAAAGGATGTAATATAATGCTGTTATACAGGGTGTTTAAAAAAGAATCACCCGATTTGAAATGCGTATATTATGAAAAATATTGAACATAGAAACTTAAAATTAATTTTATATTACATGGCTAATCATGAATTTTATTTTACAAACCAAATTAAAGGTGCTAAATATGTCCACTTTTGGATACACGACATATGTCTATACGGTAGGCAAATTCGTCCGAAACTTTTGCGAGCATGTCTTCAAACACTGCTTCCACGGCTGTTATGCGCACACAGACAACCCGTGTCTTGGAATTGTTTATACTATCGCCTAATGCTCTGAGAGGTAGGAACTTCAATCTACCAGGGTTTTGTCGACAAAAAAATCGCGCTGAAAAGTTGTTACGGACTCGCATTTCGCAAAGCGTAGAACACAGTGATTTCTGTTGTACAGTCGCCATCTTTACAAACACTGAAGGCGGTCGAAGGAAAAGCGTTAGCACTACTTGTCGGCAACTGCGTGAAATTCGAGATTTCCCTCTTCCTGCTCATACATTATTCAATCAAAACGGATTAAAATATGAATAGTTATGATTTTTTTAATCGGATGATTCTTTTTGAAACACCCTGTATTTAAGGTTAGTTAACTTAAGGGGGTCCGGGACACATTAAAAAAAAATTATTTATTGAGTTAAAATTTTGAATTTTTTTGTGATGGTCAACCATACAATTTGTAAACAAAATCACATCATAAAATTTCTCAAAAAGTTTTAAAACATTTTAAAATTTAAAATTTTTAATAAAAGTGGGGTAATTTAAAATCTTTATAACTCGAAATATTATTTGTCGAAATTCAAAAATTTTTCATTTAATTAAATAGAAATATATAAGTTTTAATTTTGATTCAGCATTTTTTGAAATATTAATTTTTAAAGAAATTAAAAATATTTAGATTAAAAATTACAAAAAAAAATATCTAATTTATTTTTAAAAAATCGTATTTTCAAAAGTAAATATTTTTTCAAATTTGCCAAATCAAATTAAAGTAAAATAGTTTAAAAAGACATGTTCCAAGTTTCAACCATTTATCTTTAACGGTTATTGACTTATAACCATTTATAAACGAGAAATGGGGGAAAAACCCATCATAAAGAAAAACGCACTTAAAGGTTTAAACAACGATTGGCTACTATTAGAATGTTGCCCCCCCCCCAAAAAAAAAAAAAAATAAAAATATCCTGTTCTAATAAAGATAGAAACATGATTTAAACGTTATTTTAAGCGTAAAAGAACAAAAAAAAATGTTAATGCAGTAAGTTTTTTTTCGAAAATTCGAACATTTTGTGTCCTTGACCCCCTTAAAACTGAAATTACAATCAGTTACTAGAAGGATTAATTAGCATAATTATATTAAAAGTTAAATTATCTACAAAACAAATGCATTGTTTTATAGATTATGGGTATATTTTACTAAAGTACTTTTAACATGGCTTTCTCAACCCTTTTTTTATTCTAATTTTCCTAATTAATATTTTCTCTACATTCATACGAGTGCATTTTTGAAATTATTCAGAGGTTTGTCATACTTTAACTGTAATAATAATAACTGCATTTAAAAACTTGCTAAAGTTTTAATATTTATTTTAGTTTATCTAATTTTTTTTTTTAATAAAGTAAGTTATATGCATCCTTCACAACATTCCATATGGGCACAACGCTGAAATATTGTCTTAGAGCGAGGTGACAAAGAAGCATCCACATTAAGGCGATAACACTGGATAATTGCCATACACTTACGTCTGTCTATCAAAGAGGGAGAGCCTCTACACGAAACCGAACTTTAATGGTTATCAAGTTCCAAGAAAACACCAGACGTTTCTCTGACAAGTCTGGCAGTGGCATAATCATCTTATTCATTATCATGAAGACGTGGCGTGTGCTTCTGAGAGAGCAGGAGGGCGTGGCATCCTACTGTAAATAAATTAGAAGCCTTAGCTAAATTGTTTCAGTCGTGAATGAGCGTGATTCGTTATGAAAACACAGAACAGAGACGAAATTTAAGGAGGTAAAGGCTTGAATGTTGGAAGGAATGGGTTTTTCGAGGAAGTAAAATTCAGTTGTGTATAGGATTTGGAGAGTTACTTTTCGAATCCTCGACTAAAATTAGTCAGACTATTCCGTAATAGTTGTACCCTGTAACAGTGAAACGAAGCACAGAAAACTTATTAAAAATATACTAATAGTTCATTGTTAAATAGTATAGTAGTTTCCCCCCCCCCTAAAATAACCCGATAAGTCTAATCATATCTGTCGCCCATTCCTTGAAAATGTCATCATAAAAGCAATCGCACTCACTGGTGCTATTCTTTCTCACTCATAAATGCATCAGTTCAAAATAACGTAGAAGTACATAATACGAAAATATTGACATATGTACTATGTGTACGTTCGTAAGGGTTTTTAAACAAGTATGTAATTTTGTTTTACTCAGTTTCCCACTGCATGCTATATTTAATGCATGCTTATGTTCCTGTAAATTGAAAGCTTTTTTTTTGGTAATGTTAACATATAAAATTATATATATTTATCATTAATTTCAGTTTTAAATCACTTTAGAACACATTATTACACCCTACTATTAATGGATAATTTTACCCCATTGGAAGTCCTTAGGAAAGGTATCATTTTTATGTGTATGTGTGTGGATGATTTACCTAAAAGTGATTAGCTATGTTTAAAATTTTAATACAAAAAAAATATTACGCTACCCATGAAATTTTGATGAATAACAAAAAAACTTACTCTTTGTTAAATATCAACTGGTAATGATCTCTTACAAGATTTTAAATGATATAATTTAAGATACGAAAACTTATGCCATCCACTCAATTCTATAAGACTGAGATCAAAACTCTGCATGAACCAAACTGCGAATATTATGGCTCGTGATGTTCTTCCACGAGCCTGTAGAGTATGGTGAGGCAAGAAATTGGCATTATGAGCTGATATAATACTGTAAAATATATAGGAATATATATGTAGGTAATCAAAATGTACTCTTATATGGACCAAGTTCAGTCCAGTTGATTGTGTACTTTTCTCTAACCAAACAGGACTTTGGCAGCCAATGGAACCTTTCACTGGCTGCCAATAAATTCAACCAAGCCTACCATTCTATCACAAACGATACATACATACTTTCATTCCTTCATAACTTAAAACTACTCTAACTCGGTGTTTGAAAGTTGGAATGTCACCAAAATACTTACAGAGATCAGTGACTTCGTTTTCCTGATTTAACTGCAAGTATCCGTTTGTTGGGATATTTTTGGATTAACAACTGTGTGATCACATGAGGCAGTGAGAATGAAATGTTGTTGCCACTTGGAATATCTAATAAATTCCTGATCTCCGAGAGTGTGAAAAATCCCGATGAAATAGGGAAATATGAATAAATCACAAAATGAAAAAAATAAAGCGTGATGGATATGGGAACATTTGGTATTATGTAAGCATCGAAAACTGATCGAAATATTACTGACATTAACATTATAAAGTTCTTGCTTTTCTATAGTTGCATATCAGACTGATTTGTGATGTTTACTTCTAAGTGAAAATGCAAAATAATTGCGACACGTGTATGATATTATTGCTCTGTATTAGCATACAGACATGAATGTATGTTGTGCGTAACGTATCTCTGAATGTATATAACAGAGGTGGGGAACCTTTTTACCATTAGAGGCCACATGTCAATTAGGTAGTAATAAAGGAGGCCGCATAAGTTGATGTACCTATAAAAGACACTTTTATGAAATTATTATAGTTAGGTATAGTTTTAACAATTTGGTGCATTATATAGAAAAATAACAACAAAAAATTAAGTCTTTATTTATTTATTATTTGACTTAAAAAGTTACAATATAAAATATTTTTGTATTCACATAACGGTATTCACATAATGATAATATTAATCATTAATTATTTTTTTTATAAAATTATAAGATTCATAGATACCACTGTAATTTTTTATATTTCACTGTTGGTATTTTTATTTATGTAGGCACATATATATATATATATCCAGATTTTTAAATTTTAATAAACAACTACATATTTAAATGCCACTTCAAATAAAAATAATAAAGTAGAAGTATTTTTAAATAATTTTAACATTATAAAAATATACAATAGAAAAATAATAGTATTGAATTATAAATAACTGACATAGCAACAATTTCTAAAATAATTTTAAAATCCGATGGAAAATTTAAGCTAGTAGGATATTTGCATTTGTTTCTTGCTTGAAAGTAATTGAATATTTGGATCAAGCTTCGTAACGCGAAGCCTGCGTACATACATTCATGCCCTTCTTTCTTTCTTTTTTTTTACCAATGCGGAGGCACTTGTAATCAAACAGTGGCCTATACTACGCCGCAATTTTACTGCCCATTTTATTATGGGGGCACCATATAGGCGGACAGCACTACCCCCTATGAAGGGATGACACGAACGGAGGCATTTTTCGTGGCGCAACACCGGGATTCGATCTGAGCACCCTCAGCACCGAAAACCAGCGCGCTGTACCACAGGGCCGCCACAAGCCCCGTTCTTTATTTAATTCCATTGATTTGCAAATTGTAGTAATCTATGAAATTAAATTTTAATCAATACAAGTGCTAGCTTTTATGAAGGCCGCACAAGAAGATCACGCAGGCCGCGCGTTCCCACCTGTGGTATATAACAAAACACAGGAAACTGCATCTGCACGGATTTACAAAGTATATGTGCGGCCCGAGTCTTCTGGATATTTTTCGTTTGCTGTGGGATGAAATGTAGAGAATAGGTTTATTGATGAATGAAATTTTTTTTTTTTTCCAGGCGACTTTTTCTCTTAAATCTATATATATAAAAGAGCTTGTCTGTTTGTTTGTCCGCTATAGAATCATAGACTGTTTCACCCACCGGGACCAAATTCGGCACAGTTAATGTTTTGGACCCGAGAAACTTAAATCAGGAAAAACGAAATTTGGGGCTCAATTAGTTTTTTGAAAATTAATTTTTTAATGTTTTTTGTGCCCGATAGAGGTGCGTCTACCCCCTGTGGATTCCCCTCGACCAGCTGCGTTAAGAGGGATGGTTTGAGGATGACGGAGGGAGGGGGTCAAATTGCGCGGGAGAAAGAGGGTTGGGAATGACCTTAAAATCAGACGAAGGTCCGCAGGCTCAAAGTTTCTTTCTTTCTTATTGTTTGTATATCATTTCAGTAGAAACGTGCTAAGCGCATTCTGTCTGGCCAGATGAACACGAAGAGCGGGAGTGCAGCCCAGTATTTTTTTGATAGAATGCATGAAATATTTTATATCTATATATCTGCCCGGGCAACGCCAGGCAATAATGCTAGTTTTACATAATTTTAAAAGTCTTGTAATTTATAATAGTTAACGGTAATGTAACATGCGATATATTTTTGGAAAAGTTTTTTCTTATGTATTTGTGCATAAATGAACATATATAATTCCAAGTAACTTAACTTTAAAAGTAAATATATATACGCAGATATTAACAGATATATATCAATGATTAGGTTCAAGAAGGCCCTATGAAAATCAAGTAATTTAAACTATTGACATTGAGGGGAAACCTCATCTATAAGATGGAAGATTTGTAGAGTTTACCGAATATTTGAAGATTTGGAAGGGTTTACCTTCGATACCATATAAAATTATATATATTTATCATGAATTTCAATTTTAAATCACTTTAGAACACATTATTACACCCTACTATAATGAACAGTTTACCAAAGTCTGTGAGTTCGAGTCCTTAAGTTGACATGGGAGAATGTAGTCGTCTGGAATGGGTTTTGACTATGCTGTTGAAAAAACCCAACAGAACTAATGCTTTATGCACAAAATAATGCTTAGATACCTTAACGTAAAATTTTATTAGAATAATGTCACAAGAAAATTAGAATTTTAAATAATAGAATGGTATTTGTAAACAAGATAAAAATTCAATAGTACTGTTAGCATCTACATGAGCTCAGTCTATTTTCTTTGAAAGAAAATATCTTTGGTAAATCAAAATTTTGGATGCAAATTTATAGAGATGGCTGTGCGCACTTATGTTCGTCCATAATGCATGACTTAGAGGAAACTCAGTCTGAAATTTTAGGAATCCACATTTATTTTACTGCTGATACCTGGGACACAGTCAAAAGTTAGCTTTTTTTCTCTTCGTCTGGATGCACACCAGTGTACATACGTTTGAAAAGGTTATATTTTTGACGTTTAAGAAACTTTTATAAACAATTTCAAGTGAAAAAAGTTAAACTATTTAGAAAACTTCAAGTTAAAATAATTTAACTTGAAGTTTCAGCTCGAAAAGGGTTACGAGTGAGCTTAAATTATATTTGAAGCTATGTACAGTGACTCCCAAAATTGAGGGTACAGTTATTTTTTATATGAAAAGTCACGTTTGAGGGGAGAAAAAGTCATAATATAGGGAAAACAGACTTTATTAGCATAGAAACACGTTAAGGCTATTAATGTTAATCATTCCTTATAAAAATTATATAATTATACATAAATACCAGCTTATAAAAGGAAAAAAAAGCTGACACTTCACTTGACGTACGTTCAAGACGTCACAGAGTACTTTCAAGAATTTTCTTGAATAAAAAAAAACAAAAAAACCCAACGGAGAATCAATATTTAGTAGCACATCCTTTTGCTTCAGCGACTGCCTCTAATCGTCATGGAACTGAATCTACAAGATTTTAAGTTGTTTTGGCACATACACTCAAGAGCCAAAACATTATGACCACCCCTACATTTTGCAATGAATTCGCCTGGATGACGTGGAAGGCACGTGATCAGGTGGAAGTGGTATTTAACTGCTGCTTTAGAGTCTGAAGAATCATTCTTTCACTTACTTATGTGTGTGATGGGAAAGGCTGCGGATCTAAGAGACTTTGATACAGGGAAGATTGTAATGGCTCGAAGGCTCGGAACAAGTATTTCGAAACTGCATGACTCGTGGGTTGTTCTCGACCTACAGTTGTTAGTACTTATTCAAAGTGGATGAATGACGGTGAAACCAGCAGTAGACGACATGGTGTTGGACGTCCACACGCTATCAAAGAAAAAGGTCGTAGGAGACTGTCTCGCATGGTGAAGCAAAACCGGAGTCAGACAGTGGCTCAGCTGACAGCCCAATACAATGCAGGGCCAAGTAGAATAGTATCGCAGCACACTGTTCAGCGGACACTGTTGGATATGGGGCTACGCAGCAAACGTCCCACTCGTGTGCCTTTGCTGACCAAGCGTCATCGCCAACTGTGCCTGCGCTGGACCCGGGAGCATCACGACTGGTCCATGGATCAGTGGGAGAGAGTTGCCTGGTCAGATGAATCACGGTTCCATCCATGCCAAGGCGGGTTGAAGCTGTGTTGCGCGCCAAAGGTGGGCAACTCGTTATTGACAGGTGGTCATAATGTTTTGGCTCTTGAGTGTATTTTCTTCCATTCGATTTACAATATAAGTTTCAAATGGTCTTTACTGGTAATGTGCTGATTTTGTAAACCTTTTTCAAGACTGGACCACATATTTTTGATAATATTCAAGTCGGTAGACTGGTGGTGCTGTTTTGAACTGTTGTGGAGAATGATACAACCATTGCTTTACTACATATACTGTGTTTTGGGGATCATTACCTTGGAGAAATTGGAAATTTGATCCCAATACCAATTTAGCAGCACTATCCTTCAGATGTTTCTTCAGTATATCAAGATATGTCCTCTTGCCCATTATTCCATCTGTGAATACAAGCTTCCCCACCCCTGCTGCTACCATGCACCCCTAAACCATTACTAACCCATCTCCATGCTAAATAGTTGGAACTGAATTTTTTGGATCGAAAGTAGTGTGTGTCTTGCGCCACACCATAGGACGGCCGATACTACCATAAACATTGTACTTGAGTTCATCACTAAATATTTCTTCATTCCAAAACAGTTTGGGCTTTAAAATGTGATTCTTTACAAACTGTAGTATCTTATCTCTGTTCCTTTGAGTAATTAAAAAGAGCATTTTCCGGCCATTATCGTCAGTTCTTCTGACGACTTTGGTCTGTTTCTTCTGAAACAGACCAAAAGTATTTGATGCAATTTTTGGTGCACTTATTCTAGCATCAACCTTTATTTAATGTAAAATTCTCCATTGTAATGTGGAGCCCAATAGTGTTTTTAGGCACCTTCCTACTTTATTTTTTAATGTGCCATTCTTTTTAAATATTTCAATGACTTTTTGAAGGCAGTTCACACTTCGGCCAACTATTTTAGTTACTTTTGATAACGATTTACCTTACTTTGACAGATTAATGACTAGTTTTCTTCACTTTATCGTTGTTTCTCTTCGAATCTCCATTTTAATCTAATAAAAAGTTAACAAATACCAGTTTTGAAATAGAGACAACTGCTGATCTGTAAATTTTTATAGTATAATATTTATTATGATTAAAGGTAGTTAAAACAAGCGATTTAAAAATTGTCCTCTCAATTCTTGTAGCTCTTCTTTCAAAACATCAATTATTTATTTAAATTACCAGTTCTCAACTTTTAGAAAGTTTAATACCAAAATCTTTGTCCTTTGCTTTTCTAATTTAGTCCCAATATTCTTCTTAATTTGTGCATAAATTTGACCCTTAACGTTCTTAAATTCAAATAAAAAAACTACTGTACCCTCAACTTTGGGAGTCACTGTATATGTATTAGACAGCAATATGCTCTGTGTAGCGTAGTATATTTAATTACACAAAGCACATTGCCATTATATTTACATAAAATACTCCTCTACCTTACAACAGTAATTAGAAAACGAAGTTACAATTCGAGTTAATTATAGCGTAAAGGCCTTTAAATTTCAAAGTTCTCATTTCTGTATTTTTGTTTTAAGAAGCAGTGGATACACGAGGATTTTGAAAAATCCCTCTAGACTATAATTATCGATCTTCCTCCACCTACAATTATCTGTTTGAGCAGTTCATTCTTAAAGGACTTCTTTGCACCTGATTAATATTCTCTTGAGTGCATGCGCTTCCAGCAAATTCTTGGCTTCTGTGAAATTCTAGATTAATCTGTGGGTGTGATTAAGTGGTGAGGCATACTTCCGATGACTTGTGGGTGTGGCTGCTTCTTGCATTCTAGAAATAAAGGGTGAGTCTTTTCGAAGGCAAGGGAGCTGCTGGAATCCTATTCGCGACTTAATTAAATAATCCCAGATGTATTTAGGGGAATTGAAGGGCATATAATTTTTTTAAATTCTTAGTTCGCTACCGTTCTATTTCTTACCCCAACATTTCTTTATTGTAAATAACATTCATCTGACGTGAATTAAAGTCTCCTTTACACATTTATTAGTCATTCGCATTAATTACCCTGTAATATGCCAGTTTGGTAAAGACGAAAGGTGTTTAAAGGGCGTTCTGTTTTCAAATTGAATTTTACATTTGTCTTTCAGTTATATTATTTTAATTTTTAACCAAAAACACTTGATGAGGTTTTTTTTTGCATAGATACTATGCAGGGTTCCCACCTATATCCGTTACAACCTCCCCCCCCCCTTAACTTCTAAACGATGACTGCGTAGGTCATAAAGTTGGTGTGTAGGTATAGTAAAAAGGCTATGCACTATTCGATGAGACAACTTACAACGCCATCTATCGGCAAATTTTGGAATTAATGTTTTTATATAAAAAACAGTACGAGATACAGGAAAAAAGTCAATTACAAAGTTGTTCAACGTCATCGATTTAGTAAGAAAAGACACCTTGCGCACATTAATACTTAAAACAGAATGTAGAAAATGAACATTTGTTTGGTCCCGATTTTGAAAATTGTCATATCATAAAGAGTGGAAGAAAGAAACTGAGACACTTCCCCATCTTCAGGACCATTTTTTTATGTTTCTTAAAATGCTCTCCATTAGGCACTATACACATTTGCACTCTGGACTGGATTCTTTGGTCTTTTCGATCTTCGCTCGCGTTTCACGGCCCCATAGTGTTGAAAATCACGACCAAACAAATGTTAATTTTTTACATTCTGTTTTGAGTATTAATGTGCGCAAGGTGTCTTTTCTTACTAAATCGATGATGCTGCACAACTTTGTAACTGACCTTTTTTCCCGTATCTCGTACAATTTTTGAGATAAAAACGCTAATTCCAAAATTTTCCAATAGATGGCGTTGTAAGTTCTCTCATCGAGTAGCGCATAGCTTTATTACTATACCTAGACACCAACTCTATGGCCTAAGCTGCCACCGTTTAGAAGTTAAGGGGGGTGTAATGGATATAGGTGGGAACCCTGTATTGTGGGACCACTTAACGATGTCATCCCTCATGATTTAATTTAAATGATTTTTTAAGTGAATCTTTATGTACTGCAGGACAAATTGTTTAACACTAATTATTTTTTATGTACAAAATACAGCTGCATTTATGATGATAACGAGACTAATATTTTTCATACATAATTGAATTTGTTTCTATTGTAAAGTTAAAAAAGCTAGAACTGAAAAGTTGGTTATACAAAATAGAATGTAAAACTCCATAAAAATGCATTGAAAGGTTATGATATTGTAATGTTCCGGAATAACTAAAACATCTTCTTTAGGAGGGAGATCATTTGATTAGTCTCTATTGAACGCTAATTTGCAACTATTAAAGGTGTTTTTTATTCGTTTACATTCGGGTAATAAACAAGATCAGAGAGATCATACTGCGAAGGATGGGAATAATTACAAAATCCTTTTCTTTTGAATACAGGTGGGAATCCCCTACTTTTTTAATACGTTTTGAATTATTTAGGTAATTTTAGCTGTTTTGTTTAAAAATGAATGCTTTGATACTTTCAGTTTTAGGGAATATAATGTTTAATTTTTGAACCAAAGATTCATAGTAAATAAACCCTGAAGATCCCAGTTTAAGAAAAATGTCTTAAGAAGCAATTTATTAATTTGTAAGCTCGTATTGTACAATGTACTCAATCAAAATTTTTCGCGTATAAACGTCTTATTGGCTAACGCAGGTATAAACTTAATGTTTTTTTCCCTCGACGGCAAATGCTCTTATTGCATACAGGGGAAAAAAGGCTTTGTCGTTATTACAATGCATTTCCTTACTCCCACCAGTGATAGTGAGGCTTCATACTTCGGTCCACAACCATTTTAACACTAGAAAGACGGGAATTTTTTTCTGACTGAACGCCGTCATTTTGACGGTTAAAAATAAAATAAAGAATTAAAAATATTTTTTTAATTGCTAAATACTTTAAATTTTGAACTAATTAAATCCAATATATAAAAAAATTAGTATATATTTAGATATATTTTTATGCAGGTATGCCGAGCTGACAACCTGGTATGGTTTATACTTAAAAATATCAACATTGTGTGTGCAGTTCTTATTTTTCAACTCCAATATTTCCGAAGAGCCAAAATTTCTGTTATTTGCAAAAAGGGGAAGAGACAAAAAGAAACTAACATTTTCCCGGTATTATTTTAAAGATGTCTGCCTTTTTTCTATACTGCCGTCAAATTGACGGCTATCAGTCTTAGTAGGTATACAAAACATTTTCTCCCCCTCTTTACTATCGAATATAATTTTGTAAATGTGCGTGCATATTTCGCGTAAAATTAGAAAAAGTCATAAAATTTCAGAAACCTGAGGACATAAATACAGACATTGCTCTCAATAGTATGTCCGAAACCGTCAAAATGACGACAGCCGTCTTTCTAGTGTTAATTTACGACCACATCTCTTATTCTGTACTCATTCATATATTTTCTTTAAACTCTTAATGAACTATTTCCGGAACAGGAATCGGGTCAATCATGATGAGATTACCTATAAACCCTTGTGTGGAATACCTTTACTGAGCTACTCCTTATTCTGTATTGACTCAATGGACTTAATTAACTTTGCTTGTAGAATATTCTTGGGAAAGTCCTATGATGAACTCGCAACAGCAAGATCTTACCAGAATTTTTGAGTATTTAATCAGAGTGTCGACGCTGAATCTGTGGATCCGAAAAATCCTGTCTTGGGGAATGCGCAGTAAGACACATTATAAATAGTCTTTTGCTGTACTGCCCATGTCAGTGAATTTTTTTTTCAATACTACATCTATTTATCTGTAGGAAATTTGACTGTATAGACCGTGAAATCTATCGATTTTTTTAATTACGAGAGCACCATTTGGGCGAGCCATTGTTACTCCAAAGGAAGGAACAACACAAAAATATGTATTTGTCGGAATCTGAACCCGGAACCCCTTGATAAAAAATTAAGGCAATAACTGACTACTATATAGTGTTGGAGGATGAGAGAAATGTATGTTGATTTCATTACTTCATTTAAAACACATGACACTTGAAGACGTGATTAGTTTATTTCAAAGTATTTGCTTATGGTCATACCTGAGCAATAAAATGCTATTACTGTAAATAAAAAGAATTAGTATTAGTTCAATGATTCTAATAAAATTGACCTAATAGTTACTCCATTTATAATACCTTTTTTCTAAACAAATTAATTGCTTGGTAAAAAAATTCATTCCTCAAATTGATTGCGTTAATGTTCGAGATATAGAATTAATTTAAATGAGGCTGAAACTAAAGTTCGTTTGAATAATATGTAACGTTTATTAAACTTTTAGAATTTCATTGAGATGATTTCAAAGTTTTAGTTAAAAGATTTCAAAATCTTCAACCGAATACTAAAATAAACAAAAAGCGTTTTGATAATTGCATGGATAAATATAACTATATGTCATTATAAAAGCCATTTCAATCGAATTAACCAATATTTACTTTTAGAGAAGACTTATTAACTGACTCTGCGACCTGTGTAGACTCAATAAATTTTCGTCCTCATTATGTGGCCATTTAATTTTAAAATGGTTAAAGTTAAAATGAAAATGAACTATTTTGAAAGATCACTAGGGGCTTCGCCCCTAGGCTCGCTACGCTCGCTCCTCTGGTGAATCAAGTGAATGAATGACTCAATAGTTGTTTACAGCGATTGAGTCATTCATTTGTTTACAGTTGAACATCCCCCACCCTCCCGGGGAAATGGATGAAGCCCGCCTATGGGTGAAAAATTGGATCTTCTTTCATGTCCTTCTGCAAAGGAAGCAAATAAGATTTTTTTGAAGTATTTCTTTAAAATTCAATTAAAAATCAAAATTTTAAGATAGAGACTTGAAATGAAGTTTATATGAATGAGAAAGCTTTCATCTTCCAGTTGATATAAATATTTTATTTGTAACATAATAAGTCTGAGAGCATCGAATTTATATATCTCGAAACGCATAAATTTTTCCAAAAAGTGGGTTTTCAATTTTAATAAAAATATCAGTCTGTTTTAAATTATTTTTAAACAAATGAGGTCTTGTTTGAAGGAGAAATGTCTGTAGTCTTAGATTGTAAAAAAAAAAATCTACGATCCTTTTTTGGCTAGTTATCGTAATCTGAACATGAAAAAGTCAATATTTTCCCACAAAACATAAAATAAAAAAAAAACTTAAAGTCCGACGAATATGAAACATGTCTTACTTTCTTCCCCACATTGTTCTGCATCGATTGGCATCGGTCTCTACCCCATACCCCCAGCGGTTTCGGAGGAGATAGCGTGACAAGCTTTTGACAGTGGCGTTGCCGGCTGCGGCAGCGGCAGTCCAGCGCCAGTTACTTTTTTTTAGAATAGAGAGATTCTATGACAATATTTTTGGTTAGGAAGTCAATAAGACAAGGGATGTGCATTATATGAAAAATGTAGAGATATTCCGAGCTGATGGCATGCTTTTAAAGGAGGTCACATAGTGCATGTGCAATATTTTTTTAAGAATCAAATAGCAATCAATATAAAAGCAAATTAACTATATTTTGTATAATTTTACAAGCACTTCTTACTAATATACAGATTTCATCAACATAAAATGAATGCATCCACTTAAAATCATGTAATAAGAATGAGTGGGTAGTTTTATCTCAGTGTTATTGGAAAAGCATTTCAGTCAAAATATTCTTTTCATCAGAAACCCTCCCCCCCCCCAAAAAAAAAAAACAACAACCCAAAAACAAACTATTCTTCATTTAGTAACATCAACAAAAAATTCTATTGAGTTCAAGAGAAAAGTGAAAGTTATGAAGTTTCTAAAACGAAATTCAAATCTTCATCAATTATTTTATTAAAAAATGTTTAAATGATGCAAATATGAAAGCTATAATGAAGACGAGAAGCAAGCAATTGTTTCAGACGATACTCGTTAACATTCCTAAGGGAGAGATAAATGCAAAGAAAGTGTCAGAATAAAGTTCTGAAACATATATTGCAACGCAGAGAAAATCATGACATCTGCACAGCATGAAGTGCCAACGTCCCTTGTATAAGGGTAGTCAGACCAAGTGGGTGAAACAGTTCCAAAGTAAACTGGAACACTTTGCAAGTCATTTACCAAAGTTCTAACTGTTTAGCGTACAGATAAGTAGGGTAATATATCATAAAATCAGTTTTAGCTCTCGTGTCCTAAAAGATTAACATAGCACTCCAAACAAAGTAACCATAAAATCAAAATCTAGGAATAAAGAGACACATTTTACCACAAAGTTAAAATTAATGAAACTTGTCAAAAATCTAACAGTGATTAGCTATTGAAGATTTTTGCATTTCTTCTTTTCCAGCATAATATTTCTGTTTTTACCTTAATTTAATAACATGCTTACTTTGACATATAAGGAACAAACCACATTCATATTATATCGTATATGCTCTTCAGTTGATGATGATATATATTAATTTTTAAGGCGATTTTTTTTTTAGTTAATTAACGGGAATTAATCAAATTTTTGAAGATATTTGGAAAACAGCACGCTTATTCTAAGATAATGTGATACCGAGATAATTATAATAATTTTTTTTTGTTTTGATAGTCTCAGATTGTACACGGGGTTTCAGTAATTGCGTTTGCAAACTGGCTAAGGCCCTTTCAAAGAACTTGGGAGAATAAACCCAATTTACGAAAAAATAAATTTTACATTTTCTAAGATCAGGAACAAAGAAATGTAAATTAACTGCTTCTTATTTACTCACAGATCTTTTCCCCCATTTTTCTAGGATAGTTTGCCATCATATATTTAATTTAAATATATAAGCATTACATGGTATATCCCTTTCAGGGGCAACAAACTCCGTTTGCAAGGTACAATTTTTTTTCCCGATTTTTTTAACCTAAAGAATCTTAAAAAAATTTCTTATTAAAGGCTGAAAAATGTTTTTACTTCTTTAAACTGATAAAAGATGACAGCACTAGCCATTTTCTGCTCATTTAACTGGAATACATTGTATACTATACAAGTGAAAGCTCAACGACTAGATTTAGGCATTCGCACTGTGCGAACGGCGCCTCTGAAAGAGATATGCCATAACGAAAATAGTTTCATCTGGATTTAATGTTGATGGTATATGCTTTAAAGGGTTTCAGGAGATCGTAAAAGGTTTTAAAGAATTATAACTATTTGTCTCGTCTCTCCAATCTGAAATACCGTAATATAAAATGCTATACAGTAAATTGTCCTGTTGTCTGAGATTCCGACATGGGGACATAGGTGTCATAAGTTTGTGTTTCGTTCTTTAAGCGTGTAGTTCGTTTATAAGGCTGTTCACTCCTTACAAATACGAGTAAAAAAATTTCTTTTGAGGTCTTAGAGAATCAAAATTATTGAAATATTAAGAACATTTATATACACAGATAATTGTTCAAGAGATTATGGAGGATTTAAGTTCTCATATTTTTAACAGAATTGATTATTTTTTCAATACTTAGTTTTATTTTTATTATTAGTTTAAATTAAGAAGCAGAGGCAAGCAGACATGTGTGTTAATCCATATATATAAAACAGTTCCGTGACTAACTGACTGACATACAACGCACACACCAAACCGCTGGACCTAAAGGGCTGAAATTTTGCATGGCGATTCTTCTTATAGTGTAGGGGTGCACTAAGAAAGATTTTTGAAAATTCTTCATGGAATTTTTTAAAATTAAATTTTAATCTGCTTTTGTAACATTTTTTAAAGTTTGCTTTTAAAATAATAATCTGACGGCTATAAAATTTTTTATCACCAGAAAGATCATAAAAATTCTTTTAAATTAAAATCTTTTTTGAATCTTCACCTTCATTTTCTGATTTTTGGTGAATTTTTAAAGATTAATTTTTAGAATTTAATTTATTAAATGCTAATCACGTGGTTTTTTCTTTTTGCGTCACGTGCAAACAACGAAATAAATTGACAAAAATATTAAAATACGGTAAAAGAGAAAACTTAACCACTAGACTAATTTAGATGGAAGTGTTTTAAGAATTTAATTCAAATTAGTATGTTTTATGGATATTAAACATACAAATTAATTGCATGCATTGACCGTCGCATTTTATTTGAATATTTTCTTCTACGTTATTTTGTCTATAAAAATATCCGTTACGATTTTTTTATAAATATATATGTTTTTTGGCATTACTTGCATACATTGACCGTTGTATTTAATTTGAATGTACTCCGTAGCGAGTCACGGGTATTCAGGTGTGCTATCATAAATTCTATTTTAAATGGCTTCTATATAATTTTCTTGTAAAAAACTTCTTATACAAGATAATTATAGATTCCTATTTAATTTCTTTTTTGATTTGCACATTTTACAACAAATATAGAATAATATAACTTTATTAAATAATCACGACATTTCATTTTGGCGTGTGAAATAAATTAATCCCGTATGAAAATGAAATGGTTTCATCACATTAAGATAATATAATTTTCTTCAAAGTGGAAACGAAAACCCCTGACAAAGCATGGAACTATAAACCCAGGATCCTAAAATCCCCTAAACTGAATTTCCTTTGCCTAAATGAAATGAAATAAAACTGTTAAATATTCATAAACCCTTTTGAAGCAAAGGAAATATATAAAAAAAAGACAATATGACCTTCTTTGAAATATTTCATACTTTTAAGAAATATTTTTCTTATTTATAAAAATACTTGTTAAATTGAAATGAAGTCTGAATTTATAAACAATATTTTAAAGTCACATAAGACTTTTACGGTTTATATTTTCTCATTCAGCTGCTAAAAATAAAACACCTCATAAGTGGAAGAAAAGAAATTGCTGTTTACAAATTTTTAAAATTAACTACTTGGGAGAGATGTAAAAGAATGAAAGCAGATTCGTACGCTGTAGAGCTCTAATGCATGGTATAATTTGGATTCTTCATGCCTCTTAAAGACCCTATCTCTTTTAATTGCTTCTTTCCCTCCTGGTTCTCCCTTTGAATTCTTCAGTTAATATCGCCTTAACATTCAGTAGCTAATATAATGCAAGATTCTTGAAATTTTCTTTGTACAGATTAAGAATACGACCCTAAATTTTTTCCATTGTTTGTTTTTTCCAGTAATCTCCTCTTCAAGGGAAGATTGCATTTGATATTGTGGTTTTGAAGAAATTAATTTTTTTTATTGCTAATACCATAATGAAGCAAAATTACACGATCAAAAATATTTTCTTTTTTTTTATATAAAAGTACGAGTATATTGCAGTATTTTTAAAATCTACAGGTTTAACGTAAGGTTTTCAACATGTTTGGTTTATATCTTAACTCTAATTATTATTTTTAGTAAACGCTTAAGTTTTTTTTGTGATAGATTAACCTTTTTATAGCTTTGGAAAACTTAAGAGGATTTTTCACCAATATTTTAGGCGTGATGTTATACATTTATGATTGAAGGGTGTGTAGGTGATGTAAACTATTTTAAAAAGCAAGAAGATAAATATAATTATACATTGAATTAAAAAAGTCAACGTCTTAAAGCATAACCACGTATGAGAAAATTTGAAAATATTAATTAATAGTTTCTATATGAAGCTCAGCAGGACATCAAGTCACTGGGCCAACCTGCCCCATCGAACGGGGCAGGTTGGTCCTCTAAGTTGATTTGATTTTCGGATTTCTAACGGAAATGAAAAAAACACAAAATATCAAATGTAATTTTAATATGGTATATAAAAGACACAAAGGATAAGAAAAGATATTTTGTCCAACTTAACTATTGCCTTCATCGATCTTTCACATCATGACAATGAATGTAAACATAAAATATATCCCCAGTGACACATGATTCATGTGCCCAATGATTGCACCTGGTACATTGAATCCAGTCTTCTCCTGATTTATTGATAGTTTTATTGACTTTTATAGGCTTATGGATGTAGAAAACAAACTCTTGGACTGCGGGGCATCTTGGGCCACTGGGCCAACATGCCCCGGATTAAATGGGTCAACTTGACCCATATCGCCATTTTGGCTTTTGATCGTTGTATCAAGTATTCTGTTATTATTTATTCAAATAAGTAGGTAGAAAATTAGCTCTGAACAATGATCTTTTAGATTGCCATTCACCTAAGTGAAACTTTAATTTAGAAACACATTAGAAACCTGATTTATAAGTGCAAAAAAAACAAAAAACTCCAGTGACAATTTGAAGTGGCTTCGTTTGATTGCTTCTTCCCTGCTGACGCTGTTATGCGTGAATGAAAATGTGCTAAGATACACGTCGCTTAGCTAGTAACGCAATCTACCGGATAGTTTGAAAAATATCGCAGATGGGCCAACGTGCCCCTATGGCCAACATACCCCGGTCTACCCTACTTCAGAATGAATCTGAAGATTTTACTTGATTATTAATTTAGAAAGCTTTTATTCAAAATTATAGCATAGTATATATTGAAATAAAGGAAATTTATGTTTGGCATAATATTACATATCTGGGCACAAACTGGACTTTAATCATTAAAATATGAATCCATTTTTAGACCTAAAATATCGACGATTTTTAGTACTAAGGTTCAATTGTTATACGTGTGACTATTACTATTCCTGCTTCTTTCACGAACGTTAAAATGTCCAATAAAACAAGGTAACAAGCCTTGTAGACGTTTAACAAAGGCAATCAGAAAGAACAAACAGAAAAAAAAAACCCCAAAGAAATAAATAAATGCCTTGACGAGTCTAACTAAAACTACTTATTTATAAAATTTTGAGGTCAAACTAAATTTTATTTATTCTTGTATAATAGCAGATGCTTTCTATTAAATGCATTCATAACTTTATTCCGTAGAAGACAGTATATGCCTTTTTATACGTGGCTGAACGGGAAGCGTAAATCTAATTCTCGCCAGGAGAAATTACGGTAGACTTAGTTTTCACATTGCTCTTCTAATTTACTGTCGCTGAAATAAAGAGACAGTCAGTCTGATGCAGTCTGATTATTCTGCTATGATATTTATTATTTATTATTTGGGATCATGAACGCACACACATATATATATATATAGAGTTGCACACTAACAATTACGAAGAAAAATTTTAATAGTTGTTTACTGGCACTGAGTCATGTTTTGTCATTTAACTCACAAATATATATATACCTGATTAAGCCTGAAAATTTGATATTTTAAAAATAGTTTTTTTAGGGAAATTGGTTGGAAATAACACCCCTCACAAAGATGCCGTAGTTCAGTACATAGAACGCTATCAGAGGGGTTTGCAGACGTGAGTTCGACCCTACCTCTTCGAAGACGGTTGCTGCATCATAATTTTTAAAGATGCTTATTGCATTCTCATTATTTCAACCGATGCTTTATACTTCAAAGGGATACTGTAATAAACAAAATATTTATTCCTACGCGTCTGCACACATGATCACATTTATGTTATGATTTAAGCACTTTTGATTTATCGGATCTCTTGATATTTTAAGTGTCATCCTTGTGTACTTAATTTTGAAATTCGTTATGATTCATTCATTTGTTTTCATGCATGTGTTAAACAAAAAGAAATTTAGAGGTACAGACCATGCATTTTTAATTGTTGGTATTGACTGAACATTTTTAATATAAAATTGTTGCCAAACCTTACAAACGTTTGAATATGTTGCTAATTTGTGACACATAAATACAGAATACCAGCGTATCCCTTAGCTTCCGATAATTTCGTCTAATTTGTAATACAACCTAATATAATGATTACTACGTCTTGATCATAGTACAGTATTTTTATTGCATCATTGGCTGAATTCTCCTTGCGGGTCTAGTTGCATTTTTTGTGTGATAGTTTCGTACCAACTCTTCCAGGAAGCTCTAAACTTTGGACAAAGAGCGGCCAGATGCCTTCGAGCTCTTTCTGCATAGCTGAACACGGCGAATCCTTGTGATTTTTTTTTCGGTCTTTCGAATGGACGTTTGTTGATGAGAGTATTTTTACTGCGACACATAAAATGAGCTTGTAACAGAAAAAGTTTTTGGCGATAAATCTAAGTTCTTTCGATAAATACCAGATAAAATTGTTAGAAAAAAGTTTGCAAATGAGAGCTTTTTAGGGAAAACTTTGGCTTACTTAGCATTCAATATAAAAATGAATATTGTACAGGGTTAAAATAAAGTACATGAAATCGTGATTAAAAAAGTTATTTTATTAAATTTACCTCTCTTTTAACAGAAATAACTTTGTATTTATTATTATTTTTCAATAAAATCTAATTTGAGATGAGAATCTAAAAATTTTGAAGGACATTTCCACAGCCAACAGTATTTCACTGAGTCCTCCATTATATTGGCTATACAGGACTCCCAGAGAGAGAATTGTAATAAATCCAGATTGCATATAAAAATACCTAGGCTGTAATAAACAATCCCAGCTTTTCAAAAAATATATATTTTGTTTATTAAAAATTATTAAAATTTCAATAAAGAAAATGCACACCAAATTTGCTAAGATTACTTGAAGTTAAATTATTTTATTTAATTGTTAAATTTAACCCATTTTATCATTTACCTCCGATTCAATTTTCTGGAATTTTAAGTTTTTTATGAATTTTTTAATTTTTTTCTTCTTTAGGTGCGTTCCTTTTATTGTCTATAACGTGCTTATTCTATTACATATTTCTTCAGTTTTGGTTTAGGCATGCAGGTGTGGCAGTTTCAATAATATCTTTTTATTATTGCCTGTTTTACTATCATACGATCGTTTACGGTTTCAGTTTTAGGAGAGTTTGTGTCCTATGTTGCTGTTCTATTAACTCACAATAAAAAAAACCCCTTTCTACGCACACAGAAGAGTGAGGTTAAAGGGACCATGAAGTTCGATAAGATATCATGGTTGGGATTACTGAATATATCTTTGATATTACGTAACAAATAGTATAATTCTGGGATGGTTTCTGTAAGTGGGAGATTTAGGATGATTTAATCAAATTGATACCCGCTTGTATTAATTTACCTTCATGGAATCATTTTACATTCTAACACATATTAATGTTGCTTTACGTTGTATTTTAAGAAATTTAATCTTTCTTATTGTTGTTAAATTATGCTTATAATAAGAAACAAATATTTATTTTATTGTTCTATTTTTAACTTACAAGGGGAAAACGCAGATTTTGATATATTTTTGGAAAAAAGAACCCATACGGTTATTGAAAAATTCAGGTCTGGGAGGCATGTATCTATATAACAAATCCGTGGCCCCCCATAAACGCAATAAGTACACGAATTAAAGATTATGCGCAACAAGGCCATTGCGTTTTGCTAGTTAATCAATATTATGTGTAACAATATATATGTGTGTGTGTATATATGTGTATGTATATATATATATATATATATATACCGGGAGGTCATAAAGAAACTTAGCCGATATATGGACCTCTAGCGGCTGTTCCGTACAACCTATCAAGATGAGATTTCATATATAGTTATTCAGAGATATGAGCTCGAGATTCTCGAGAACGGCAACACAGGGACACTCACGGTTACGGTTATAGGTATAGAAACTCAAAATTTTTAAATGGCAACGGCCATTTTTTCCCATCGCAAAATGCTCAGAGCATGCGAAAACCCTAAAATGCGTTGAAACGGTACGTGTAACACAAAAAACGCACGCATGATGCACGCACAAAAAACATCTCTGTTAACAGACAACAAAGACACGATCGGGGCACACGGAGGAAATTTGCATATGACAGCGGCTAGAAACCAATCGCAGAACACCGTTCGCCAGATATTCAGCGTAGAAAACCAATAAAAAGCTCTCTGATCTTGTTTTTGTTAGCCATTCGCAGAGCTAATTTTGTGCGTGCATAACGCGTCCGTTTTTTGTGATAACCGTACCGTTTCAACGCTTTTTAGGGTTTCCGCATGCGCTGAGTATTTTGCGATGGGAAAAATGGGTGTTGCCATTTGAAAAGTTCGAGTTTCTGTACCTATAACCATAACCGTGAGCATCACTGTATTGCCGCTCTCAGAATCCCGAGCTCATACATCTGAATAACTATATCTGAAATCTCATCTCGATAGGTTGAACGGAACGGCCGCTAGAGGTCAATATATCGGCAAAGTTTCTTTATGGCCACTCTGTATAAGTGTGTATATATGTGTAATATATATATGTTTGTGTATGTATATATATATATATATATATATATATATATATATATCTCCCATAACATGGAGATATATCTGTGGCGTTATGGCAGATGTTGATATGTCCGAAAAATTCAATTTTATGTTTTAAGTTGATTTATCACACTTACAATTGGTTCTTTAATGGGGAAAAGCTTATAGTGGAATTATGAAATAATACTAAGTTATTCGTTTTGACAAATGCTGTTATGTATAAAATAGGTAACACTTGGTCCCTAATTGAATATTTTATCGAAAATGTTCATTAAAGACCAGCCATATGCTTGAAGTTGAATATGAGTAATGACTAAAGAATAGTTGGATTGAAAACCTTAATTGAGCGATTCTATATTTGACAACAAAAGTTACTTTTTTAGTTTGCCGAAAACATGAAAAAAATGACATATCATCATCTGCCAGAATGCCACAGATATGCATTTTTCTTGATACCACCTTAAAGTCTTATTTTCTCAGTCTTTATAGCTATACTATGCTTAAATTCAAACTGACCAGTCTGTTCTATACTCGGACTTCACATTGCTGGATAGTACCATATATTTGTGTTTGGTACTCACCGATGAATAGACGTATTAGATGTTGATTTACAAATCTGTGTATTCCATCTTTTATGTATTTGAATATTGATTTACAAATAGTTGTATTCAACTTATTATACGTTTGAATATCGATTTACAAATATTTGTATTCCACCTATTATATATATTATTAGCAGGTCGTTTACAAACAATGGTATGAGATTTCAACATACTCCGTTACAATACGAATCATGAAATTAATATCAATCTATTTTAGTGTTATTATTATATTACTAGTTGATTACATATCTGTTTTTAGATACGGAAGAATCTCAGCAAGAATCTGAAAGTTCATCGACGGAATTTCCTTAATGTGATAAAGATTCATTTAACAAATTAAAAACCAAAACAATCAGTCAGATTATGACTTAGTTATATCAGAAAGAAAAAAAAATCCTGAGTTGAGATAAAACCACAATATACTTACTTAAAATAATAATTAAATTCAGAAAAGCCTTATTTAGGAGATTTTTTGGTCTTGACAATGTTAACTAAATTCAATAAAATTGAATTTCAATTTCAGATAAAAAAAATTAAAAAAAACACTTAAATACTTTAAGTCTTTATAATAATCCTTTTATTTGAGCACAAATATTTTTTTTAACAGTATATCTGTAAAAAAGGACCATCAGCTGAAATTTTGTCTCTTACTTGGTCAAATTTTTAAGCATATTATTTAGAGGAATTTTACAAGATTTGAATAAAATATGCACCTTTGATTTATATAGGTCTATTATTAGTATTTGTGTATAAACTATGAATGGAGTTTTGCATTAAATACATTTTACCACATTCATAGAATTTCTTCAAATATAAAAGTGTGCCTTATCCTTCACACATTGTAGACCTATACCGAGTAAACTTGTGGTTTTACAAGCAAATGTTGAAGAAAATCGAAGATAAAGGAAAGTCATATTAGAGAATTTTTTGATCAACTGAGCTTTGCTTTACATGAAAAATAACTTTACTAAGTCCCGAATTAGTTTTAGGCAAATCCTCACATTTTGTCTTTTAAACTGGGAATATCAGACTACCACATAAACTAAACAGATTTCAGAAAATATAAAAGGCTGTACTTTATTCCAAAATTTCTTTTTTTGCCAGGGACTTGCGTATATACTGGGCTAAAAGTATCAAAAAGTTATGACTTCTTTTTAGGAACTACCTATTAGAATTTTTTTTAAATATTTAAATAGAAAGGACCATCTTACCAAGTTTTAATATCAATCATAGATTGCGATCATAGATTTCGATGTGTGTACCTTTTGTAGCACGACTAAAGTCTAAATGGTAATCCAGTTCTATCCATGAGTTGTGTACCATATCAGGAGTTATTGGATATTTTTGCTTGGGGATTCATTAAATCCGTTGTGTATAAACAAAGAATTGAAACTGATGATGAGTTGAAGAAGCGTATCTTCCCAGCCATTCGTGTAATAACTTATGATATGCTACGAAATGCTTGAAGAGAACTGGATTGCCATTTAGACGTTTGTCGTGCTACAAAAGGTGCACACATCGAAATCTATGATTGATATTAAAACTTGATGAGATGCTCTTTCGATTTAAATCATTTTTTTAAAATTCTAATGGGTAGTTCCGTAAAAATAAGCCATAACTTTTGGATACTTTTAGCCCGAACACTCTGTATTTAAATACATTTTCCGGCCAATAATGTGTTAAGGCAGAGAAAATATGAGAGATTATAAAATAACATTATGCGCATGAAAGGATAAATGAAATTTCTTGTTAAAATATTTTATTTAAATAAGATTATTATGTTTTAGAGATTAGTTTGATGCAATAAAGGGTAAACTTTAAAGATAAGAAATATTGTTGTAGTCATTCAGTTTAATCAATGTTGTGTAATCGAAGATGTTGTAAATCTTTTGATATTGATAGTGTCGGTTTATGAATGTCAAGTATCATAATGATTTTTATTATTATTGTTTTAGTGTTGAATCGATTCATCTATGAAGCTACCTTTTGCATCGTGTAGCGAAGCAGTTTGTTAAATATATTAGATTTCACCCAAAAATAATAAGAAAGGATATTGATTTTATGTAATTTATTTTTCTGTTTTTTAAATTTATTTCTTTGTGTCTAGTAAATTTCTTTCGGTTCTCTCTGTCATATCTATTTGGGAGGCAAAAAAGAATCCAAACCATGAAAAGAAGCGTACCTGGTCATATCAGTTTGATGGATGGTTATCTACTGAAATAATTTATTTTGCAGTAGGCCGGAATCCTGAAAGGTCTGTTATAGAACTGAGCACAATACAACCGAAGAGCGCACTTTCGAAACCTCCCAATCTCCTAATCCAGACGAGGCGCATGCGCTTTTCTCTATGACGTCATCGGCCCCTCAGGTGAGATCCGCGGACCTTTCTCTCACTATTACACTTGATGTTAGATAGTGCAATGTAGGAGTCTCCTGATTTCTAACCGGCGGCTGCGAACACTCGGGGAAAAAAAGCGAATAGCGCAACTGTTGCCAAACATGCGCATCGATATTCTGCCGAAAAAATTGGCGTACTATCGCAAAGCTTAGCTATTTAAAAAAAAGAAAGAGAAATGTTTCGCACGCTGGCCCAGCCTTTCTGTACTTCGTTTAATATAGGTTCTCAAACATGTGGTTCTCTGTGACAGTTGAGGCAACAGATTTCTAACGTGATTGTGTACATGCAAATTAATTGTGGCTTTCGATTTTATGGAGACTACGTGCGATAGTATGATAGAGCATGAAAATAATCTTAGTTTATTAATAATTTTTAACCACATCCAAAAAATTTTTTAAAAATATACTGCATTATTTCGCATATCTTATGCATATCAGCGGCGATAGCTCGACTGACCAAAAAACTAGATATCCTCAGTACAAAATTTAGCATCCATGCAAATAGACTGTCGAGAACAGTATATTTTGAGAAAATACCAGTGATACCAGTCTGTGATATAGTGTCGTATTACACGTTATGAAATCGTTGAAGTTATTGTTTTGGAATGGCCTCTTTTACATCTTCGTAAAATAAAAACTAGGATAGATTATAGGCTCGAAGGATTAACAAAGGATCAAGTAATAAGAGAGACTGACTACATTAATATATATTTGGGAGTTTCTTACCACTCAAAAGAATCTCGGAAAAGGCACTAATAGGTAAAATTTGTAGAATATAAATGCACTTTTTTCGCATCTTTGCACGTTCCTGATTCCCCGCGTTTTTATCCATTTTTCTTAATAATTAATCAAGTTTGCTTCCTATCTATACAGTTTCACTTTTTGCACCTGCTTTTGCTTGCATGAAATTTTAATCGCTAATTTTCACTTCGATAGTTCCTTATTCCTCCTAAAATACCTAGTATAAAATGATAGTTTGATTTTTAAAAAGCTTTCATGGCAAAAGTGACTATTATTGTACTTTATATTAATAAATAAATCATAGCACACATTTTTACTTCATTATTTTATATATTTTCTTTATGAATAAACACTTTAGTGAGAAATTGGTTGCATAAAACAGGATATGCTTTTAGAGGCAATAAAAATTGTCTCTTTCAGTACATTGCGATGTTTGTAGATTGCGATTTTGCGATGTTAAGAGTCAGCAAATATTTAGGTAATAAAGCACCTTGCATCACCTTTTATTTTTGCAGATAACATATTGGTGAAATTTTATAACTGTCTTCAAATTTCAACAAAGTCACACTTTTTAAGTCCTGATTAAGTTTAATATTGAAATCTCGCTAACATTCGCTTGAGCTTAATTTTAAAACAGAAGTAAATGATTTCTTAGAGAATTTGACCGGATACTTTTATGATTCTCGATCCCAGTTCATATTTTGAATGAAACTGATAAAATGTTTTACCGAAATTAGTTCACTTTTTAGGTATTTTTTCTCAATGATAGGATTCAATGATGCTTTGTGCAAAGTATATTGAGGAATATTAGAGAAATTCGTAAACTTGAACGTAAATCTGAACATGATATATGATCTGTTTTCGAACTTATATAGGAATAACGGATAACGTAGTAATGCCCTAAAAATGAATACGTCTAAATCCTTCCTCACGGAAATATGTTTTTTACTTTGTATTTATCCATTTTACTGTTAATTTCAGAGAAAATGGAAATTTAGAGAGTTATTCAGAGGGTACAAAATAGTTTCTATCAGTATCATACTTCCACAGGTGTGTAATATAAAATTTCTCAGAAATATTAGCGTTAGGAAGAGTTAAGCAACAATTTTAAATAAAAAAAAACTAAAAAACACACCAACTTTAAGTGTAGTTTGATGCTGTCTTAGACAGGTAAGGTAGCATTCCTTTGGAAACATAAATGATGCATGTTATAGATGGTAAGCTTCATTAAATCAAACGCAAGCATAAGACAAATTCAGCACATAATCAAGGAAATGACATTGTTTAAAATTAGGATAGGTTCAAAACAGGAAAGTTTACGATTTCTCATGGTAATAGTATACCCACATTACGTTACAAGGACAGAAATTTTAAAACAAAAGAGTAGTTGAATTCCGTATCCTTATTTTAACCTTTGTTATAATGTACTTTGTTACTTATTAAATTTGATTTGATATTTCTTTTTTTTCCAAAATTATATTTTCATGAAATAAGGTAAAATATTCCGAATGTAAATTAAAAGTATAGGATCTGAAATCATTATTATATAAATGGGAATTCTATATAAAGTTAATATGCAACAGATAAGCTAAATTCTCTCTAAATGATGATAATTCATTCAAGTAAAAACATAATTCAACTAAGTGATTTATTGTTATCGCGAAATACAGATGTAACATAAGATTATTCTATGACATGCAATAAAAATGTAATTTGTATTACGCTTTGCTATGATGGACAGTTAAGACTAAGAATTAGCTCTGTTTTCTACATCAGTGGTTTTTGTGAGATTTTGCCTCACAACGCTTTAAAAAAGTGTTGATTGTTTTTCATTAAAACTACGTAAAAATGCTTCCTTCCGACATTATTATAAAATACCAGTATTGTTTCGACAAAATTCCTTAAAATGTCGCAACGCCCGGTAAAACATTAAATGCTACTATTTCATTTTGCAATTTCTTAGTTTTGAGATCCCTTTAATGTCTTTTGAACAAAAGCCTGTGATAAAAATCTATAATGAATAATTGTATAAAATCTTTCAGAATGCTTTAATTTATACACTAATAAGATATGTCACCAATATAAAATAGTTTTTCCACTTTTCATTTAATTATTTTTTAAGTCTTTCAAAACACGTCAGAGAATAATAAAAATATTTTTTTAAATAAGCATTTATTGGTTGCGTTTTTATCATACAATATTTATTTCATGCGTGGAAGTTCAATTTAGTTTGCGAGTTTTATACATATGCAGGTATTTTATTTCTTTCCTAGATTTTCTTGATTTGTTCCATGGGTTATTTGATTAAAACCTTAGTTTTTAATAAGCATACTTAGGAAAATATTTAAAACAGGGTTTCATAAATCATTTCCGCATTCATATAAAAAGCAAGAAAAAAATTGTTTTCTATTTGCATTAGTATATCACCAAGATTTCTTTCAAAATCAACTGCCAAAATTATAAAAAATAGTATATTCTGACATTAGAAAAAGATAAATACTCGGATATTTAAATAAAAACTTTAGACATCTAAGTCCTTTTTATATTGATTGGTCTGACAATTTGTTTTCTTTTAAAAATGTTAGTTGAATTAGTTTATCGATCAGTCTTAAATAATTCATTTTTTTAACTGAATCAGCGAAAGATCGGAAAAATTATATCAGTTTGTGAGACGCTTTAAAATTTTGTTATTTTTGTATACATAAATATAAGTTTAAATCCGAATTTACAGGAACCTAATTATAAAACTGAATCTCAACTTGAATATTTTAACTCAACGTCTGAGGATTAGCTGCACAAAATATTGTGATTCTAGAATTGTTTGTTTAAGACGTATTATTCAAGATAAAATGATAGACGTTATAAACTCTACTATGAATGTACAACAAATATTATGGATTTTTAAATCTGTAATATTTCCACCTCGTTTATTTACATGAACAAAAGAAAATACACGGAGCACGAAAATTGAAGCGGTAAAATTTTTAAAGAAACTTCTAACCCGAAAAATGGGAACTTCTGATTTACATAAAGTGAATTGCTTTTTTAGTAATTATTATCGATTATCAATAAAATATTTTACTAATTTTTATTCATTCTTTTGAATCCTTATCAATAAATTTCTTTTGACTTGAAATTATATTATAATAGCTGTGCTGACAAAATCTTGTAATATATTATTTGATTTACATAATAACATCAAAATGTAAGAGAAATTTTAAACAGTCTACTTTCCTAAAAGTTATGAACCTAGTTAAAAGCTCTCGTAGTTAATGGTTATTATAAATCTTGTCCTTTATCGATGTATTAAAATGTTTAATTGTAATAAAGAACTATATTTATAAATATATATATATATATATATATATATATATATATATATATATATATATATATATATATATATATATATATATATATATATATATATATATATATATATATATATAAATTAAAATATGAACATTGTTATTATATATGAGAGCAAAGTGCAAATAACTTACTTTCATGAGTGATATAGAATCATGCAAGGTAAAATTGTGCATTTCGATTTTATTGAAAATTAGAACTAAAGAATAACCTTTAAGAGAATCGCATACTTCATATTCTATGTAAAACTGATTAAATAAATGAAAGTAGAATTTAATGCTAATTAACTTCTAACAAAACTTAAAATGCAAAGCCACAGAGTTCAGTGGACAGTCTTGCAACCTTTAATTCTAAACCTTCACAGAACTGAAAAATACGAAATTTTAAAACGAAAGTTTGATTTAATTTCTAAAAGTGATTTGAAACACGTTAATGGTTTGTAACTCAAATTTAAGATAAAATATTATTCAAATTAATTCTTCGATCTGCGAGTTTGGACTAATTTAAATTATATTTTCTCATAACTTTATAAACCACTAAATTATCCGATATTAAAGTTGAGTAAAATAAACCATTTCTTGTCAAAGCTTTTGTCTAAAGATGTCTCAATTTAATTTTTTGTTTTGTTTTCCTCTTTGGTGTTAGGTAGTTGAGTTATTCAGTTTTTACCTATTAAAAACAGCGTTTGTCTTTTTATGACTATAACATCCTAAGGTATGCAATGCAGTCTTGTTTGATAATTCATAATTTCCCCTTTACTACAGAATTTTATTTCAGGTAATGCTTATAAAAATTACCTTTCTTTATGCGTGATATTGAAAAAAATGTGTAGTTAAAACTACATACAAAAACATAAACATTAACTCTTTTGATTTGTTACGCTAAAAATAAAAAATATAAATGATATCTGATAGATCATCTTTTTTTACAGGCTGCAGTAAAATACCGTCCACGCGTTTGTGCAAGAAATTGTTCACCCACATTTTTGCATTTTGAACGTTTTCTAGATACTTCAGATCTCCCACCTTAATCTTGAATTTCTAAGAATGCGCATAAATAAACTGTTCTGCATAAGTTTACGCACATCTGTACGATCCCATAAATGTGACATTGTGCAAAGCACATACGTTTGAAAAATAAAATTGCCTACGCCCTTTCATTTTCATCGTTTTCCATGATCCCTCTCTTTTCATGCAATCATGTCCGGAGAAATGTATTTTCATGTCTTCTTAACAAAGCTGTTTTTATCAAAAATGAGATTTTCTCAGTTTAGTGATGAAATGGTTACTATGCGAGCTATGTATTATTTATTTATACACACACATACATACATACGAGTATACTTGAAAAATAATTTGCGTGTAACAAACTTAGACAAACTTATGTCCGCGCCTAAATTTAGTAAAACTCACCCTCACAAACATTCATACATTTAAAAGTATATGTACGTAGGAGGTGCTCCTAATACATACGTATATTTTGCATTGTATTGCTTTAATCGTGAAATGCATTACCAGACAGTGTAAATAAACTTAGAATTAGGTAATTAGTTTTATAAGATGTTTTAATATGCTTTTGTTATTAAAATTACACGAACTATTAATCAGGTACTACTCTTCAACATTTCCTGCCATATTATTTCACAAACAACTTTATTTCAAGTTGCATTTTTTTAAAGAAACTAAAGATTCCTGAGTTTTTAATTACTTTTAAGAATCTCTATTCACAATTACCGACTATTCACATAAATTAAAAATTTAGATATATTTTTAACCTATGTAGGCTGAAATTCTAAACTGTCTCCGAAAGAGGGAAATTTTTTTCGCTCTAAATTTCAGAAATTTTGTGTTAAGTGTCACTACACTTGCAGACTAAATGTTACACGAGTATCACCAAATACTTATAAATAATGGTAACTGTTAACTACGTTTTCACACACAGGTATTCAATTTTACTTTGTGTTTTTAGAGTTTTATAATTGTAGAAATTCAACAAATTATTGTTTAAAACTCACTAAAAAAATTAAATGAATAATAAATTTATCAAGATACATCGTAATTATTATTTATGGAATTAAGGCGATTAAAATTTGACATTTGTTGTGTTTACTTTATATCAAAGGATTTAATAACGAAGGGTTGTAACGAAAGGATTTTATCAAGAAGAAACGAAAAATATATCTTTTGTTTGTGCTATCATGTAACCAGCTGATTATTTAATTAAATTGAAAATTTACTTGAGTGTATACAAATTTGGTTTAAAAAGTTGCTCCTTAATTACCTTTAGGTGTTTATTTCTTAATCTCTATAAATTTATATACATTTTATTTGTATGCACTTAAGGAGTATTAAGTGAAATGTATTTGTGAACCAAAGCGATAAGTTAGATATAATTTAAAAATGAAATAATTTGAGACTACCTGAATCAATTTTCAAGCTTCAAAAGCGGAAATACTTCGTACATTATGAGAAATGTTATTTTTTTACATTTATATTTCATATCAACTATTTCTTAATTTATTTCTGAATTACTATTAAAAAGCTTTTAGAACATCTCGAATAATTAAATCATACATATTATTAACATAACAATGAATTATTTCAAGTTTTTTAAAATATGCGCAACGAAGCCTAAACTTTAAAATAAAATGAAAATGCTCTTTTCTGAATTTAATTTAAAATCTTTTATTAAAAAGCGATTTTTATCGCTGAATTTTCAAAGCAGATTTTTATCAATAAATACACCCGTTCACTTCCCAGACATAATGAACTGGATTTGGTGTTTTTGCACTTCCAACACATTTATCTGGCTTAGATATCCTGGAAATTTCAAGAAAAGGGTTTATAAAGCCTTCTTGCTTTCTCACTACTTTGAAGCCATTTACAGGCTCTTAAAGAGTCGCTGGAGGTAGAATGATGATTAGCTTACACTAACATAAAAATAGAATATTTATTATTAAAAACGAGGCAAGGAATGTTTGCAAATGCAAAAATCATATTATTAGGACTTTAAAACATGGTAATTAATAGTTCTTCCGGTCATTGAGAAAATCGTAGAGATGTAAGCTAGAATTTTATTACAAGCTGAACTAAACCCTAACTTATTTTCCTTATATCTCCTTCCAGCTCAATAATTTTTCTAATGGGGTAGGATTTTAATTGACAGTTATATATAAATACTATGGTTTCATTTACACTCTGTTAGCACTTGAGAGGGAAAAAAGCATTTCTGAGAACAAGGAGCCCGTGATATTAAAGCTGAACCAGCAGTAAATCGCAATAAAAATGATTACTAGGTTTAAGAACATAGAAATAAATAAATGCAATGCTACTTATCACTTATGAAGATTTTCTTTTCATTTTAGAAATTTTGCTTTTAAATTTTATCGATTTTGTATGCTGTATGGACAATTGATGAAAAGGTTGTTACGATAGATATCTCTTATCAGGAGTAAAAATACATCTTTAACACACTTGGTATGCCAACTAAAGTGCTTACAATAATTTTTAACTTAAAATGAGTTATCTTGATTTGTCGGGAATTTCGGCAGTGAACTGAAAAAAATTTCATGCTCCAGAGTCATTTGTAGCATTTTTTTATATTTTCAACCAAATTATCAGCATTTAAGTACGAATTCACAGTGGTAAAACACCGAAGGTGCATCAGTAAAATAAGTTTGCTTGTAGATCTAGAATACTTGCTTTTTCCTTTTCCCTACTGCTATTTTATTCTCATTTTACTGCTGTTATTTAAATGCAGTTACCAGCAATGTCGTCTTATATATATAATATTGAATACACAGTAGGCCACACCTGTCTTTTGTGGTTGAAAAAGTAATAATTCTAGTCACAGGAAAAACAAAACACTCTTGAATAAAAATATATTTGCTAGAAGGCAACAATACTAATAGTCGGATATTTCGATTTAATTTTTACTGAGTAACATTTCTTCTTTGAATTCCATTTCGATTCTCTAGCTTCCTTATTTCGTAATCGGTTAATTATTTGTAGAGTAGGAGCGATCTGATGCAAGCTGGTTATCAGCTATCCGTATTGTGTTATCTGAGACATCTAGAGTTCTACGAGCATTTCGTGACTATAATTGGCTAGGTAATGAGAATGGTGCGGGAAAGTTAGATACATATGTAAATCTCTGCGGATTTGCGCCAGTAATTAAAAGAATCATGAAAATAGCCATCGGAAAAAGTCGAAAACACGAAATGCAGTTTTGCATTTATTTATTTTTTTCTGCTTCTTTGACGTGTACAAACGTAGGTGCTCTTTCACTTCCTGCTGTCTAGACGCTGTCTTATTTTCATTCCTTGTGAAATGAAAATTGTATTTAAAAATATAGTACTATACGGAAGAAGCTTGTAACGGAGTTTTACAGCATGTTGTTAGCAGTATTCCGAAATGTTATAAATTATTTATGTATTTACACACGAACACATATAATCTCAAGTTCAAATTAAAGCATACAGAAAATAGTTAATATATATGCATATATATATATATATATATATATATATATAATGTGTATGTATATATATTCCTCTTGGGGCCTACCGAGGCCCGTTCTCCGTTGGTAGATTGTTCCAATTTTTTATTTGTTCATGTTTTATGTATATGAAAGTAGTAATGCACGATTAGCGAGAAAGTTAAACGTTATATAAAACCGTAAAAGGAAAATGTGACACTATAACGTTTTACATTTAAGATAAATATATATATATATATATATATATATATATATATGCATATATGTATGTATGTGTACATAGATATATGTATATATGTATATGTGTATATATATATATATATATATATATATATATATATATATGTGTATATATATATATATATATATATATATATATATATATATATATATATATATATATATATATGTGTATATGTATATACACAGTGCCGTAACTAGCCATTTCTGTGCCCTGGGCAAGAATTTGCCTCTTGGCTCCTTAACTAATTAGGTTTAGGAAAATAATAAAACAAATACAGCATTCTGGGCCCCCATTCCAATTGGGCCCTGGGCGGATGTCCCTGTTGCCCCTGCCTAGTTACTATATATATATATATATATATATATATATATATATATATATATATATATATATATATATAGAGAGAGAGAGAGAGAGAGAGAGAGATAGATAGATAGATAGATAGATAGATAGATAGATAGATGATTTTGTATATGAAATACATAGAACGTATTGAGTTTTAAAATTAATCTAACATTGTTAATGACTAGAATTAGTTGTTTAAAGAAAATGATCTTTGAAATCTTTAAGGGAACCCTTATGAAATCGCTACTAAGATGTTTCATAGGTGGTACTTATTATACTACCTCTTGTTACGCAGATGAAAGTAGTTTGTTTTAGCTAACCCTGTATAAAAGAATAAATAAATTTTGTGGGGAGATTTTTAGTTAGAATAAAATGTAGAAGCAAGCAGGCAGCTTACTATTTTACTGATTTTTGAATAGAAGCAATTCCACCGCTTTTAGAAGAATTATATCGCATTCATTTCCGACAAAAGTTTCATTCTCGTATAATGTGCTTTACATTTATGTTCTGCCAACAGTGATGAAATATAGGTATATAGATCAGGCATAAAGTATAAATAACTGTTTGTTTGCTCTTTGAATCCTTCTGACATAAAGGGATTATATATATATATATACAGTTGGCTCTCTGTTTAACGACGCTCTACTTAACGACGATCTCTATTTAAAGACGATATTTCCCAGTCCCGGCCCCTCCGACGTTATGAGAAATGTTATTTTATCACAAATTCTGTTTAAGGCCAATCTCTACTTAAGGACGATTTTTCACGGTCCCTTGAAATTCGTTAAACAGAGAGCCAACTGTATATATACATTTTACTAGGGCTTTCGCCCGTAGGCTCGCTACGCTCGCTCCTCTGTTATGGCTAATAGTGAGATACATAGGGGTGATTCTCGGGCAATGAAACAGCTTCCATCCATTTACTGTTGTCACCCTCAATGCGAAGGGCGTTTCATCACTGTTGAATTATCAGGTTTAAAATTCAATTAAAAATCGAAAATCTAAGATATAGACTTGAAATGAGGCTTATATGAATAAGAAAGCTTTTAGCTTCCAGGTGATGTAAATACTTTATTTGTAAGATAAAAACTAGAGGAACATCGATATTACATCCACATAGGGGACGATATTTCTTGAAAAACTGTTTCTTTTTTTGATGAAAATATTAGTCTGTTTTAAAATATTTTTAAACAAATGAGGGCTAGTTTGAAAGAGAAATGTCTGTAATCTTAGATTGTAAAAAGATCAAAATTCTAAGATAATTTTTTGGCGAGTTATCGTAATCTGAAGATGTAAAAGTCAATATTTTCCCACAAAACATAAAATAAAAAAAAAAAACTTAAAGTTTGACGAAGATGAGACATGTCTTACTTTGGTCCCTCCATTTTACTGCATCTATTGGTATCGCTCTCGAGCCCATACCCCCAGTGGTTTCGGAGGAGATAGCGTGGCAAGCTTTTGACAGCGGCAGCGGGAGTTACTTTTTTTTAAGAATAGAGAGATACTTTATAAATTCCTATTTTGCTTAACTTGCTCTTCACTTATTGTTTTAAGCTGGCCTAATGCCCAATAAGTCAAGAAATCCATATTGTAAATTCGTTCGTATCTTTAGGAACGCCTAAAAAATTATCCTTAGCCCTATACTGGTTTCACAACGAAACTTAAATTCAGGCTATGCATAAAAATAATTGGTGTTATTTGAAAAAACACGTGATAGAGTTAGAATTGTTGCAAATGCACCCTGGTCGGAAGTTCCAGACCAGGCCCATATAGACTTTGCTGGCTGACGAGTGCGCCTCCTGTTTACAATAACAACACACGAGTCGGAGTCCAACTTGGCTAGGTGCCACCACATCTTTGAATGCGCACCCCAAAGGGTGATATCTGGGGGAATCATACCTTCTCCCACCCTTTCTGATCTCGTAAGACGACTCCGAGATCGAGATCCTCTCTGATCTCGTCCTCTGATCTCGTGGTCAATGTGCTCATATGTGGTCTAGACACGTAGGCATTTAATGGCACTCGTTGGGATTCGAACCGAGCACCCTCGGCGCCGAAAGCCGACGCGCTATCTCTAGGCTACGTCGAACCCTACGTGATAGAGTAAAACGATTATGAAATATTAATTCTGACACGACAAAAAATATTCTTGGTTCCCCTATAGTCGTCTTCGTTTTGACGGTATGAGATGTTAGCAATCATGCTTTGCGGTTTATTTCCTATGTACGGAAGCTACGATTTATTTCCCCGAAACAGTAGTAAAATATTTTTATTGTTACAAATTGATTGAACAATTTCTTTTGAAATTCTGTAAAAAGTGAAATAATTTCAATTACGTTTCGATGATCACAGTTGTACCACTGTTTTAAAGAGTCATATTTGTGCAAATTGCTTTAGTAAAGTGGTTTCGAAGTATTTAAAAAGAATTCAGGTAGTCTCCTCTAACGAAACTACCGCGGGTTATTCACGTAGGATTACTTATCGCTTGCTTACCTCTCTTTTTTTTTTACTCATTTTGGTACTTTTCAGTTTAACTGTTTACTGCTACTGGGTTTGGCGCGCTGCCAAAATTATAGCTCGCGACGCAGGACAATTTTTTACTCTCCGGAGGACCATTATGGAGGAACGTAATCCTACGTTAAAAAAACTACGTTAATGTTTTGAAATACAATTTGGGTTACTGGGGGGGGGGGGGGGTTAGAGTCTGAGTAACTATGTATCAGAATCAGAAAATGCTGGTGATTTAATGATGGTCTCTGCTAATTTCTTTCCTCTGAACTCGTGTTAGGGGTAGGCACCAAGAAAAAATTCTCTATCAACGCCATTCATCTACATAGAAAGATGCCTGAACGTCCTATAACTGGAAATGTGACCTATTTCTGTGCCCTTAAAACCTTTCACGTAACAGAAAATTTTTGAGAATGAATGTATAGCTATTAAAAGCATGCATTCGTTAGATGTATAATTTAGATTAATGATATACTTGAGAAATGTAACGAGCGAAAAGAGAAATTAAGATAAGAAAAATGCCTACAGTCATTAAACATCCATAAAGGAGATAAAATTAGACCTGACTATAGGTCGTAAATTATTTATATCGGCTTTGAGAGAAGTGTAAAATTTTCTTTGTGGGGATCGATGAAAATTCCTTGAAAGTATCCACGTTTAAAATTGAATATTGCACCTATTCATGAAACTTTACAAGAAAATCGTAGGTTTATTAAAACTTTTCATTAAGGCTGCCGTGTACTAACCCTATTGGATTCGCTCATCACAATGTTAACCAATGGAGAAAATTTGTCCAAGGATTGCAGACTTAGATTTAAAGATATTTAAAAAAAAAATTGTATTCCATAATAGAGAAAGAAATTTTACACCTTGGGGCATTTTTCGTTTTAAAAAAATGCAAATCATATTTAAAACTTAAATTATTCAGAGGAAAAATATGGTATAGTGTGTTTTAAAAGCTCATAAATCCTTTGGTGGATTTAGTGATTAGATATTTATATACCGAGCACAGTTTTAGTAAACTCTCGTACACCTTTCATCTTTGAGATTTACGGACGTTAACACAGCCTGAAAACTTAAAGGAGGCTAGAATTTGTGGGAAAATATTTTATTTTCAGTGTGAAAATATATTAATTTACATCATTACTGATCTAAAGGTTTAGTATATATAATTATTGAACAGTTCAGAGATTCAGTTTTATTACGTACTAGCTGAATACCCGAAAAATTAATGTAAAAAAAAAACAAAAAATATATTTATAATAAATTCAAAGGTCAATGTATGCCATTAATGCCAAAAAAAACCCCAAAAATATTGTTATAAAAAATCGTAACGGATATTTTTATAGACAAAATAATGTAGAAGAAAATATTCAAATTAAATATAAATTAATTGCATACATTGACCGTTGTATGTTTAATATCCATGAAACATACTAATTTGAATTAAATTTTTAGACTTCGATCTCATTTAGTCTAGTGGTTAAATTTTATCTTTTACCGTATTTCAATATTTTTTGTCAATTTATTTCGTTGTTATGCACGTAACGCAAAATTAATTTAAAGTATCCCAAAAAGAGAAGAAATCACGTGATCAGCATTTAATAAATTAAATTCTAAAAATTAATCTTTAAAAATTCACCAAAAATCAGAAAATAGAGGTAAAGATTCGAAAATGATTTCATTTTAAAGGGATTTTTATGATCATTCTCGTGATTATAAATTTTATAACCCTGAGATTATTATTTTAAATGCAAACTTAACCAAAGTTTCCAAAATAGCATAAAAATTTAATTTAAAAAATCTAAGAATTTTTCAAATTCTTTTATAGTGTACCCCTACACTATAATATGAATCGCCATGCAAAATTTCAGTCCTTTAGGTCCAGTGGTTTGGTCTGAGCGTTATCCGTCAGTCAGTCAGTCAATCAGTCTGTCACGGAACTGTTTTATACATACAGATTAAACGTCAGAAATTATAGATATATGAAGGAATCTATTTTTGAATATTTAATTTGAAAAATATTAGTATGATAATTTAATAATGTGTGCGTAATACGTAGTAATTGATTTCGCAAGCAAATCTGTGTTTCATAATAGTAAAAAATATTAATGCATCATAGTATCGTTTGAAATTGAATATGAAGGGAATCACTTTTGTTTAGAAGGGGGAAATTAATTTCAAATTTGCATTGATTAAAGGCAATATATACATGCACCATTTTGTAAATAGATAAATGCCAATGATATTAATCTAATACAGAAAATCTACCTCTGGCAGCTCATAATGAACGTGGGCACGCAATGAATTCTTGTTTCGATTGAACACAGTTGTATGGATTTCTGTTATGATGCTGACAACGATGTGTAGAGTATTGCCAATCAAGTCGTCGTAATCGGACGTAATCGGACAGTGGAATCTTGAGAAAAGATCATAACCTTGAGAGAGCGGGAAGGTCGAAGGCCTATCACACCTTTCCGATAACAATTTTTTTTATTACTATGTTTCGAAGAAAGGAAAAGTTTGCCTTACTAATCTAGTACCGACAGAATTTGATTTTCATAGATCTTACCAATAGTTTGCATCATAAATTAATTCAATCTAGGGGCTGCAATTGAGTGGTTATAAGCAGTGCATGGGTAGCTGGAAAAATATTGGTATACCGAAAATATCCATATTCCGTGGACTCGATTGTGTGTTAAACTTGTATCGCTCCAGACTACACTGCTATCAGAATTTTGGGTCCTTTTTTTCTGTGAAGAGGTATATTTTGCAAAGGATTTGAGACATGTCTAGTAACTGCAGAGTTCTATTCTAACCTGCAGCACCAAAATTTGGTACCATATGCTTGGGTGAACTGAATACCGTTCTCACAAATACACTCGTGCGTAACGAGACACTACGTCAGATTGCATTTGCAGTGACGTAATTTTTCATCAACATGATCTTCCTTCTTTTCCTTTTGTGTTTCATAGTGTAAAAAGGTAATTTAATGGAGCCCTGCGGGCTCTTTTTTTATGTATTTGTAGATATTTATGCCGTTGTGATGTTCTATCTAGAGTAAAATAGCCACTGATTCACCAACGTGGTTCTAGGTGAGGGATCAAATCCAGCGTATTTCATGGAATACGATTATTCAACTGTTTTAACACACACCGCACGAATTTCTCCGTCATCGAGCTTAACACAAACGGATTTATTTTGCTATCAGGCAATTTTAAGTACAATAAAGCCAATTTTCATTAGTTCATTTAAAAGATATTTACGCTAGATCTCTAGCATTGAGTAAATGAGTATGTTTCACACTTCTTTAAGTGGCATCTTTATGTACTTACGTACTGTATTTTATTATGGTGGCAGACACGTTTAACAATTTATATAGTGATTATTAAAATTTTGTCGCATACGAATAAATAGTTTATAAATGCCATTCTGACATTCATATTTGCTCTCGTCTTCCATCAAAGAAAATTTGAACTAATTTTTTTTCCTACCGAAAAATCATCCATATATTGCTTGCATGTCCTATAATATCGTTATTGATTTTTATCAACTTTTATGTATTGCCAAAAATCTTACGGTATTTAAATATGCTATAATTGGATAATACAGACACATAGATTTACCGATATTAAAGGAGATATGCGTAAGTGTTTGTTTTCCTTGTAGAGCAATCATGTAATATAGGATACTTCCATGAATGAGGAAATTCTCTCTATCTTAATAGAATCTCTAGATATATCAAATATTTAAAAAGGGCATGTTAGATAGTGGTATAAAAGATCCAAAACATTGCATTAATTTTTCCAAACATGCAGTATTAAACAGTAGAAAAAAAGATTCATTTATTTAGTATTGTGAAAAGCAAAACAATATCCAAAGGGAAGAGAAGAAAAGTATTTGTTAAAGTTTTAGTTTCGTAATTTTAACGGCAAATAAAAACTTTGTTGTAACATAATATTCTCCGGTGATACAAAAAATATAAAATCTCATTAGAGGAAGAATTGAATTAGATTTGTTCCGGAGAAAGAAGCAGACCTGTTGATAGTACAATTTTTTTAATATTTTCTGCAGAATAATTTTGACTGTGTCTCAATAGTACTTTGTTTTTATTTTAAATTAAAGGATAATTCTATTTCAGTGAAGTAAATTAATTATTTTAGAACTCCAGTGTTCTAGACAACAACAAGTTCCTAGGCAGGATTAATTCACTTGAATGTGTATTTGAATGGAGTGTTGAGGCGTTCACAATTAAAAAAAGGCAAATCTTCAATGGAATGATGTCCCTAGAGATCACTCCTGGGAATGTACTGAGAACATTATATGCAAAATTGTGTCTCCGTTTAATGATTACGAACAGAGAGCAAGTGGTTTTAATACTTGTCAGAGAAGAGGGGGGGGGGATAAAATAAGGTTTGACAATCTTCATATATTTATCATGGTACGTCATGGTATCTAGAATTTCAGGAAATTTCATCTCTTATTACCTGAGTACGAGGAAAATCTCCTTAAAGAGATAGCTGTATTTCGTAGTTTTGCTCCAGCACAAAATATTTCGTCATAATCAATCCTAAGTCTATGAATCTGATGAAATTGAAATAAATAAAACAAATATCTAGGGAATTTCTATGAACCATCAAAATGTAAGAGATAATTAACATGTTAAGCCATTATAGTGAGCTTTATTTCCATCTGTCAACTCAATAATTAGAAAAATTATTAATATCTATTAACCAATGATATAAATACTATAAGCGAATTAAAAATGTCCTTAGTATATTAAAAGATGAAAATAATATAAAAAATATTTTAAATAATTTAAAATATTTTTCCAAGGTAATTCCAATATTGAATTTTATAACGCACTCCATTGATTTTAAGTACTTTATGTTTGGAAACTTTCGACTAAATTTATTCCGTTCTTTTCTGAGAGGTGTTTTAAAGGGTGCCTTCTATTTTTAACCTGAAAAAGACAAAGTTTATGGGATTAAAAAAGCTGCATTCGCGTATCGACAGACACAGTTAAAAAAAAAAGAACTTTAGAATCATTGAAATCAGAATTTCACGGGAATGCGTGGAAAATAGTTTTTCGATTGTTTCTTTACAGAGATCAGAAGTTTATTCTATCGGTTTTATTTAACAGAGATATTTACTTATTTTGTTGCAAAACTGTTAATTTAAGATATTTTCAAAAGCTTCCTACAATATTCATTTATATTTGTAGTATCAAGCTATAGACTTTATTCACGATTGTGTTTACATTTTGTTTGAGATAATAACATTTTGGTTGAAGAGAATAAACGTTTGAAATGTTTATGAACGTTTTTATTACGTGTTTGTTAAGTATATATGAAAACTTTTAAGGAAGTACTTTTATATAAATTCCTATTTTAATCTAAACATTCTGGAGCATCAGTGTTATGATTCTTTTTCACTTAAGCAAGAAGGAATCACATAACTACCGCAATAGCAACTCACAAAATTTCTTAGAAGTGTCTATATACTGTATAATTGCATTTTCCATATAAAGTAAGTAAATTTCTGATTTTTGCAGATGAAATCTGATGATATAACATTTTAGTGTTCAAAAGAGTGTTAATTGTGTTTATTAACTGGTATAAAATATTACAAAGATTAAATACTTCCCATTCTGCAAATGAGTGATATGCTTAATTCTTGGTTTCAAGCAAGTCAGTCTTTTAGGGCAGAGCAATTCCGATATGTTTATCTCTGGTGGAATAGTATTTCATAAGTTATATGAAAGCATGAGTAATATTCGATGGAGATAATATTCGATGAGTATTAATTGATAGAGGTTCTTTGAGTGGAGATTTTAGCGAGTAAAATTTGTTTGTTTGGCCGGTAAAAGCTATTTAAAATCTGTTATACAGGATGACATATCCAGTTTAACAATTTCACCTCTTCCGTCTATCTAATCTATTGTGTTGCTTTCTTATAAGACAGACCTTCAGTCCTTTTCTATAACTACTGGGTTGAATCAAAATTCATACCCTCTCTTCTCATTGTGTATTTTCTTGCTTACAGTAAATTCTCCATCCTCTTAAATTTTGTAAGGACTTCTTTCTGTGATCTCATAGTGAAAAACAATTTATAAAGGCTTCGTCAATATAGGTCCAATACGGTTAGGTTGTGTGGAGTCTGTCTTATGTTTTTTCGTCATCTTACTTTAGGACTCGGTATAGCCCTTCATAAAATCTTTTTTTTCTGATTTTAGTAGTGTCTTTCTCATTAATGAATTTAAGGGAAAGTTTCTAGCATTTTTTTAGTATAAACATTTTCCTAACCAATGCCTCCCTACTGCGGTCTTTAACACCAAAATTTCGTAACCGGGTGATAACATTGATGATTTACATGTGACATGGCACTAAAGAAATCTATCAAAAGTGTAATTATTATGAATACAATTTGTAGTTTAAATATTAGAACCGTCTGGACTTCATTTATATGTAGAATTATACAGTTAAGAGTTATTTTTTATAGAAACAATTTATTTAGACAAAGTAGTCTGCTGTGTAAAAACCATGATGTCGTTTTTCCAAAGGTTTTAAACTTACTAAATATAAGATATTTAACTGTTCGAGCATTTAGAGCAAATGAAAATTTTAGACTTTCTATAGTTTGGATAAATTACCCATGAATTTTGCTAGCATTCTCAACTTAATAGATCTGAAATTCTCGACGTATCTAACGCGCAACATTAGAGCAGAAGTTACGTACTGAGTTGCACCATCCAGATGAGGTCATAGTTGAGGTAACAGTTTAGCTGCCGAAAATAATCACCCTTTTTCTTTATCACTGATAGGTTTATGTCCTAATTTTAGTGGTTAGAAGGTATAATGAGAAACTCAACATCAAACTTGATCAGTTGATTTAAGTTTACAACTAGAACCAAACTACGACAAAAAGCCTAAGGCTTGCAAAATATCAGTCCCCTAAAATCCACTAAATCCTACGTTAAGTTAAAGATACTTCATCCTACTCTCTAAATGCCACCAGCAGTTCTTCAAACAATAGACCTTTCTATTCTCATTTTTTTCCCTCGCTGCCTTGCTGACAGAAGGAAGATATCTTCCTTCTGTCCGAGGGAATAAAATTATATGTCTTCCCGATTGAATAAAATTATATGTATTATATAATACATATAATTTTATTAGCAACCTACTATGCCCACATACACCCTACAATAATGGACCGGACAACAAGATGTCATGGTAGAAGGGAAAGAATTCGTGCTTTAATAGGGGGATGGTCCCCCACGTGCTGCAGTTACACTATCAGCCCTTCTGGGCATACTTTCAACAAGGTTTTGATACACAGCAATGGGTATGTGTGTCCATTCCTGCTGCAAGAATGTCGCGAGCTCAGCTGTAGATTACGGACGTGGTTTCCTGATACGTGAGCGTAGCTCTAACTCGTCCCACAATTTTCTATGGGGTTTAGGTCGGGAATCTGAGCAGACCAGGGAAGACGTTTTACATCCACATCTTGAAACCACTGCTTGACAGACGCTGCAATATGGCATGGACCGTTGTCGTCCTGGAAGTAACATTCGTCCATTCCATAAAATTGCCACATAGCTTAGGAAGAACCAGATTGTCAAAAATGTTCATGTAGGTGACGGCGTTCATTTTACCAGGAACAACATTCAAAGGTCGGAGGCCATACCATGAAAAACACCCCTAAACATGTACACCACCACCACCGAACTTGAGAGTTGGAACGACGCACTCGAGTAAGAGACGTTAGAGTGGCATTCGCCAAACCCAAGCACGCCCATCCGACTGGAAGAGCGTGTAGCGTGACTCGTCGCTCCATAAAGCAGTTTTCCAGTGGTCCACAGGTCCAGTTGCGACGTTTAAAACACCAAGCAAGTCTGCCGGCTTTGTTGGACGGGGTGATGTTTGGTTTGTGGGCGGCAACACATCCCGTGGATATTGAGGGCGTGCAGTTCTTTCGCAAAGTATTGGGGCATACCGTAACCTCTGCTGCCTGTAGAAACTCACTGTTGATGATTTGGAGGGGTTTCTTGCGGTTATTAAGAACATCATGCATCAGGGCACGCCGATTCCGATTGGTCAGTTTACGGGGACGACAAACGTGTGCAGTTCGTGTTCCAACTTCCGTAGTCTTCCATTTCTTTCCGACATCACCAACCGTTGACCATGGATGTGATAATTCTACAGCAATTACGCGAATAGACTTGCCACTAATGTGACAACCAACTATAACACCTCTGTCAAAGTCACTAAGTTCCTTCCGTTTCGACATATTGTCACAATTTCACACAGAACTAACGACGTTACCCCTTCGTATCGTATTTAACCTTAACATTTCACATTCGAGCACTGGATTTGCATAAAATCTGACATGCAGTCGGATTATATGCAAATTCGTTGGCGTCCGGTCCATCATTTTAGGGTAGTGTAAATTTAAATATATATATTAATATTATGGATTGTTTTTAATGTCCATCTGCCCAATATTGGTAATATTGAAGTTTATATCCCACTTAAAGTTTCCTTCTTGGTCATAAGGTCTAGTTTGTAGCTAAAAAATGACTTTTCGAGAGATTTTCCGTTCTTATTTATCTTCTATTCCTCTTGTTTTAGCGGAGGTGAGTTGTTATTGTAGATTGGGAGACTCTGACGTAAATCCGGGAAGATTTATGAGCCAGAAATCCTATAACCATAAAAAGACAGATCCATCACGTTATAATGTATTTTCTCATCTTTACGTTTATAATGTAACTATACATTATTTGTTGCACTAAATTCCAAGTTCGAATATTTAGAGACATATACAATAAGTTTTGTCGTATATTTGAAGAACAAACCTGGCCTCTTATCTACGATTATCTAACTATATTTACACACACACACACACACACAAAATTTTATATATATATAATATGGGGGGGTCTAAGAACCTGAACTTGCGCAGCATAGAAGCTATGATTGAAAAATAATTGAAAAAAATTGAAAAAGTACATTACACATTACAGTAATTTCGTTAATTAATGACACTTGGGTGCTTCGTTCTTCCAAACTAATGTATCTTTATTAAAACAGTACGTTTAGAAATAAATTGTTTGAAAGTGTGACTACATGGACAATAATAATGAATTTGGAGTTATTTTTTAAATTCTAGTTTCTAAACAATCCATTTTGTTTTTGTTTACTCTCTCTGTTTAAACTTAATTTGCATTCTATTTCTTTAATAAGGAAATTTCTTACAAAATCTTGAAGATTTTGTTTTATTTTGTTCTGTCAATAAATCTTTCGATTATAGCATAGATGCTAAACATAACATACTGAATTTATTTGCTTATACTATGGCATGATACTAAATGCTCTGTTTTTTTCATCAGTAGGAGAGCACGCTGATTTTGTGAAACGTCATTAGTAATGCATGAAATTTTCTTAACCGACAGGATTCTAGTACACCTTATGTTAAATTTTCCTGGCAGATATATATTTTGCTTTTTATTAGATTACCAGGTCATTTTCCAGTACATCAAGTTTTCATCTCATCATCCCTTAATTCATTACACTGAATGCATGTGATCATGAATGAGCAGAAGAAAAACTATCGTTTGGTCAGTTAAATATGACCTAATGTTCCACTCAGACGAAATTTTTCTGCGATTTTAGTTTTAAGCATTCCTTTTGTTTTTTTAAACATACGATCCTGTTTACTGTTTATAAGTTTCTTTTTGCTGTTAATATTGTTTCACTAGCGGATTAACTTTACTAACATAGAGTTGAAACCTTTTGGGCATATGATGACTGTGTTTTTATGCTTTTATGGTTTTGATTTGAATCGACTGAAATGATACAGCTATACCATTACGATGGGTTCCATTTAGAATTTGGTATTTCTTTACATATATGCAGTGATGAATTGCAATTTTGATGAATATTTATCTTACACTAGTTGGTACCCGTCAAAATATGACGGCTGGATAGTAAATAAACGTACTAATACACAAATTATACTCAACACATCATTACCAACTGCTAAAAATCATAATATTAAGAATAGAGAAATACACTTCAAAAAATGAATAATAAAGCGAATAGAAAGAAATATTGTTATTCAACAGCGCGAAATATACAATTTCCGTCAAGTTTAATTCTAGATCGCACAAGCATAATTAAAAATAAAAATGACAGAGAGAGAGAGAGCTCAAGAGATTCCTCGGAATAAACAAATTAACGTGTATATTCGGCCTCGTACTTAGTATCTAATGCCAGATTTAAACATGTCACTGAGCATGCGCAGTACAAATTAATGTGTTTATGCCGCTTCGTGCTTAGTGAGTATGTAAAGCCAGATTGAAACATATCACTGAACATGCGCAGAAAGCAATAACTGTAAATCATCGCTAATGAATAGAAATTTCGGTTACAAAAACTAAATTTGACACATCTATAGATTAAAATCTTTCATTTAAGACCAAAATGAAGTAAATTTATGCAGTAGTTTTCTCTCACGGACTGACCAAAGAACTGGCTTAGTAACTTAAATATATAGCTAGTATAGAGCATACATTTTAAACGTGAAATGCTGATTACACCGTCATGGAAGGGGTTGTTCTGTGATTAGAAAGAGTCGACCCGGTATATCTTCAGTGATATATTTGAGTCCTGTTCTGAACATAGTTTATTTTTAATAGAGGACAAAATAGAAATGTGTGAGATGTGAGGTATAAGTGCACTTTATAGTAGGACTCAACTAAATTTTAGCGATTCTTTATAGATATTGGTCTCCTTAGTATCTAAAAATAAATAATCCAACAGAGCAAGATAATTATAAGAAGAATGCAGACAAAAAGCAAACAGAAATCAAGCACTCAGGGCTCCACGCACCAAAGGCAAGATTCTGTAGTAGTGCCGGAACTGAACCAGAAATCGAGGTAACCGACTGGTTTCGTCATCAGGGAGCCTAACCAAATCAGTTACCTCAAGGAGAACTTTCTGAATAGAATGCAGGTATAACCAAAAGACATCCCAAGGCCCCGAGATCCCCATTGAAACATTTAGTCGAAAGAAAAGGAAAAGACACAGACGACTTACAGTAAGGGCTCCACGCACCGTACATGCAAGTACACATACAACCCTAATGAAAAGCCAAAGATGCATACTTACCCTAATTCCATAGGTGACGGTTATGGCGAAAGAGCAGCCAATTTTCCCCAGTAACATTTTTCATTGATAGAGTTTGTCATTGCTAGGGTAGGTTTTCAGTTAACTTGTTTGGCAGTCTATGCTCGCTTTTTAATTTTTTTGTTAGTTTGATTTGTTTATATTATTTTACATTCCCCTTAGTATCTCTTTCAGAGAGAGGAAAGAGTGGTGGGGTATATCACCAATATGGCACGTTATTTCAAAGTTGGGTTTTAGGAATTGGATACTGACTATGATGGGTTAAATTCCTATCCAGCCCCCCTTTTCCCTCGTGTAGCAATGATTAACCGTGTCTCTTCAAACCAAACCAAACCCATCCAGCCCCAGTTCTTTTTTAATGACAGAAAAACTTTATCAGTTGAGAAGTAGAGATATGGTCGTCACGAATGAATCTAACTTTTATCAATCTGTATTGTGTTTTTGTAGGATAAAGAATTTTAGTTATATTCTCAGAAAGAGCTGAAAAGGAGGACAAAAAACCTGAATAGGTTTGCCAAACAAGCTGTATTATTTTTTTTTCTAAGCTGCATTATTTTGGTGCAGGAAATGCCTGTTTAAGCATTTTCCTGCCCAAATCCTTATTCAAACAAGGCAAATTTCAATTATGCATGCACAACCTCCTTGGTTTCCTGCATATAAAAGAAAATCAAGTATAAAAATTATCTTATCTAAAAAATTCGCCTCTTTTTGCTGAGTTTACAGAGAGAAATTCCACGATGTTAGATCTATCCGATATTTCTTTTTTATGATTTTATAATGCAGTTAATATCAGTAAGCCGAGTGTATTTTTCTTTCTGATCAGAGCAGAGAAAACACGTTCTCGTTAAAGTTATTTTTTCCTAAAATTTCTCTACTGCAGTGGAAGAATAATATTTTGTCGCCAGATTCTTTCAGTTTACTTTAAAAAAAAAATTCTCCCGGCATCTTATAATAATCATTAAAAGCTAAAATGTACTTTTTGTTTGCCTGCGGAACTGCATTCCACCAAAATAAATCTAGGTTTTCAAGGATGTTATTTAGTATCGTAGTTTGCTTAGCTATAAAAGAAGATTACAGAAACTCTCTCCTGAACTGAACACGGAACTCTATCGTTAATGATGCATTTTTTTGCATGTATTCGATTCAGTTTATTCCAAGCAGATAACTCCACCAAAATAATGTTTAAAATTATTTTTGAAAATAATGTAGGTAAATTTAATGGCAGTTATAATACTACATATTATAGTATTATACTCTTTCAATGGTTGATACAGGTCTTCTCTTTAATACAGCATTAAATAATACCTTTCATGTTGCATTTGAGTTTGTCATATATAATTGTATATAGTGTTTTATACAATTATCACGTAAAATTGTATATAATTTTGTTAATGCAATATTTTGTTAACGCATATCTATATATATAAAACAGTTCCGTAACTGACTGACTTACAGATAACGCACAGACCAAACCACTGGATCTAAAGGGCTAAAATTTTGCATGGCTATTCTTCTTATAGTGTAGGGGTGCCACTAAGAAAGATTTTTTAAAAAATCTTCTGAGATTTTTTCAAAATTAAATTTTTAAGCTTTTTTGTAACATTCCTTAAAGTTTGCAATTAAAATAATAATTTGAGGGTTATAAAATTTATATCAAGAGAAAGATCATAAAAATTCCTTTAAAATGAAATCTTTTTCGAATATTTACCTCCATTTTCTGATTCTTTAGGGAATTTTTGAAGATAAATTTTTAAAATTTAATTTATTAATTGCTGATGACGTGGTTTCTTTTCTTTTCGTGATACTTTAACTTAATTTTATTATTAAATTAATTTGCGTCACGTGCATAACAATGAAATAAATTGATAAAAATATTAAAATACGGTAAAAGATAAAATTTAACCACTATACTCACTGAGATGGAAGTTTTTTAACAATTTAATTCAAATTAGTATGTTTTATGGATTTAAACATACAAATTAATTGCATACATTGACCGTTGTATTTAATCTCAATATTTTCTTCTACATTATTTTGTCTATAAAAATATCTGTTAAGATTTTATATATATATATATATATATATATATATATATATATATATATATATATTATATATATATTTGGCATTAATTGCATACATTGACCGTTGTATTTAATTTGAATGTACTCAGTAGCGAAGCACGGGTATTCAGCTAGTAATTGTATATAATTATAATACGACATGCTATAGTATTATACTCTTTCAATGGTTGACAGAAGTTTTCTTTCAAATACAACATTAAATACTACCTTTCATGAGACATTTTGTGTTTGACAATAACTTGTATAATAATTGTAAGATGAGTGTGCAAAAAGACTAATGAAAATACTGAGGATGATCACCTGCTACCGAAGTAAAATTTTTGTGCACGCATATTTTCACAGTAATCACTATTCCTTAATGTTTATTAAAAAATTGCGGATAAAACTTTGTATTGTCATATGTGATCGATCTCCGACGGTAAAGTTATGTGTACAAACATAATTATTCAATTTATTATTTAAAGTATATATTTCACAGCTTCGAATTTTCAATTTCTAGCTTGCATTGAACCTTTAATTATCCGTGAAAAGGGAGGAGCACTTGTTTCGGTGCTACGTTATATCACCACAGCATAGATTAATTACAGAACCTCTCCTCTCCTGATGTCCCCTGCATACTGGGAACACTCAATGGAAGTGTTGAATTGTTGAACAGTCTGGAAGGTGGCTGTATCGATGAGTAGAAGCAGATTAACGTCGTTCATGGCACTTTAATGTGTTATCAGGATTTCGTAATCAAGGGGTAACCGCAATGCACTTTTTACAGAACTCTAATCAGCAGCGATTTAAACATTAATTAGGAAGAAAACTGGCGAGGTATGTAATTTTTAATTTATGATAGCTTAATAATATGCAATTTTCTCGAAGTTCGAAAGGAAAAATACGGTGAAGCCTTAACGGGATTTTTCAACGAAATGGGGGTGTGGGTGAAATTTTGAAAGTTTTATCAAGGTTTGGGAATAAAATATTTCTTATCGGGGTAATGCGTCCAAGAAAGAATCTCAGTACTTCTCTGAAGTTGATAGCCTATGGGGGAATCTTTCAAATCTCTCAAATTTCAGAGATTTCGGCGGAATTGGAGATTATGATACTACGATAAAATGTTTATATAGACTGGTTTAAAAGTCCCTTGAAGCCATCCATTTCTCGTCGTAATTATTAAAGTTCTTGAGAATAAAGCACTGGATGAATTTAGAATGATTTGAGCTAAATAGATGAAATGTGTTGAATTGTATAAAATAGAAAGCACAAACTAGTTATAATTTATCCAATATCTTTCCAGCTAGATTAAACATTTTAAATATTTACATTATACTGAAATTTTACTGCAATAAATTTGGATATGTTTTAGATTTGTAAATTCGCTAGATTAAATAATGGATTTTAAGGACTGAATAAAATCCTTAGACCTGTATGACTCTAACTACTGCTTTTGGTTTGCTTTCCAAGCTTCTAGTTCTAAGAATCACCAAATTGAATTGGCATACAAAGGCTTTTGATTGCACTTAGTTTGAATTTTAAACTAAGATTATGCAATAACGGATTGTTTAGGACAATACTGACAACCGAAGCTGTTATTGAAACATTAGAAGCGATCATGTCCCTGGATTGCTCATAAACTAAAAATTCTAACACGCTTTGATTCTCCAAACTAACTGATTGAACACTTGGATTCCTATTTCCGCCGAGGATTGTTTCTATTTCAGCCTTCCACATACCTACCCCTGAAGCATGGATGAATATGTTGTTTTACGGTGTTTTCCCGAAAATAAGACCTAAACGGTAAATAAGCTCAAATATGATCTTTCAGGATACTCGTAATATAAGCCCTACCCCTAAAATAAGCCAAAGTTAAGATTGTCAGTAGGGTTTCGATTTCGGTTATAAAAGAAACCGAAAATCGCGGTTTTGAACTCCAAAAACCGAAACCGAAAACCGTAGAAAATTGGTTCGGTTATTCGGTTTTTTCGGATAACTTTTTTTTCAGAGCAAATCTCTCAAAGTTTATAAAAAGAGCATTAAAGCTCCATCTAAAGTTCGAGCTTGGAGTTCGAGCAAATTTTTATTTTTCTGGGCATCCCAAATTTTGCTCACTTAAGCATATTTATTTTTTCTCTACACCTTCAATATCAAATTAAATAATACCATTCATCTATAAATCAAAGAAATAAAAAGTATTGAATGTTGACATCACATGATATCCAGATATATATACATAACATATAGATGTATCACTATAAATCTATAAGTTATGTAAAAATATAGATGCGTAGAAATCAGGTATTGCGCATATTTCTAAACTGATTAATACAAAAAATACCTTTCAACAACAAAAATAATAGAAACAAATGCAGCATAAATGGATTTCGTAATTCTACAGTAAAAAGTAATATTCTGCAACAATACGTGAAAAAAGAACACAATCATGAGCTTGAATTAATCTTGGACTGCAAAATACGCGGGAATTCCATTGAACCGATGATTGAGAGATCTTTACTATTGAAAAACAGCATTTTTGACAGTTAGGTTCATCTGATTTGTTAACAGAAATTGATTTAGAGAGTTTTGTACATAAATATATGAATAAATGTATATTGTTGTAAATGAATAAACGTAAATTTTTGCCCATGAAAATTAAGACATCCCCTGAAAGTAAGCCCTAATGCATGTTTTGGAGCAAAAATTAATATTAGGCCCGATCTTATTTTCGGGGAACACAGTACTTAAATCTTTGGCATTTAATCTTCAATTTTTCATTAACATTACCTACCAGGCATAATTTAGCTATGGTTCTGAAAAGTCAAGCTCGAGTGAAATTAACGTGCAGTGTTGCACAAATGTATATTTAATTATTTATTTTTAATTTTTAAATGATGATTGTATTGAGAACTTCAAAAATTTTCGAAACTAAGAGTGATAACACATAGCAACACATAAAGTACTTTGAATTTTCTCTTAAAATCTAGTTTATGAAATATTTATATACCTTGTCAGATACTTATTAACATCTGATAATGTTTACTGTGAAGCCAGTTGTCTCACAACTTTGATCATAAATGATCTGAATATTACAGTATAAATATGTAGAGTTTAAATAAAATAATGCGTATAGACTGATGAGTTGAAAAGTTCCTATGGAGTTGACGTGCTGTGTTTATGTACAGTTAAATAAATATTATTACGCTTGCGATCTGTTCCTTTTTTGTAGCACGATCATCATAAAGTGTAAACATATAAAATCTTAACTATATTGGTTTCAAGATAATGACTGACAAATTTTGCAGTCGAATTGGTGACAAATTCAGTTTCCTTAATGCATTTTCGTATAAGACTCAGCATTCATGTTGTGACCTGTGCATACGCATATGAGGGAGCTTCTGAGATTAAGCACACACACTCACACCCACTGATTAGTTATTCTTTCACTTAAATTGCTATAACTTAAATCAGAGTGGTTCACTATGTTAGGAGCATAAACAAATATTTATGCACAAGGACTCAAAATAAGTTATCTAATACTATGACTACACTGAGACGCGATTGTATCACATTCGAAATCAATTCTCATTTGGATTATCTCGTTTAGATTGACGTTATCAGGAAAATCCACTTCACGTAACGGGAACAGGGATTTCAAACTCTATGTTTAGAGAACGAATAGATTTCATAGACGGGTCTTGAATTGTAAAAGTGCTTGCATTACTTTGCTACACAGACGCAATTTTTTCATTAAACATCCCTTTGAATATGATTAAGGTTTTTTTCTTTTGAAGTTAGTAATTACGCTCAATACAAAAAAAATCTACCTCACAAACTATTTTAAAATTATTCTGTCTCCTGAACATGAAACATGCGCATCTGCAATATAAACTGAGATAAAGTATAAAACGTAAACGCAATTCGAGGTTTATTGCTAACATCTGCTTCGCTAAAGCTTCTCTAAAGTCATCGAGTTTTAGAATTGGATCCTCTAAACGAGCTAGAATTGGGGCTGGCTTTTTAAGCCGTAGCGTGCCACATAAATATTTCTTTTTATCTCGGTGATGTATTCTCCCAGAGGATCAACAAAATCAGCAAACATGCCATCATTTTTTTCTTTGGAGCCAGAGCTATTGAAATTACTCCTCTAAAGAGCTAATTTGGAGAAATATAATCATTATGATTTGTGTGCATGCTCTAGATGTTTTAATATTTGACATGGAGAATACTTCTCATAGCTTCTTCTTTATATACCTCCGTTTATATACAACAACGTAGCGTGCTTCTAACTTTTTTTTTGGGGGGGGGATGAATTGAATTCACTTAGGGCCCTCCTCAGCACATTGACTGCCGAATGGTCCTTAAAATATGAAAGAAGATTTTTTAAAAACTGAATAACAGTAGAATTGATATTTGAGTAGTATTCAAAAGTTATACAATGAGAAAAGTAAATATAATATAAATAAAATCAGAAAAAAATAATAGCAACAAATTTTTGTTATGAACCATTTCATTGTTAAAAACTATGTGAAGACTAAAGACAAAATCGGAATCTTCAGTTTCGCAGTTTGAAAACGCGGAGAAAAACACACTTTCTTAAAAGTTTACTACAATTTTAAGATTTTCACTGAACTTCTATTAGCGTTTTAATTTACTTCAAGTTAAGTTGGGGGGGGGGGGGGGGGGCACGTGCCCCTCTCCCCTTCCGACGCTACGCCTATGTTTATACACTTTATTTCTGAACAGGGAATTTGTAAAGTTCTTAACAAACCTAATGAATTAGTCAAAGGTTCATGCAATAAGTAATTTATAAAGCCTAAAGGTTTTCTAAGATTTAATAGCCTCTGAATAAATTATAAATTCCGATCGATTGAAAGAATTATCCTCTGTAAAATTAAGCTCACTAGGAAAGTTATTTATAAAGATATTGTCGGTGAGAATGATTGGGATTCTTTATTGACAACTCAGCTACCTCGTCACTTGCCGAGAGCTGTGGGAGTTGTTCTCACAAGGCCCGATTTCCTACAAAAGCATCTATACAGAATTGAACTAGCTGACTCTCCGAGTTGTCCTCTTTGTGGCCTATTTGATATGACTGGAGACTAAGGCAAGGTTTACCCTGATCTTAAGGACATTTGAGCGGGTAATGCTGCTAACAGTGATACTTTTTGTTGTTGTTCAGGACTCAATTGGGCTATAAGAAATACATTCCTGGAGAAATAAACCTGGCGTAGGATAAAAATAGAAGAAAATTCTGACATCTACATATGCACTTGCACATACAAATTTAAAATGCTTCGGTGTATACCAGACGTTTTGGAATCTTTGAAAGCTGGAGAATCTCTTCAAGATTAAATATTATGGCAAAACCATTTAAAAATCATTTCAATAAAACTATCAAAATGAAAAAATATGTTCCTTAATAATAACATAACAAATAAATCAATGGATTTAAAAATATTTAAGTAGGTATTTCGTTTGCATTTTTTTATTTGTCTTTTGTACATGAACGAAAGAAGTTGTTTCTTTGCTAGAATGTCAACGATATCAAGCTTTGTGTTTGGCATAATTATTCTCAAGTCTTACTGTGTATTTCCAATGTTTCTTTTCCCATGCAGAAGAAAGCTCATTTGCAAGGGCATATAAAGAGGTTGATACAGAAATAATTTCCCCTATATTTCATATCATAGTGGTGAAGGAATAAATACTTCTAATCGCCAAAATCAGAGAGTATTTCTTAAGGATATATCCCAAGACCACTCTCTAAATTTATTTTCTACAGAAACTATCCAACTTTTCCAATTCAGAATGGATTTTTCTAAGTAAGTGAAAGCTAGATCCATTTTTTAACAGATTTTTATTCCAGTGAAAATATTTAAAAAACATTATATATATAAGCGTACAATAGTAAAAGGTCAGCACTTGTAGGCCCCTTACATTATCAGATGAATCTTTGGTAATTCTGTAAACGGCAGTTTTAGAACCACTGGCGCACGCAATAACGGAAACTAAACGAACAGGAATTTATTGAGTTAGTAAATGCGATTAAGTTAGAAGGTAGGGAAATAAGCGAACTAAAGTTTATATAAAACGTGATGTAGTAAACTAAGCTCATTGGGAAAAGTAAAATTCGGGAAAAAATTGCATGTGTTCAGTTACTGATGCTAATTTAAATTACTAGCCCTAATGTTAAAACCTATCCTAACGGCATTAATGCATTTCAGATTTGACATAGGTTATCAGTTATTTCTTTCTTTACGACTATTTTAACTTTTTACACCAACATTAGCTATCTGCTTTACTCCGTTCATAATCTTATGCAATGTGAAAGACATTGCAAAATACCTCGTATTAAAATATATTATCTATATATTTAAGTTGCTAAGCCGACTTTTTGGCAGTCCGTGAGAGAAAACTACTGCATCAATTAACTTCATTTTGGTCTTAAACAAAAAATTGTAATCTGTAGATTTGTCAAATTTGGTTTTTGTAACCACAATTTCTATTAATGAGCCATAATTTACAATTAAAAATTAATATCTGCGCATGCTCAGTTGCATGTTTTAATGATAAACATGTTTATTCCTAGGAGTCTCTCTAGATCTATCTCTGCCATTTTTTATTTTTATGAAAATTATGTTTGTAAAATATAAGATTAAGCCTGATGGAAATTGTTTATTTCGGGCTGTTTAGTTAGCGTTAATTTACATTTAAAAAATTGCTTTCTACTCATGCTCAGTAAAATTCAGCACATTTTAAAATCTGGGTTTAGATACGCACTAAGCACAAGGCCGTTTTAGCACATTAATTTGTTTCTGCGCATTATTATGATTTTCAACATTGATGTGTTGAGTATAATTTGTGCATTAGTACATTCATTTACTATCTAGCCGTCAAATTTTGACGGGTACCAACTAGTAAAATATTAAGTTATATATCATGCCCAAGTAATGATACAAGTAAATTTCTGTAACACAAAAAATACCAAAACTTTCAGCAAAGGGTACCATTATGCTTTTTGTAGCAATTATTTTAAAAGAATGAAAGCAGATAGGATTTTTTGGTGTAAATGAGTGAGATGGTAAAGAATAAAATAGGTCGTCTGTTATACATTAAGCTGTAAAATTGCATCATTTAAAAAAATCGACACTATAAACGAAATTGTTTATCAGAAATTAAATAACGATACTGCAAAGCATTAAAGATCTTTTATTCAACAAAAGTTTTCTTGAATTTTCTCACTGTCGTACGTGTCTATAGCAGTAAATTTCTTTTCAAACGTTTATACGTATAATTCCACTTCAGATATAAAAAGAGAATATGCTTAAACATTCATTCCTTGTTTTAGTTTCTTACGCATTCGTCACTGTTATATAAAAATTTTAGGCGTAAAAATATAAGTTAATATATATACATATACATTCCACATCAAAAATATCTGCATCGATACGTATGTATGTAATGAATAACCATTTGATAGGTTATGTGCATATATATGCATCTTCCTATCTACTTTCATTTACGTTGATAAATGAGTGTGTATATTGTGTGTACAAAAAATATTGAAATGTCCATGTATTGATACTTACGTATAAGGACTTACAAATGGGCAAATACCATTTCCGTTTATATGTAGGCAAACATATATGTATGTTAGAGACATCGGAAAAATGTAAATGGTGGGGTAGAAGGAACTCCCATATTTCAAAGGGTAATAAAAAACGAACGAAACAATTTACAGAAAAAAGCTTTATATTTTCGAAAAGTACTAACAATAGTTTTTTCCACTTTGCTTTAAAAATAACATCACTCAAGTGGCGCCCGTTACTTGCGATATTTTTTTTTTCAAATGCGGAGGTGATTGCCTTCTTGATGGTGGATATCTTCTGACTTGGCCCATGTAGATCCGCGAAGTCTTGCTGACTACTACTTTTTAATTCGGGAGCACCATTTTGGGTGAGCCAGCGTGGCTCCCTATGAAAGGACATCACGATAACGACCATGCCTTATTCCAGATTCAAACCCAAGCCCACAGCATGGAAGAGTAGGACGCTATCCACTGTAGACTTGCTATTGCTATACTTCCTACATGTTGCCGTAGCCTTTCCCTGAACTTTTCTATCACCCTGTTGGTCATCTCTGGGTTAATGGCGTCAACTTCCTTCCAAATAGCGGACTCAGAGACTCGTTGCCCAGTTCCAGGTGTTCTAATATTCCTAGGACGACCAGTTGGCTTCCTTGGTATAGCAGACCCACTTGCTCTCCCGTTTGAAACCCATCGCAGGATTGATTTTCGATCAGAACGGAATCATTTGCATAGAGCCTGAAGCGCATCCTAAATGCGCTCTGTGTCGCAGTTACAGAATCATTGTTTTCAAAGCCCGCTTCGATAACGAAACCGCGAAATTCACCGGACCAACTCGTGGTGTCTACTGGTAAATAGAAAATCTGCCTGAACTGTTGCCACCCACCCACCCACAGTGAGCTTCAGAAATGTGAGAGTTCTGAAAAACTCTGTTTGTATGGATTTTTGCTTATTTTACACTTGTCACGTTAAGAAAATACCAAAGTTTTTGTGTAATTAAATATGCTTCTTCATAGTTGTATTCTCCTCTTATGAAATTCAATAATATCTGTTTTTTCCAAATGCTGTGAAGGATTTAAAAAACCCCAAATACTTCAGGTTTACATTACTGACAATGAGATTTGAAAATATCTGTCATTAATGCCTTTTAAAAGCGTTTGTTTGTTTTTAATTTCAATTTACAGTTTTACGCATGCAGACGTTTTCCAGTTTATGCATTCTCCGCTCCTTATTCTCTTGATAATGAGAATTTAACTCGAATTACTGACATATTTCAAAACTGTTTAGAGAGTTAAATCATTTTAAATCAAATGAACATTATTCTCCCCATTTTAACCTAGAAATCTACAAGCGTATAAATTTCTGATAATGTGAAGCGTTGGAATTCCCTTCCGATTCGTATTTATGAATAATACTTTTCTAAATAACTCTTATCCTGGAGTATACTGTGAATTGTAATAAATATTTTCTAATTTCTACTGATATACAGAATTCTGTCGCTGAATTGTGATGATTCATTGACGTGATGTATTTCACTTAAATAACGAATAGGGCTTTTAAAACCCGTTAATATTTATCGTATTAAATTTTAGCAATAGCTTTCATAGCATGTAGCAGTTTTCTGGAGTGAATATATAATACACTTTAATTTTTAATTTTTTTTTTCAATGCAGAGGCACTTGACGTGAAACATTCGCCTATACTACGCCGCAATTTTACTGCCCATTTTATTGTGGGGGAACCATATAGGCGGACAGCATTACCGCCTATGAAGGGACGACATGAACGGAGGCATTTTTCGTGGCGTGACGCCAGGATTCGATCCGAGCACCCTCAGCACCGAAAACCAGCGCGCTGTACCACTGGGCCGCCACAAGCCCGCACTTTAATTTTATTTGGAAGTAATTGGCAGACCGTGAGGGAAAAATTTAGTTATTCACAATATTCTTTTTTGCTGCTTTGGTGATTAAATATACTAATAGATAAGTTTACTTCAATATATATATATATATATATATATATATATATATATATATACACTGCTCAAAAAAATTAGGGGAGCAAGCAAAGAAGATAAGAAAACCGTGCGAGACAGCCACGTATGGGCATAAAATGGACAGTACACTCGTATCAATGCGCAATACAGAAAAAAAGACGTAAAAAATTTGTAATTAAGCTTTAATTCTTTGAAAATACGGAAAAAACATGAAAAGATGATTTAGGGCTACAATTTGGTTACATGTAAACGATAAAAAAAAAGTATTGTTTAGAAATGATGCAAGATTTTTAATATGGCGTGTGGTTTCCTCGAACAGCTAAGACTGCTGCACACCTGTTTTCCATGAATGCGATGATGTTATCGATAAGACTTTGGGGAATACTGTTCCATTCCTCAAGAAGTGCAATCTCCAGGTCTCGAGTAAAAGGAGGCCTTGGTCTCGTAGCAATGCGTCGTCCGAGTATGTCCCAAACATGCTCGATTGGATTCTGGTCAGGAGAGCACGCTGGCCATTCCATACGCTGTATTGTTTCAGCTTCAAGCATGTTCTCCACAAGACGAGCTGTATGCGGTCTGGCATTATGATGCTGGAAAACAAAGGAATCTCCATTGTCTGCAGCGTAAGGTATGACATGAGGTCTCAGTATCTCGTCTGCATACCTTCGGGCCGTCAAAGTACCATTCCGAATGATATGCAGGTCCGTACGTCCACCTATGCTGATTCCACCCCATACCATAAAACCAGCTCGTCTGTATTGTGACCTTTAACGACGAATGTGGGGTTATTTCGAGTGCCCCTTTCCCTCCATACCAAAACACGTTGGGTGTCACACTCCAGACTGAACCGGGACTCGTCTGTAAACAGCATTTAGGATGTTTACAGACGAGTCCCGATCATGTCAGATGAGCTCCAATCATGTTGCTCCCAATCTCGATGTTCAGCAGCCCATGTTCTTCGGGCCGCACGGTGGCGTGAGGTCAACGGAATGCAGACCATTGGCCTACGTGCATAGAGACCTCCCTGATGAAGCCTATTACGTACTGTTTGGCTGGACACCCTTCGTCCTGTTGCCAAGAGCAACTGTCTTTGCAGCTGAGTAGCATTGTCTGTTCTGTTTCGACGAGCTGTTAACAGTATATACCTGTCATCAGTTGCTGTAGTGGCACGTGGCCGACCTTGCACTTGTCGACGTCTAACATTTTCTGTTTCTTGGAATCGATTCCACAGCCTTGCAACGACACTTCTGGTGACTCCAACAGTGTCCGCGACACTACGTTGTGTTTGCCCGGATTCAAGTCTGCCTATAATACGCCATGCCATGGTTTCCGGTAAATCACGTTGTTGAGATATTTTCAAGTCACCTTTTCTCAAAAAGAATAACTGAGCAGTCGAATTTCACAGTTAAGGCAGTGAAACAGACGTTTCTGCAACATCCCAATTTCCGCCCTTATGTTCTTTTTCTAGTTTTTGACGTCATGAACTTTGATTTGCATATGAAGTTTTTTTCTTCTGTTTCCTGCTAGGCTTTAAATTATGGATGATTTATTTTATGTTACTTATCGGTGTAAGTATTTGCGTAATTTCGTTGAAATCATGTGCTCCCCTAATTGTTTTGAGCAGTGTATATATATATATATAAATAATATACCAATAATTATTTGGACACTGTGATAGAAAATAAATTTATATTTAATAGTTGGTAGAGCTTCCACGAAAGGCAGTTGTAGCCTCAACCCTCCGGGGCATGCTTTCCACAAGTCTTATCTGTCGGCTAGTGGTATTTTCTTCCACTTAGATTGATGAAGACATGTAAGTTCCTACACCGATTTTGGACGGTTTTTGCACCCCTTAATTCGGCGATCCAACGCGTCCCAGAGTCTCTCGAGAGGGTTCAGGTCTGGGCTCTAGGCAGGCCAGTCCATTCAGTTAACCCCATTTCACCATACCACCATTCTATGGTGGATCTCGCAACATGGCAGCTGGCGTTGTCGTCCTGGAAGTATCATGGGTCCAACCCGTAAAACTGTCCCAAAGTAGGAAGTACACACTGTCATCCAAAATTGTGCAGTAAGCGTCAGCGTTCAACTTACCATGAATTGGAACCGAGCGACCCAGTCCATACCAGGAGAAACACCCTCGGACCATAATTCCACCTCCGCCGAACTTTCCTATGGGCATAATGCATTCTGGAAGGAGGCGTTCTCCAGGCAGACGCCAGACCCAAACCCTGTTATCCTAACGGTAGAGGGTGAACCCTGATTTGTCGTCGCTCCAGAGAACCCATTTCGATTGATCTAGGGTCCACTATCGGTGTGCTTTGTACCACATTAACCGAGCAGCGCGGTTGGACTTTGTGATTAATGCGGCTTATGGGGGGCAGCATGACCATGAAAACCATGCAGATTGTCCTCTTTACGGATGGTATTCATCAAAACAACATTTCCGGATGCCGGTTGAGATTCCTGGAGTATGTGGGTCAATCGTTGGATGCGATTCTTCCGAATTTCTCTGGACAGCACCCATCGGTCTCCCAATTTCGTGCGTCTGCCTACTCGAGGCACATTCCGATAATCACTGGTCACCTTCCACTTCTGAATCACATAGGCCACTGTCGACTTTGGGTAATTCAGCTCGCTAGATATATCCCTTAAGGATCGGTCATTTCTGTGATACTCGACGATTACACCTTTCTCGAAATCAGATAACACTGCACTTCGTGGCATCTTGCATGAAACTAATGCCAATGTTGTTTCCTACACGATATTTAACTGCGGAGGGCGGGAAAATAATTTTTAAAGTCATTTACATTGAAGAACTCTTCCTTTCTCCCATCAAAAACAAAAATGCGCAAATTCTTCAGAAAGTGCTTTTAGTTAACATAAAATTCAAAAACAGTATAATTAAAAAAAATCTTCAATTCTTACTTAAAAATCTGATGTCGATTTTAATTTTAAAAATATTATTGACAAATTGCTTATTAACAGGAAAAATCTAAAGTTCTATTGATTACTTTTTTTTGCTTTTAATAAAAATATTTTCAATTTTTTGAATTGAAAGAGAAATCAAATTAACAGAAGGAGAAATCAAAGTCGTTAAAGAGAAATTGGTCGACCCGTTAAGAGATACTAATTAGGTTCGCTAACGGATATCACGAAAGGACTAGATGGTGAAATGATCAGCTCACCAGTCTAGAAGAGTGGATATAGTTCAACTTTCAACGATTTTTAAACTATTTCTTGTAAGAATGAAATAAGGGAAATTGGGGAAACTGGGCCATAGATTTTCAACTTTTTTATGTACCATACTTTTAACACATTAAAATTATTCTAACATGTATAATTTTCAAAAATCTTTGTATTACATGCATTTTAGTAAGTCTTAGGGAATCTGTTTAAGATATGATATTGATTTTTATTATATATAAATTATATATAAATATTGTATATATTTTTAAATATACGTGGGTCCAGTTTCCCTGATAAATACGGTAATTGGACCACAAAGGTCTATTTCTCATAAGAAACAACATAATCTGTGACTGGGTAACTGGGTCCAATGCTTGTATATCTAGAAAAAGAGGGAAAAAATTCTACCCCCATTTAAAAGTAATTTTTCAAAGCAATTACAAAATGGCTGTTGTTTTGTTGACTTTTGCTTACCAGTATTGCCACAGCAGAGTGGAATTCCCACCTAATGTGTAAAGGAAAAATCTTTGAGGGGATGGCCCAGTTACCCGATGTGCCCAGTTATACCAACTTACCTTAGTCAATATAATATTCGTGATTTCAATGTTATAAAGCAGAAAATAAAGTGTTCCTTTATATCCAATCTCAAAAACCGTATTGAAAATGCCAAACGATTAGGAGGCAGAAGTTAAGTGTGGAGAAAGACCCTGAATGGCCTTCCCGATGACCCATGTAAAATTGCAGTGGCTGCTTTTAGGATTGCAACTGCCCGGCTGTGTAATTAAATTTTTTCTAGCCCTATATGCCCTCTTTGCAATTCCGACAACATGGACGAAGATAATCACATCATGTCCTGTTCTGCCTTAACTGGGTGTTCACTGTACAGACGATATTGGAAGGCTCGTGATAGCATGAGAATTTTATTGTTTGTTGCTTTTATTATTTATGAATTTTATATATTTTGTCCTCCTTTGCAGTTTTGTCTATTTCCCTTTTTTCTATACATGATTCCCCCCTATATCCGTTACACTCCCCTTAACTTCTAAACGAAGACAGCTTAGGCCATAAAGTTGGTGTCTAGGTATAGTAGAAAGGCTATGTGCTACTCGATGAGACAACTTACAACGCCATCTATCATCAAATTTTGAAATTAGCGTTTTTATCTCAAAAATGGTATGAGATACGGGAAAAATGTCAATTACAAAGTTGTTCAGCATCATCGATTTAGTCAGAAAAGATACCTTGCGTACATTAATACTTAAAACAGAATGTAGAAAATGAACATTTGTTTGGTCACTAGAGATTTCGAAAATTGTGATGTCATAAAGAGTGGATGAAAGAAACTGAGACACTTCCTATCTTCAGGATCATTTATGTTTCTGAAAATGTTCTCCATTAGCCACTATACACATTTACACTCTGGACTGGATTTCTCGCTGCACATTGGTGCAATGACGCCATAGTGTTGAAAATTACGGTATAGGTAGGAACCCTGTATACCTAAGGACTTTGTCCCCAGGTTTCTGCATTATAAATTAAAAAATATATATTTGACTTTTACATATTCAAAGACAAAATAAATAACAGCACGACTGTGGGTTGAAAAAAAAATCCTGTAAAATTTAAATGATGCATTTCATTTAACACGCGTAAATAAAGAACCGTAAACTTTATTATTCATGACGTTATTTATGACTTTTTCCTGGAACGTGCTTAGCTCACATCATCCCGGATTCCTACCCTGCAAAGGAAGTCATGCCAACACTGCAGCATCGTAAAAAGTGGGGGGGGGAATTCTTGCATAAATTATGTAAGGAGCGTGATTTTTACATTTCGATTCATTTGTAATAGCGATAATTCATTAAAACTCGCGTGCTGTTCTACGCTGCTTCGGAGAAAATCTTGATTCTTGGAGTATTTCTTTTGCTAATATGATTATGAAAAGTGGAGGCATTTAGAAAGTCTTATTTATCATTGCAAGATTTTTTTTCATGGATATTAATCTAAAAGGCGCTTCAGAAATTTCAAGCCTTAGTTACATATTTATCCAGTCAATTATTCTTGTCTGTTCCTATTTTTAATTGATGATTGTCGATGTAAACTAACATGAAGAACTCTCATATATGATTCATTAGCGTTGCAATACAATTTGTAAAGGTAAAAACTATTATGGCGAGTGCTTAACTTATATAACACTGAAACTCTTTGTCTGTAATTCAATATGTCTAAAAAGGCACTAGTCAGCGTCATTTATTCTATCTAGAATATGGTACCTCTTATATAAATATAAAGAAACTGAAAAGAGTTTAATTATTCAGGTCATGGAATACCGAGTTTTATCGTATTGTATTTTGGTATAAATCTAGAAAAAAGATAGCAGTTCATTTTTTTAAACTTCAATCTGTCTGATGGAAAAAATCTCATTTATCGCGAAATGGTTGAATTTAAAAAAAAACAAATTTATAATGTGATATGACGACTATAAAAGGAAAATATTAACATATTTGAAAGATGATAACTAATCAGAAATGTTTTCGACAAATGCATTACAGTCGTACTCCGTTATAGCGAACCCGGCATATAAAGAGCTTACGGATATAACGAACGAAAGTTTTGGTCCCGACGTTTTCCTATTGTACGCAATTTAATTAGTAGTGTGTCAGTTTAATGTAATCGATTTTAGTCAATTTAATTCATTAATGATCATTTTTAATAGATTTTATCATTTTTAATGCATCATTATTCAATACACATTGCAACAAATGCGTTAAACATTTAGTGAACCCTAGCATTTTTGTTAACGGTTCAGATATATCGAAACACCGAATAAAGCGAACAAAACCTTTGGTTCCTTGAAGTTCGTTATAACGGGATTCGACTGTATTTAAACTGATGAGTAAATAGTTTATCAAAATTCTTTAATTTTGTATAACTGCACAAATTAAGTCATATTTTTATACAACTATTTGAAAATAAATTCAGCGTTATACTGAAATTGTTCTTTAATGCTTCATTATGTATTGTAGTTGATCACACTCTCACAGGTAGTATAGTCCTTTAGTCTACGTATCATGCGGGTCAGTTTTATTCGCATTTGTTTAGAAACTTAAATAGACGGTGAAATAGATGAATAAATTTTGCTCTTTATACTACTTAGACACTCTTTACGAGGAAAAGAAATGTTCGAAAATAAGAAGATAATGCATAAATATCTCACATGAGGAATACTAGACAAATAATAATAATAATAATAAATCTATGTACGGAGATTTTGACAGCATGAATTTTTGGCCTTCCAAAAGTTATGCTTACTAAACATTACACATCACAGATTTAAGTTGCTTTTGTATTATAATATCTCGCTTAAATTGTTGGTTTAACCCATTTCCAAGATACAAAGGATTTATCTGAACAGAAACAAAAAACAAATCCATTGTTTTTTTATGCAGGGAAGTAAGACGCATATACCGAAGCAGAGAAGGATTGGGTTGAATAATGTCATTTAGAATTATGGGCAACTTTGTGTCCCAAACATGCATGTAGTTACGGGGGACATATTCTGTTGCGTGTGACCCGTTACTTAATCATATTACATTGAACATCCAGAGACCGTGTTTACACCGATAACAAAGGATGGACAAGTTTTTCCTTTTAAACCTCTCCATCACAGAAAATTTAATATTTTCCTCTTATTACTGAACTGTGTATTTAAACTGATTTTTAATTTATACCTCTTGCTTGTAAATTTTAATGATAAAAGAGGTGATCTTCCTGCAAATGGAAAAAAAAAATCAGGCTGAGCTAGGCTCAATTATTTAACTTCATTCTTTTTATATTAAATATTTTTACGTTGTAAAGATCTTCAGTTTATGATTACATTTAAATTTTTTCTTTCATTTAGGAAATTTTAATGATTTTTGTAAGTCGCACATTCATAAAAATTATACAAAAGTTTTACCTCTCATAATGTCTAGGCAATATAGGTGATATCCGGACAAAAAGATTGACAATGCTACTAGAATTTGTGTTATTTATTTTTAGGATTAATATTTAATATTCTATAACTGGGATATTGTTATAGTAAATTTTGTGTAAGAAATCTCTAACGAAGAAGATTTAAATAAGCATCCTCTTATCAAGTCATCTATTCTGAGATAATTGATTCCTGGATAGCAGGTCCTCTTAACTGTAGTATATCATGAATGTATGTCATATTTATTAAATTGTTAGCTCAAACCTGTAAAGTTAATCCGTTACGTTTTCACATAAACTTAATTTTATCGCTAATTTTCATCAATTCTTTCATACGCACAGAAATTGAATTCGTTGAAACAGAAGAAAGCTGTCTACGGGACGGGTAAAAATCTGATATAGTATGTTTAAAAAGCTCATACATTCCTTTGGTGGGGGGAATTTATAAAATGAATCCTGTTGAAAGGTGCAGAAAAGTTCACGCTATCTGAAAATATAATTTTTATTGGATTGAAAGCATTTTTGTAGTTGTAAATAGTAGACAAGTTTTCTCCATAGGGTAACATTGAGGTGAGAGAATCCAATAGGGTTTGTACACATCAGACTTAACCATTACTGGAAGTTACTAATTTACGCTTCATTAACAAAAATTGAAACATCCTTAACAAACCCAGCTTTACCAATCCTTAATGTTAACAAACAATAAAATAAATCCCACTGTTAACAAACATCAATATTTATTTCCTTCATTTTATCTATATTTAATTCTAAACAGGCTTTTAGCTTTAAACAAACGTTTTTAGAATAACATGTAAAGATATTTTCGTAAGATTTTGAAATGTAAAGCCTTTTGTAAGATTAGGTATCTTTTTTCAAAAATTGATTTATGGCAGTTCTTCATACGCTGTTTGCTTTTGTCAAATTTTCGTCACGAATAAATATATTTTGAGTGATCCTTTTATTTTAAATTTGTGAAAATAATTTCTGTTATTGAAAATTTTAAAATATAGCTGTATAGAAAATCATAGACGAGGATTTATGAGTATTAATGAACTTGTATCAGTATGACACAAAAAGTCTAACTTTTTCGAGTTTGGAAATAAATGAGAGTTTACATTATAAATTATATACATTTTATTTAGTACCTCACTAGTTGCATGCATGTATAAACCTCTACTATTTTTTGAAATAAAATATATGTTCAATCTACGAATAAAAAAGGTCTTTTTTTCACAAGATTTCGAAAGGGAACTCATTAGTAGTAACAACATTTTTGATGGATCTTCAAGTTTTTTATTTATTCAATACGCTTTATATATGAGTAGAAAACTTAAGTCTGCAAGTAAATAATTTCTGTAAAATAAAAGTATTCACAATTTTACTGCTACACCTACGCCACACTGACAGAAACAGGAAATTTGAAATCACAGTTACAAAAAATTTCATATTATAATCATCTATTACGGTGAATGCCAAATTCCAGTATTTGTCTAAATTTAGAAAATTATTTTTTTAAATCTTTAATATTAACAAAATGAAATGCATTTGAGAAAAAATAACGCATTAACGATAAAATCTTTTCAGACATAAAATGTAATGAAATAATAATAAAATAGAACTTTCAGTAACGTATACAAAAATTTTCTAAACTTATCAGACCTTTTATGCTCTTATTTCATATTCTTTTATGAGCTCATAAAATAAGTTCCATGCGAGAAATTTCCGAAAGGTATAAGCAAAAACTCTCTCACACATGTGCTTTGGAGAAAACCGAGAAAGGAAAAAAAAACTATCAAACTGGTTTCCATTTTTTATCCACTTACAGTAGGATTCTGTTTTCGTTTTCGCCCGCTTTACTCCTATCTATTTGAAAATGTAGGATACTGAGGTCCCATCAACTTTATTGCCCACTAAAGTTGTATCACCTGCTCTCTACTTTTTACGGTTATCTTTCTTCCTTCCTTCCTTATTTGTGAATACTAAAGTCTGGGAGTAGACGTCATGGGTCGTCTTACCCAAGTTTGAAATAAATTTTCTTGTTTCTTACGAGTCTTTTTGGAGCATTCGCATTTGTACAAATTATACCTATTTATTAAATACATTTTTAGTGCTTTCATGTTACAAAAATATCAAGTACACTTAAAGGATCACGTACCTTTTAAAGGCGAAGAGACTCGACAAGCATATCCCTACTATCAATCATCAGTAGTTACTAAAATAATTTATTCAGAAATATAAGAAAAATTACTGTGAGTTACACTCTTTCTTCTTTAAAAATATGGTCTCAATTTTTTTCTACGTTGAAAATAAATATTATAATTTTTTTCTTTAATTTCAACAATTGTTTTTTTCATTGTTATGTCATTGCGCCCAGACTTGCGTCCGTATATTAATGAATATACGTATTTTTTTAAGTTTAAAATTAAGTTATATAATATATCTCTAAAATGACTTTCTTTGAAATCAAGATTCTTAACTCTTCATAGAAAAAAAAGTTTAAAAAAAATTTTGATTTCTAAAAAAAAATTTGATTAAAAAAAATTGATAATATTTGTACTTAAAATTATTTTTATAGCAGGAATGACATAATAGTAGGTCATTTTAATTTTATATGTGTATATTGCCCGTGTATAAAATTTCATGGTATTCTAGCCAACTGTTTTGGTGATATCATGTGCGCAATGACATAGCAATAAAAAAACAATGGTTGAAATTTTAAACAATTAAAAAATTTCTCTTCAAGCTAGAAAATCTGAGAGCCATATTTATAAAGAGCGTTTTACTAACAGTAAATTTTCATATTTCTGAATAAATTATTTTAGAAACTACTGATGATTGAAAATAGATATATTTGTCGAGTCTCTTGGCCTTTAAAAGGTACGTGACCTCTTAAGAGAAATTAACTGTTAATAGGGGTAGTGTTAAAAGAGGAAATTACTGCATTTTGCTTGATGTTTAGTAACATTTTTCTATTTTGATAATGAAAAAGTTATTTTAAGATGTTGTTATTGTCATTACTTAGGACACCCTGGCCAGATACATACCAGATCAGGCCGATATAGCTTTTCAGACTGAGGGGTAACCAGGTTCCAACTGAATTTTCGACCTAGCACTCCCATGGGCAAATTCTGAGGGGATCGTACCTTCTCCTGTCTTCTGTGACTTCATAGAAGGAATTTCCTCTCTAAAGATTTAATCCGGCCCACACACGGAGGTATTTAATGGCGCTTGTCGGGACTCGAACCGAGCCCCGTCGGTGACGACGGGCGAAGAGCTTCGACTAGGCTACCTCGTGCCTATTTTGGATTTTATAAGCCTTATTTAAACTCTTGCATTGGGACATTTCTGAAAATTTCAGTCATGATAAGAAGCAACCTTAACTAGATGACATAACATTAAAATGGTATGATTATACATAATAATAATAACACGTATACATAAGATGTTCGTTATTCTAATTTATCTGTTGAGTTCGTCTTTGAGAAAAATTACTATAAATCAGATCGATTCAGGAAAAAATAGTTTGAAAAGTAGCCACCAGCTATGAAACTATAATTGCTGTATATAATATCTACACTCAAAATGATTGATTGCTAATTTCTAGGTATGACGTTTTCCACAAGACATCCATCACTTTCTAAGTTAACTTGCATTCTGAATACTGTATGGTCTTCTGCAGCGTTTAAAATGTCAGAATAAATGTTCGAATTCATTAGTATGTTAATGTTATCTCTGTGGACTGCAGTTTCTAGTTGCATCTTAAGCTAAAAGAAGTCTATACTTAAGTCTGGAGATCTTGGTAGCCTTTCGGCAGGAAATTCCTATTGATTTTATGATCAGCTATATGATATGTGGGTGTAAAATCTCTATTTGTAAAGTATGCTCTAGTATATGCCTTCTCTTGTAAAAATCTTACATGATGATGTTTTCATCGATTTTCTGTAAGCAATCCCCTGAAACGTCCCCACTCGTTTTCTGAGAAACTGGGTTACACCATATTCTATGTTTGTTGAATTTTCAATCTTTTTAATCCAGAAACTCTCGCAGATTTCCTGGTGCAATATAATTGCTTCCAGACTGATAGAGTAATTTTGCTAGTAACCCGCAATCCTTCAAAATTAGATGCATTTACAGTCAGATGATCAATTATCTTTTCAGATAATTCCTTCCGGATCAACTTCTTCTTGATTACTTTTCAAAAAGAAATATTTCCACAAATCTCTTACCTATGGTCGGCTCTAAAAGTGAACAAATTCAAGATTTGGCGAAACTGCAGTTTTTTTTCCTGGAAGACTCCGAACATTAAATTTTAAATAAAAGTATCTTGTACATGCGAAGTGTGATTGGAAAAATTTTAAACTGGGCTTGTAATTTCAAAATGGCAGTACATATCGACTATTGCGATGAATAACCTCCAAAATAGTCCCCTTTTGACTGAACGCACCGACACCAACGGTGTTTCCACTTCTGGAAGCATTCCTGGAAATTGGAGGAAGCAATCCTGGAAATTCCTGGAATTCTAGGTGTTAAGAACCGTCTCCGGATTTAACTGTGTGTCTTCAACTGAGTCAAATCGCTTCCCTTTCGGCGAAATTTTCAATTTAGAAAACAGGTAAAGTAGGCAGGGGCTACATCTGGAGAATAGGGGAGTTGCGAAAGCATAGGAATTTGGAATTTTGCCAAAATTTTGCGTTATCGTGGTGGAGAATCCAATCCTTGTGTCGCCAGAGTGCAGGCCTTTTCTTCACATTTTCGCGCAAACACTCAAGGACACTTTTATAGTATTCCTGATTCACTGTTTGCCCCCTAGGGCCATACTCACGATGCACAAAACCCGTTGAATCGATAAAAGTCAACATTGTCTTTACAAACTTTGACGAGCTTTTTTCGGTCTCATTGAACCTGGACTCTTCCACTGCGATGATTGTACCTTTGTTTCTGGTTCATACCCATAATCACATGATTCGTCGACTGCAGAGACTTTATTTTACAAATCTGAGTAATTTTCGGCTTGATTAAGTAGTTCTTGGGACACTAGACGTCGATGTTCTTTCTGTTCGTCTGACAACAATTTCGGAATGAATTTCACGGACCCTCAACGCATGTTCAAATCTTCAGTTAAAATTGACTGAAAAGTGTAAAAACTTATATTTAGTTCGTCCGACATTTCTCTAATTGTATGTGGATGGTCAGAGCGCACTAAATTTTGAATTATCGCGATGTTTTCGTTGGTTCTTGAAGGTCTGCCCGACCGGGGATCATCGACTGATTCGCGGCCGTTTTTAAATCTATTAGACCAGATAAAAACATTTCATTGGCTCTGACATTTATCCCCGAATGCTCTTTTCAAGAGGTCATAAATCTTCGCAGCTGATTTCTCGGTTTCAAAACAAAATTTTACACAATCTCTTTGTTCCATTTTTCATCCATTTTCTAAATTGATAAATCCGCCGAGAAGTGAACACACGGGTTCACTTACCAGACTCTCAACCTCTACTGAACAAACATTCCGCGGTAATATTTTTAGAACATTTCAAGAATGAAACGTGCTTTAATTTGCACATGCGTGGGAAAGCCTATCTCCTCGTATTGAGCAGTAGCGAGACCTGTCTTAAAACTTTCCAATCACACCTCGTATGTATGTTATATATTTAAAAAATTTCAGAGTGTTCCTAACTTCTGCCATGGCTTCTGAAGACAAATCATAACTATTTATTTGCAAGCTTTAAGGCTGCTGTGTATTAACCGTATTGGATTCGGTCCCCTCAATGTTAACATATGGAGAAAATTTGTCCAAGGAATGCCCACTTGGTTGAAAAATCAAAAAAAAAAAAATTGTATTCCGTAATAGAGAAAGAAATTTTACACCTTAGGGCAGTTTTAGTTTTTTAAAATAAATGCAAATTACATTTTAAAATTTAAATTATGCGATGAAAAAATGTGTTATAGCGTATTTTAAACGCTCCTAAATTACTTTAGTGGACGAAATTTATAAAATAAATCCTGCTGCAAGGCGCTGAAAAGTTCAGGCTATCTGAAAATACCCTTTTTATTGTATTATCAGTATTCATGTAGATGTAAATAGTAGACAAATTTTCTCCATAGGTTAAGGCTGATATGTACTAAGAAAAAAATCGTATTTCCCTTTTCTTCTTCTTGCAGACTCTTGTGGTGGGAGGAGTCCAGTTGACAGTTCGAGAATTCCACCCCCCCCTTTGGATTGACATTTTGAGGGATTGTAATGGCTCTCTCTCTATAGGGGGGTTAAGCGCTGCCCTCCAAATTTTTTTAAAAATATATTTTTGTCAACTATTTACAGGTACATAAATGCTGATAATCAAATAAAATTGGTATTATCAGATAGCCTGAACTTTTCTGCAATGCGCTACAGGATTCATTTTATAAATTTCGTTCACCGAAGGAATTTATGAGCGTTTAAAAGACACTATACCAGATTTTTCCCCGAATAATTTAAATTTTAAAATATTAATTGCATTTTTTTTAAAAAAACGAAAAATGTACACAAATGTAAAATTTCTTTTTCTATGGGAGTACAATTTTTTAAAAAAATCTTTGAATCGAAGTCGGCAATCCGTGGACAAATTTCCTCCATAGGTTAACATTGAGGTGAGCGAATCCAATGAGGTTAGTACATAGCAGCCTTAACATTGAGGTGAGCGAATCCAATATGGTTAGTACACAGAAGCCTTGGATGTTATTAAATTGCCTCTTTAATAAACGTTATTGAATTATGCAAGTTGTTTAATATTTGTCCTTGCGCTTAAATGATTCTTCCAATAAAGGAAGAATAAAATACTTTCCAAGCAGTTTCACTCCTTGAATTCAGTTCCTGTAGAATCTTTGTATCGTTGTTTCTTCGAAAACGAAGCAATAGGGGGACTTCATGGTGCTAGGTATAGAGGATAAACACATTAAATGAAAAATTCGCATTCCAGTTTGAAAAAAAGTAAAAGATTAGTAGAATTTTGTAATTTAACGTTTTCCGAAATTTCTTGTCACAAACTTTACTGTGTTGTCCCTAACATGTTTATGAGCATGGCAGTGTAAAACATTTTAACGTTAGGAATTATTATTTATAGGTTCTTTACGATAATAATGAGCCCGAGATAGTCTAGTGGTAGCTCGGTAAGCTACGCACAGAGTGTTCTCACTTCGAAACTGAGAAACGGATAGTCATTCTAATCAATATCAATCTACGTCCTTACCTTGAAGAAACATACGAAATGATCGAGCTTGATGTATCGGTCTACAAATAGAAAATTTATGAACAGTCATAATATTTATCAAAACTGAATAATAAAACTTAAATTTTTCAATAAAACCTAGGAAAATATAAAACGATAATTTCTGTTTTTCCTTCCTTTTCGGAATGTGGGGAGACCATACCAGCCTAGTAGTTAGAATGCTGAAATTCAGCCCTGAGGGTATTTGGTTCGAATCCCTACAAGCGGTATTAAATACCTTCGATTCTAGGCCAAATATAGACACGTTAAGTCCATAGACAGGAAAGTACTACCAAGATGTCAGTGTGTGTGGGGAGGTACGATCCCACTAGATGTCGCCCTTGGGGGTACTCTATCAAAGTGAGGTGGCACTAAGGGAAAAATGTCTACTCACCTATATTGTGCTCCTAGATAAAAAGTAGCTAACAATTTCGGCGATATTCTGAAACTGTCTCAGGAAAACTGCTTCCGCATTAGCCCAAATAAAAAAAATAAAAAATATATTTCAGGTAGTCTCTTCTAACGAAACTACCGCGGGTTATTAACGCAGGATTATTTATCATTGCTTACCTCTTTCGTATGTATATATGTATCTATATATATGTACGTATGTATATATACTCATATGTATGTCAAACTTTTGACGCATCTTGATACTTTTCTGTTTAACTTGTCCAAGCGATATACTTGGTTTGGCGAGCTGCCAAAATTATAACTCGCGAGGACGGACGGTCGGTTTTAGCGTCTGAAATTTTCCTTTCCGGAGGACCGTAATGAAGGAACGTAATCCAACACAAAAATAAAAAAACGGTATGATAAGGTAAAAATTACTAAATGCTGGCCGACACATAATTTAAATAAACTGGCATGTTTTGTTGGAAACCGCTAAAGTTTTATATCTTTACACGTATGACTATGATTGTAAAATTTAGCGAGAGTTTTTTTTCCCGATTAACTAACATATTTTTAGGATTTATGAGCAATTTTTGAGAATTTGTTGACATTAATTTAACAATTATTTAAGCATTTTCCGAACAACGTGAAACCATTTGTCAGCATGTATGTGCCTACCCTCAAATCGCTGTTTTTGCGAAAACATTCAAATTTTTTTTTATTATTTTAAATTAAAGTTCAAACATTTAGGATTTCAAAAATGCTTTACTTTTGGTTCAGCAATAATTAGAAGCAAAGTTCTAGCCCAAATTATAAACCGGAAATGAACTTTCTGAAACCGGAAGTGACCTTTTAAAGGGCCACGGAAATGCAAAAAATACATTTTTACAGTTATTTCTTTACTTTTAAACAATTTTAATGCTCATTCTTCATTTTTAATGTAGAATTAAGTTTCCTATATTTACTTTTTATAGTTTTAAGACCATTAAAAGACCATTAAAGGACTTGGTGGAAAGGGTAAACTAACTGATAACTTTATAGACAAGCTACAAAACTATTATGAGATTGCAATTCGCAGCAATGTTGCAAATCTTCAAAATATGCAATCAGCAGTATTATCTGTTTTTTTTATTGTTGCTCAAGCAATTAAAAGTCGATGCATGGACAGTGTCCTGAGGGTCCCGAAAGTTGGTGTAAATACAAGCAAGCATTGCATCATGGAAAGCAGTTTTCGGAAAAATCCCCAAGCCTTCCAGATACAATTGTCAAAATTATAAAACCAGCTTACTTAGAACTGGTTATTGTGATCAAAAATTACTGAAAAAGTGTTTTCATTGCATGACTCATATCAATAATGAATCATTTAACAATGTTTTGTGGAATATTTTTCCTAAAGAAAATTTTCTTTAATTGCAAACATTGTTATTAGGGGCTTCTATTGCAGTGCTACTGTTTAATTCATGTTTTATGTGTCTCGTACCTGTTTTCAATTATTTAAAAATAAAAACTGAACCAGAAATGTTGAAATAGTACATGGAAATTGACATTGAGCGAATAAAGAAATCGAGGCGACAAATTCTGACAACTACAAAAACATGCAGAAAAATTATAAAAGCTAAAAGAAAATCAAAATTAATTTAAAATGAAGCCACGGAAGGCTTGACCTACAAATATGGGGAAATTTGAGGTTGTAAAGTTTATACATATTTTTTTGTGCTAAATTAAAATCTTTATTTGCGTTTTCTGGAAAACTGCATTTTTCATTTTTTACGTTTACGATAAATTTCATTTCTTAAAAGATTTTTAAGATATTGAAATAAAATTTTGTCACAAGGTTCTGCTCATCTAGTGGTATGTTATGAACCAAAATATAACTTGTAAGTATCTATTTATTAATTTAAGAGCTATTTTTATTGGAAAATATATGAAATTTTTTTAAAAAATCTTGCTGTGTATACAAAATTTGGTATATGTTAGTAAGTTTAAGAGGTATTGCAAATATTTTGCTTCATAACACAGGTAAGTGATTTACTAATATTCTGTTGAAAAAAAAAGTGAAATATATTGGTTAGATTTTGTTTTAGAAAATTTGGCGTAAACGCTAATTTTTACTAAAATTTGACTAAAAATTGCATAAATTTGAAAAGTTAATGAAAATTCCACTAACTTTTTTTTTAAATTCGTAGTTTTATTCCCTGTTCTAACTAAAAACACTTGTGTTTCATAAAAATTTCCTATTTTTCAAAAAAAGTGCCCAAAAGGTAGGCACATACCTTAAAATGATACCCTTATTCTGTTGCGCGTGGCAGGCATGCACACACCGGCTTGATTTTGCGAATCGGAAATTCCATGATTTACTTAGTCAAAATTTTAAAATCTTTTAACTTCAAATTGCGACAGTAATATCATATGTAAGTGCATAAATTAATGTGCAGTGAATGCCAACTTCTCAAATGCGTATAAGTAATAAACAGGGTAATTATTTTATACGAACCTTAATCAAATGCATTTTATTAAGGCAATACAAGTATCAGAAGGGAAAAATTATATGCTTCATTTTAAACTATTGCAAAAAACAACACAGTCTTAGAATGTAATCTTTTTCTTGTTTAAAAAAAAAAAAAATTTTGTATGCAAAATCTAATATGATGTTGGCAGACTCTGATCTGCAGCTTCAAATGCAATTTAAAAGTTTTTCAGCATAAGTAATAAAGTCAAAAGCTTGAGGCTACAACCTATGACAAAATTTTAACATGCCCAGTTTTTTTTTCTTTTCTTAAGTTGTCAAAGAATAATTGGGAATAGGATAAAATATATTCTCGTAAATTGCAAGGTAGAAGTGAAGTGAGAAATGTTACATTTAAATAACGAAAAATTCATTCTGTTCTCGATTCACTCTTGGGCATTTAGAAAGTTTTTTAATGATTCTTTTTTAATTAAGCGTTCATCAAAAACACCAGATTTTTGGTGCTATGTATGGATTTATTAATAATTCCTATCTGCTGTCCTCATAGGAAAACATTTTATACCACCAATTGTGGATTAAAGAAAAAGTGGAAAAAGTGTCAAATATGTGTATGAAATTCCACTATAAATTATTGGAAAATTTGGCCATTAATTATAGGAAAATTATTCTTTCATGAAATGAGTTGTTTATAAGATACATTTTAAAAATTTGTATGCCTGTATTTCCTGTATCAATATACAGAGAAGTATTAAAGGAGTATTACACGATAATACTACATAATGATAATTCAAACGTTGCACATTACAAAACACATGATTTAAGGCTCGAATGTTTTGAGTGTAATCTCAAGCATCTGTATCGCAGTCTTCTTGAAGATGATAAATGGTACATCCTGATGGGCATGAGACGAAAATCTGAAATATGAATGGAGGCGTTCCCGTTGAAAAGAAGGTAAGTGCAAAAATTTCCAAACGGTATTTTTTCACTAATACAAGGGTTTTTTCTAAGGCTAATGGCGTGGAAGAAACCCTTGTACCAGTGAAAAAATACTTTTTGGAAATTTTGGTACTTACCCTCTCTTCAACGGGAACGCCTCACTAGTTGTTAAGATATTGAACTTTAAAGGAGCTATTTGCATAATCCAAAGTTAGAAAAAGATAAACATAAAAAGACGAGACTCTTAGAGCTAAATACCTGATATAAAATCAATTGTTACGAAATTTGAGTTTAGGTTTAGTATTTTTAAGTAAATTTAGGATATATGAAGAAATTGAGTGCCTATTACGAGGCTACCACAGGCATATACAAGGGCCAGTCAAAAAGTTAGTTGCACTCGTTGGAAAAAACAAAACCAGATTGAAATTAGAGAACAAAGTTTTACTAAAATAAAAGTATAATACATAATCTATTTTTCAACGTAATCACCTTCTTTATTTTAGCATTTGTTGAGGTGTGGCATTAGTTTTTCCATGACATTTGCAAAGAATTGCCATCCAATGCGAGATAACCATTGTTGGGTTGCAACTTTTACAACCTTATCCGAGTGATATCGTTTCTTCAAGTTTTTTCTCAAGAGATCGAAAATGTGGAAGTAACATGGCACAAGATTCCACACTTCCCCCTTAAACTTTTTCAAAAGATCCCTCGTTTGGGTCGCCTCATGTGGTTTCGCATTGTCATGCAAGAGCACAATGCATTTTAAAAGTTTACCTGGTCGTCGATCTAAGCGACTTTTTCAGGGTTTCACAATATAGACGCTGCATTAATTGTGGCACCCTGCAGCAACAATTCGGTATACACTACACTTTCTATATCGAAAGACAGCGCCAGCATCACCTTCTCTGCGGATGGAACTGTTCGGCATTTCTTTCGAGAAAGATGCGTTTCATTTCAAGTGCAAAATGATGAACTCAAGTCTCATCACCGGTCTCGATTTAGTTCCAAAAAAGCCTTTCCATCCTGTTGTTAACGTTCCAAAAATGCTAGAGCACTTTCAAATCGTTGAAATTTGTGTTGGTCAGTCAATAGACGGGACGATCTCGTCTACTGTGGCACGTCTCTTTTTGAGAATAGGTTCATTCATGCGTGCAACTTTCTCATCTGTTGTCGAAGTTGAAAAAACTTATCCTCGATATCTGTTCAGCCATTCTAGAATAAGATATACCACTTGGCGATAGCCTGGCGAAAGGTTGCATTATCACCGTACACTTCGTTCAACTGCCGATAAATGTCAGTGCAGTCACAACCTTTTGCTCACAGGAAGGGGATTATTCCCCGTACTTCAAATTTGAACGCCACTGGCAGCTGCCGAAACATATTCACGACTGATTAGCAAGCGAACTAAAACTGCTACGTCGAAGCCGCTACTGTACCAACCACAGCACCTGATGATCTGTGTTGGCACAAAGTTTCAACGAAATATCTCTTTTACCGAAGATTTTACGGATGTTTGCAACTAACTTATTGACTGACCCTTGTACGTTCGTGTGTGTACGTACTGAAACTCTAGTCAGCATTTCTGATGTGTTTACAACCGAAAGTTAAATTAATATAACATAAATAATTAAGGCGTCAGGTACCTTTTTAAAAGCTAAGAGACTCTACGAAGATATCCCTATTTTAATTAGTCAGTAGTTATGAAAATCTTTTATTTAGGAATATGAAAATTTTACTGTGAGTTAAACACACTTTCTTCTTTAAAAATATGGCTCTTAATTTTTTTTGCTAGATTGAAGAAGTTTTTAAATTTTTTAAAATACAAACCATTGTTTTTTTCAATGTTATACCATTGCTTGCAGGCTTGTGTCCGTATATTAATGAATATGCATATTTTTTTAAAATTTTAAAATGAAGTTATATAATATACCTTTAAAATGATGAACGTTCAAAACAAAATTCTTAGTTTTTCATAGAAAAAATAGTTTTTTAATATCTTTTTAAAATTTCAGAAATTTTATTGACAAATTTTACTGTAATTCAAATTTTTATGGTAGGAATGACATAATTGTTCGCCATTTTAATGATACATGTATTTATTGAACGTGTATAAAATTTCATGGTATTCTAGCCAACTGTTCTGGTGATATCATGTGCGCAAAGATATAACAATAAAAAAAAATGGTTAAAAGTTTAAACAATTAAATATTTCTTTTCAAGCTAAAAAAAATTGAGATCCATATTTATAAAGTAATAAGAGTGTTTAACTCGCAGTAAAATGTTCATATTTCTTAATAAATTACTTTAGTAACTACTGAAGATTGAAATTAGGGATATGTTTGTCGAGTCTCTCGGTCTTTAAAAGGAACCTGAACCCTATATGATATGCTATAGAACTTTAATAAAACACTATTATATGGTTGCTTTTTCACAATGTCACGTAACAGCTTGTAAACTTTGATAACTTTGATTTCAAAACTGCAAAAGAAATTCTTTAAAAAAAAGGGCGTATGTGCATGCTTGTGTGTACACGTGTAAGGGGGGGGGGATGATTCCAAATCAAAAGTTTATCCTCACATGTTTTAAATCATAGTATATATTAGCGTATTCTTTTTTTTAATTTTACCATTCAATGTACAAATCTAGCTGTTCAATTATAACGAAACATTTATTTTTACAACATAACGAAACGTTATGTTATAAAAAGTTAGTTTCATTCTTTACGTCCGTAAAAGATTATACATGGGGTCTGAATCATTAAGTTTAGATAAAACAGTTTTGTAATCCTTAAATACTACATAAATATTATCTTCTCAGAAAATAGAAATCTCTGTATGAAAGTTATTAAACTTCCCTAGAACTATATTTTTCGAGCAGCGTTGTCATACATAAATACAACAATATTTCATAAACACCATGTTATCGATCTAATTTCCTATAACAAATGCCGAGGAGAAAGTATTGGAAAATTGAGTTCATTTAGAAATCCTTTTAACAAGATAAGATTGCACTATAGAAATATTAAAAATCAACAAATTTGAAAGAAAATATTGTTTACAGAATGATAATGTTACTGGAATAGTCGGATAACATACATTCAAATACTGTGGTATAGTATTTGAAACTCGTTCAATAACGGATATCTCTACTACCGAAAAATGCAACAAAAATTGAATTATTTCGAACGTAGGTACTAAAATTATTATATCTTAATATACTACAAAATAATTTTAGCGCATTCATTATCCACGTAAATTGTAAGTATACTTTTTGGAAGTCTAAGTAACTTGCGTATAAATTTATTTCTTCAATAAACAAATATTTATTCAGTGGCTGTGTTTTCACAAGCGTGAATAAGTTTAATTCAATTAAGAATGTAAAACTTTTCGATTAACTTACTAGAAGGTCGTTTTATAGGAACAGCTATGTTGCTAGAAATTTGTTCATTGGAAAAGGGATTACGTTCTTTAAGGATTCAGACCTAGTTTGCGACGTCTAATGGGAGCATCTTTATGGGTAAATCTATAGTAGTTTTAATTATTTTGGACGCTGAATTTTCCAAACTCTAGTTAATAACAGATGCTGAAAATAAACAAAATAATGCTCAGCAGTGATGTTAAATTATTTTTTTCATAAATGTTAGAAATTTTGAAATGGTATGCGTCGGTGTCGTAAAATTACATTGTCTTGGTTATGTAAGGGGAAAGAAAATGAAGGGGGAAATATACATTGTTGGATAATTGCTTAATAACGTAACATTTTTTATAATTACATTGATAATTGCATTAGACCAATTAAAATTTGCTTCATTTTTTATGATCCACATAAAAGATACGAACACAATTCAAAATAATTCATGCTGTATGTTTGAATATTTTGATAATTAAGTAATGCAATTAGGAGATTGCTTAATAAGGTGTTGCACTTATGACTGTAAACTATCAAACAAATCTGATATCAACTTTTGTTTAAGGCACGTGTTTCATAATATATACGAAAGAAAATATGTAATTAACTATAATAAAATAAGATATAAATATCAATTCTTGACGTAAAGCGATGATTAATGGCTGTAGCATTTTTTATGTCGTTCATCTTTTTCATTCACAGAATAATTGGTTTATATTGACAAATTAATAGCAGGCAGAGTATAAAATATGTTAAATTACTTCTGATTAGGGGGACGTTAATGGGAAAGATGTGAACTGTTATGTTTTACTCACAATGGCATAGTATTTTACAACCACCCGACGTCAATTAATTTTCTTAATGATCAGAGAGACTTCACAAGAATATTTTTTGATAACTAATCATGAAGTTATTTTCTTTATTATTTTTACCAAAGTTAACAAAAAAAAACTATTTTGAAATTTCTACAAAAATGCAAGCACTTCTTTCTGTTGAGAAAACAATCCTGTAAAATGTTTCATCGTATCTGAAATATTCCTCAAACTTCCGTGGTTTAATTTTGTACAGGTATGTGATTCCTTTCTAATCAGATATTTACAAATTTTGTTCATGTAAAAGGTTCTCATATATAACCCAAAGTTAAAACAAATTTGTATCTTAATATTGTGTATAGTTTTTGTGTGAAATTAGCCCATTATTATTAAATCAAAGCGTCTGAGGGAGTGAGTTTGCTGTTTACCACTGAACATATAGAAATCTAAACTTAGCAGGTTTTAGGTACTGATTTAAAGACAATACAAATTAATTGAGAAATGAAATGAACAGCCGTATATTGTATGATGTTTGGTTAATAGTATAAAAGCCCGTTGCAATTAACCAACCTTGTTCTTTCCTGATTATCTCAAATTACACATCTCAGGATGCCAGCTCATGACAATTTGGAAGATTTAAGATACTGTTTGAGATGCTAGTAGGCATTTAAACAAGAGATAGATTAGCTTAGAAGTAGTCGTAGCGAAGCCTCGCATGTATTCTAGACATTTCCTTAATGGCAAAGGAAATTAGAAATTGCAGCAAGTTGATTCAATCTAATAAATATACTATAAAGTTTTATTCTATTGGCAAAGTAACGGTTCTAAGATATTAAGAGGGTAGTTCCTATAATTTTCTCACCTTAGTACCTTTAATAGAGCTAACCATTTTCTTCATAACGGTTGGACAGGTGCAAGAATTTTAGACTTTTATCACGATTTCAGATAACTACAGATCTAACTAAGTTGTTCACCGGTAAATTTTGAATATCCCAAAGGGTTTTTAAATGAGAAGCGTCAAATTTGTGTATCCGCTCGTAAAGCATTAATTTTTTTAATAAAATGTAACAAATATTTCAAAATATTTGATAATACTTTAAAGGTACACTTCTCCACTTCAAAGAAAGCAAGTGATTTAATAAATATTTTAAAGTTATTTCCTCGTGAAAAAAAGACTTATAGAATACTTGTTTTGAGTAAGTTTGAGAAAGTTTTGATTATGATATAGCAAAAAATTATTTTACTTAAGCACTATTTCTTTTACGGAGTATAATATTTTAATGTATACAAGTTACTTTAGCAGAAACAATCTCAACCTGTTTATGAAACTGTTGAGAAAAACTTGCTGTAATGGTAGAAACAGTGCAAACTCCCCTCCCGCTTTATCTTGAGTATAGCGAGATAAGAATCGGAAGCCACTAAGGCTTATACCTGATAGTTTCTTTGACATTTTTAAAAATATTAATGCAATCCACTAAAGGTTGTAGAAAATGGGCATTTTATGAATACGAGCATTTCTGAGAAATATTTCGAACTGTCAAGAGAAAAATTACGCTTATATATGCTTAAAGGCAAAATCGGAGCAATTAAGCTAGTTTCATAATGGTAAAAGGATAGAAGTATAGAAAAGTTTATCATAAAATTCTTTTCAAATTTCCTTACCTTCTAGAGTAATTAACCGTCGAAATGATCTAGTTTTCGGTAGAAAGTTATCCTTTTGAGTTTTAGAAATGTGACTCTTTCCTAAGTAAAGACGTTGATTGTGAATATAAACTGTGTTGCTTTTATTACATGTTTCTTAATGATGAATGATTATATATATCAGGGATTCCCAACCTTTTTCCTACATCGACACCTTTAAAAGAATGGTTTTTCTTCATCGACTCCTCACATTTTTCTCTATAATATACAACATACAACATAATTATAATACTAATATTTCCACATAAATCATTTAACAATAACAATTTGACTGAGACTATGAACAAAAAATTAGAAAAAGTGGTTCATTAGGTTTATGTTTTATTATTTTTGTTCTATTTTCAGTTTTAATTTCACATATATAAACAAGATTTCAGAAACAGATTGTAGTTACAAAAACATCTCCAAAAGAAAAATGAAACTGCTTCTGATTGGTTGCATGGGAGGACCCATGTGTTGTTTAAGATCCAGTGGGTTTCCTCTGTTCTGAATAGTGTTGGTACACAAATAAATGTTGACAGCGTTATTCGAGGTATATATAGAAGCGTCATAACATTCGACTATAGATTCGTGGATCTCTCCGCCCTATGCAAATCTGTATTTATACATATTAAAACGAATATTATTTAATATTTACATTCCTAAAAAATTATATTAAATTTTAAAGCAGAAAAATTTATCATAGACCCCCAAATAGACCCCTGGAATACTATAAACCCTTTTTAAACTTCCATTGATCCCCAAGGAGTCCACCTGGGCCCCGTTGGGAATCTCTGATCTATATCGAAGCATATTTGCCAATGCACAATACATCGTTTACCAATTTTTATTTTCATCTCTTATGAAATATGGCCTAATAAATCACATTTATTAGCCATTGACGCTAATTAAGAAATTATTTTTAGAAATCAAGACAAATGGAAAAAAAAATTCCTGGAGCACTCCCCCAAGGGGTGTACCCAGTACCCATGAACCTAAGTTTATCTCTAGTCATGGGCTTGTTAGTAGCTCTTTTAGGAAGTAAGAAAGTTAAAACCTAGGTCTTGGTAATTTCCTGATGTAAGCTTTTGCTAACTAACCCCTCCCATGAAGGCATGTTCCATACATTTTTTTCGTCTTCAAACACTTTTAATTTTGTACCGTAATTAGGGATAAACGATAGTTCTTTCTGTCGTTGGACGGATGACTGTACTTTCTCAGTCATCGGCAGAAAAATTACACATCAGGAATTCATTTCCCTCCAGCCTATGTTTCGGCAATATCACGCAGAGCTTCCCACGACAATTGCAAATCCTAGACCCATTGTTGCTGGATACTCTGGGGATGGATTGGCCAATTACACTGCTGGCCACTGTAAATGCAACACCCTCAAGGAAACATGCAAATAACATGAAATTTACAACATGCATTAGCGGAGGTGAGATATGCAAATGATTAGAATTTCTGCTCAGACGCACATCACGCGCGCCTGTGGCGCCACTTCAAAGCGCTATTTAAGGCTTGGAGATTTCGCCGATTTCAAGTTCGGCAATTGTGTTTTTCTTGTGGTTTTTTCAAAAAAAAACGATCAATTATGCCTCGACGAAAACAGCAATCATCTTTTGATAAAGTATCCGAGTTCGACAGAGGAAGGATAGTGGCTTACCGAGATTGTGGATTATCTTTCAGGGAAATCGGTAGTCGTGTTGGACGAAACCAAACAACTGTAATGCGGATATATGATCGTTGGATGCAGGAGGGTACGACGGACCGGCGTGTTCGATCGCATCCACCTCAGCGCACCACATCACGTGATGACAGGCAAATTGTGCGCAAGGCAGTGACGGATCACTCAGTCACATCACGAACCATAGCACAGCACAAACAGTCTGTAACGCATCATCCAGTGTCTGCGCGTACCATTCGACGCCATTTACAGAAGAGTGGTCTGTCCGCAAGACGCCCATTGCTTTGTCTACCCTTGACGCAGAACCACAGACGTCTCCGCCGCCAATGGTGCCATGACAGAAGGATGTGGACGGCAGAATGGAATGAAATTGTCTTTACTGACGAGTCACGCTTCTGTCTGCAACACCACGATGGTCGCATTCGAGTCTGGAGACACCGTGAAGAGAGGATGCTGAACAGCTGCGTTATGCACCGCCACACTGTTCCTGCACCGGGTATTATGGTATGAGGCGGTATTGGATATCAATCTCGCACACCTCTAGTACGCATTGCCGGTACTTTAAACAGCCAGCTCTACATCTCCGAGGTGTTCGAGCCAGTTGTCGTTCCTTACCTTCAGGGTTTGCCCACAGCCATATTTCAACAGGATAATGCGCGACCACACGTGGCACGCATTGTCCAACGGTTTATTCGTCAATCGCCAGATTGAATTGCTTCCCTGGCTGCCTCGCTCTCCGGATCTTTCGCCGATAGAAAACATGTGTTCCATGGTTGCTCTACGATTGACCCAGATTCCATCCCCAGCTGCCACAGCAGATCAACTTTGGCAACGTGTGGAAGCTGCTTGGTCTGCTGTACCCCAAGAACTCATCCAAAGTCTCTTTGAATCAATGCCGAGGCGTGTGGCAGCGGTGATCTCCAACAATGGCGGCTACTCTGGCTACTGATTTTGGCAGGAACCACACTTCACAGAAGTATATAAATTTAATCATTTGATACTTGGTCAACATGTTATCTACAAAATAAATTTTGTTGTAATATCTCTTGTCTTTCTTGGTGTTGCAATTTGGGTGCCCAGCAGTGTATGTTTGAATATTTTGTTAATTGTGCTCTGTATGTACTTTTTTCTTGTTCTAAGTCTTTGGTAGAGATATTACGGATATTTAAACAATTTATAAATCCTCCCAGATTTTCCCTCAGCGATGAAGAAATTAATAATCCACACGGTAATTAAATATTATTTAAAATTTGCACTAACATAAAAAAAGAAAGTGGGAAACTATGCATTCATAAATTTCTGAATTACAAATTTCAAGTTTTTAATGTTAAATTTTCAGAAAAAAGTTAGTTTGCCTTGATTTTTATTCTGTTTTGGGATACTTTTTACCTGTATATTTCTGAAACAATAGATATGCTATAAAACTTTACATTAGAGGGAAATGAAACTGTTAAGTTGAATTCGAATGTGTAAAAAATACCTTTTAACTTCGAGTTTACCATCACTGTATTGTTATTTTATAGGGAATCTTTGCTTGTATTCTTTTAAATGTTTATTTACTAATTCATTAAGATGCACGATTTTAAGCATTTAATCTAAAAGACAGTTTTCCATATGCTTACACTAGATATATATTTTTCATGACTCTTTACTACTTTAATTGAGTTTTAAAGTACGTGCGATACAGTGTTTTTATTATATACTGGGAGATCACCTATTTCTGATCAGATGTTTAATTCTTAGTAGGCTTCTATTTTTAGCTAAGTTAGGCGTTATATGGATTCAAAAAGACGCCAATTTGTAAAGGAATCACTAAAAAAATCTATCGTGTTGCTTAAAATTACACTATGAAAAAGGTTGATGTATGCACTTGCTTTATAAGTTGTTGGAAAACATATATGCTCACATTATTTAGAGAATGTTTCAGGAGTAGGTGGAAGCCAATCAGTGGTACAACACAAAACCATATACATTACACCCTTTCTCCCCAAGAGTAGCTGGATTAAAAGGTACATTATATCATCTTGTCTAATCCAATCTCTATTTTGATGAAAAAAATGTATACTGTTTGTGAATTATCCGAAAGCAGTCTAAAATAGTTTCCGTTATATATAGATTGTTGTTTCAAATCCATTAAGAACCCAAATACTTTCCTTTCAATTAAAAATGACCCAAACCGTACAACGTATCTGTAGGATTGATATTTACGATTTGTAAACCTTATTCAGTAAAGACACCGGACGATGGCAGGAACGCAGAAACGCTAGTCTTCGTTTCGACATCCGCAGTAGGCATGGATATCTTAACTCAAATTAAAGATAAATTTAACTAAACTTTAACTAAATTTCTTAACTCAAATAATATTACCGGGGGCCGTGGCAGCCTTGTGGTACAGCGCGCTAGTTTTCGGTGCTGAGGGTACTCAGATCGAATTCTGGCGAAGTGCCACTAAAATGCTTCCGTTTGTGTCGTCCCTTCATAGGGGGCAATGCTGGTCTGCCTATATGGCGCACCCATAATAAAATGGCCAGCAAAACTGCGGTGTATTATAGGAGGATGTATTCGTGACAAGTGCCTCCGCACTGAAAAAAAATAATAATATTACCGGATTTATGTATATTGATGACCTTATAATTTTTAACTAAAACGATTTGGAATTTCTTAATCAAATCTACACAAAGGAACCAACTTTAAACAGGACTAATGACAATTATAATTAAGCGACTTATAATTATCTAGCTCTGTTGGATTATTTATTTTTAGTTATATTTTTCACACAAATCATTATGAATCAAGGAAAGTCTCTTACACCAATGAATTATATGTAGATGAGGATGTCGCAACCCGAGGACTGTTTTAATTGTTCGTATGCGTTGGTGTTACAATGCGAATCATAGTTATAAGGAGAGTTGTCTTCGAATTTTTCGTATAAAACAAGTCGATAGTGTAACAGTGGAGCCTATTATGATTCGTAACTATCTGCAAGGCTGGCGGACAACTGTGAAATCTAATTTTCGTCGTCTCGTACTCTTTCAGATATAAATCGTACTTACCGTTTTGATTAACTACTCATGCTCTCCAGTAATAGACATTAGTAACAGTTTTTGATAGCTAAGTACTAACTCTTCGTGATCTTTTCGTGTCCTGATATACATACTTATAGATTCCTGATTTTACCTATCATGCTTTGAAATTTAATATTAATTTATGCATTCACCTGCTATAAATTCTAAGGTCTGCTAGTTCCATACTCTTGATAACATGGCCTTTCCAAATTAGAAAAAAAAGGATCACTATGAAAACTATTTTATTTTTATTTAAAAATTTTATTCACAAACAATTTCCAGAGATCGAATACAAAAAAAGAGAAGCATCTTCCATCCATAATCAAGCATTTTCTGTTCGTCCTCAGTGACATTCTCTGAATGCTCTTTTGCGTGATGGAGTTCATCACTTAGCCAAAAGCTGGGAGCGATTTTTTTTCATTACGGATTTAAGGAGCTTCGTTTACCACATTTACGGTAATTTGAAGGAAAAAAACCCTTAAAATATCTCTGAGTAAAAAAAGAGCGCTTAATTTCTTTTTTCTCTTTCTTGTATCAGTACTATCCCTATTTCAGTACTTAAGTTTGCAAAGTATACTATTTTTTCCACTTTCCTATTCACAAAACAAAAATTGTCAATAAAAATGACAAAAGATACGTAATCTTGAATTCAAAATGAGAGGCTTCCAAATTCTTTACAAAAAAATACGAAGGACTTAGTTTAGAAATGGAAACAAAGCAAGCTTACATTAGAGGACAAAATAAAATTATGAACCCGTTAAAGCCTCCTTTTCCATTTAGGATTACTAATGCGAGGAAAATGAGGCGATATATTAAGTGATGGGCAAAAAATACTTGATGTTTAATATGTAAAATGCTACACAATATGTTTTGAACTCAATTTCTTGATACTGTGACAAATCACCTCGCATTGTCATGCGGTGAAAAAATATGTCAGCTTAATGAAACAATATAACTTTTAGTACAAAATTCTGAAAAACACTTGGAAGATTTATTTTTTGCATGCAAAGCAATGAAGCTTTTGTTTTAATATTTTGATAGCAGGAGATTAATATACGTTCGTATCTTGTAAAAATAACGTATGATAGATAAATTTCTGATAGGGAGCATGGTAGCCTGGTTGGTGAAGGCGTCGAGATAGTGATCTCAGGGTTGCGGGTTCGATGCCGGTCGCTGACAAAATGCGCCGCCGTGTTCACTAATGGTAGCCGGTGCACGTAAAATCTGTAGTGGCTGCAATGTACTCTAAGTTCTCAAATTTACCTCTGGAGGTGCGGGGACAAGTGTTCCGGTCTCGTCACTTGACTGGGTTCTAAATTACGGGACCGGTTTGTAGGGGGTAATGCTGGCCACTTATACCATGCCCCATAACCAGCAGTCTCGCTCTTTACTGAGAACAAATAGCGTCATAGCCAATCCTCCCGACATTTATAATAAATAAAGTAAGTTCTGATATAAATATATATATATATATACACTAGGGTGGCCCTTAGCATATAGACAAAAAATAAATTTTATAAATTTATAAGTCTCACCCCCTATTTCTTTTCCTTTTGGTCTAGTAAGTAACTAGTAAAAATTTTGAAAGTTTTATTTAATAATAACACGTGCCGCATGGGGGGTGAAAATTGAAATAAAAGAGTTAAATTCCAAAATTTTCACAATAACACATGTGATTTAATTCTGTTTTAATTTTAAAACAAATATTTAGTAGTAAAAATAACGGAAATAATGCCTAGAACTGCTTAACCACAAAAACAAAATTTTATAACATTAAACTTCAATAATAAAAGGTTCAATAATTTTTTGATAATGAATGCTTTGAGCAAGATGGAAAAGGGATCCGATGGTCTTTTTCGACTTGCAATAGGTATTGCTTTTGCTCCTCATCGTGTGTTCTAATATTGTTACATTCTTCCATAAGCTTCACCTAACAGTTCTCTTCAGTAAGCTTCACAACTGCGATATCATTGACAACTGTGAGGTTTCTGACTACTGTAAGGCAATGTAAATAATCAGGAAGAGAATTCCAGATCGCAGGATCATGAGCAATATAATCGGACGATATTTTAAACCGCTTAAAATATATGGATGTACTTTTTGACACAAAGTTATGTAGTTCTTTGTGTGTGAATTAGGCCATTTCATTTAAATCAAAATGGAAACGCTTAGAGTCACAAGTAGTTGATTTTTTTCTTTAAATGCTTTGGCCATCTTTACTTTTTGTTTTTTCCACAGGAATTGTGTCATCAAAAAATGCTAAAGCCACTATTTATTCAGTAAGATACCACAAATGTCCACAATTTTTGTTGTTGTTTCTTGGGAAATTTTTTCGTTTATTTCATTGTAAAAATAAAGATCTTTTAAAACCATCCAATCCTGGTATGGTGCTTTGCAGGCTAAGGGAGCATTGTACCAAGCTTTTATGTATATTTTTTCAATAAATATACAAATATCCCTTATTCCTTGCAATTCCTGCTGAGTGAAATGAAATTGATTTCGAAAAATAAATATGTCAAGCAATAAATAGCTTTCGCCATCCCCCTGGCATGGTGAGAAGCACCAGGTAATCGAAATGTAATTACATTTGATTCGTGTTCTCCTAAAACTATCATAACTAACTGCAGCAGCTCTTTGTAATCGTCTGTTGTCTGTTTATAAAAAAACTTGTGCTTTGTCAAAATGGAGCACAATTTCTATGTCTTTATCAATACTGTTCACAACAAACTGATCATCAATTCCAACAGTATATTTAGAATTATCTATATTGGCCCAAGCTTGTTGAAAACGTTTAAATAATCCTGTTTCAGGTGCAGACGACGTACAAATGCATGCTTCAAAAGCAGACTTTAAAACCAATTCATACATATGATGTCTGCAAGGTAGGTATAAGAGATCTTTACCCAGCTTTTGTTCTAATAAAACGCAAGCACCTTTTATTCTTCCAGTATTTGACGCAGTAGTGTCACAACACAAGGCTTGCACTGTATCCAAAAGTTTATTTTCAACAAGCAAGTTGTAAATAGCTTCTGCCATATCGTCTCCACTGCAAGAATCCAATTGAGGGACTTCTAAAGGATGCTCTTGTCCGTTAGCGGAAATAATTACTGGAAGCCTGTCAAGCATTTTGTTTCTAGTTATTGATAGAAGCAGCTTTCCATCCCAGTGGATAGTAGTGAACTCTAACTTTAACGTCAGACGTTCATTTCTCATTACTGAAGCACGCTCGGTACGAAATTTTTGACGGCATCGCTGTATCGAGGTTCGATTTATAATTAGATCTTCAGTGTTATGTCCCAAAGCTTCTGCAGTAGCCATTAAAATGTGGACAGACTTTCTGTCACTTAACTTGCATTTATCAAGAGCTGCTACCAACTTGGTGTTAATAAAATTAATGTTCCCACGCTTACATTCTTTGGGTGGACCTGGCTGATATGTCGGACACAACGTATCTTCACGGTCAATTTCATTTTCAGATGAACTCTCCTTTTCAGACGAAACTGGCACTAAAACAAAACTTTTGTAAATATACTACAAAATACTGCGTTAAGAATGTAATAATTGGACAAAAGAAAAATTTCAAAAGCACTTAATGGTTTTTACTTACACGACTCTTTGATGTCCAAGTCCATGTCCTCCATTGCTTCACTCAATTTTGTATCTTCTTTAATTTTATTTCGTCACTGTTCTTCTGCACTACGACGTTTTAGAACTCATTTTTCCCTTTTCATCAGTTCCTTTATCAATGCCCCTAAAACACCAATTCGTCCTTTCTGCCTCTGGGAAATGAGAAATTTTCTGTCTTCTTCTATTGTAATAATTTCCAAGACATTAGAGTAAGCAATATCAAATAGGTCCTCTAGTTTTTCTTTGAAATTTTGTTCTTTTTGCTCCTGAGTTTCGCTCTTTCTTTTAAAACTTTTTTGATGCAGTCTCCATTATATAGGACTTCCTGTTTAAAAATGCAATGTTGAGGCTCTCTAACTGATATTCGTGCTTTTTGCCAAAAAATTACAGTTTCAGAAATTACTAAACGAGCACTTTCACGGAGACTTAATTTTAGGCATCTCATATTATAAAATAGCACTTGCATTACTTGTCTGTTAGAAGGTAATTTGCTACCTAATATTTGATTTGTTTCGCTTTCAATCAGATATATATGATTGTGAAGTTTACTCTTTAGCACCATTTTTATCAAACCACGTGCTACCGCTTCGTTTGGAAGACAACGCAATACTGATTATGACTAAGCGCCGTTGTCAGTTTTCCCAACAACCAGGACTGCCGACGCCGCCTGCACAGCGCCCCCTATCGTTAGTCCTACGTGCTGGTGGGTTATGCAAAACTATGTTTTAGTGTAAATTTTATATTATTTAGTTTATTAACTCGCATAAAATCTTATTTCATTTTTTCTGTAAAACTTGTGGGAAAAACAGTAATTTTTATGTAAATGGCGACATTCACAGCCTCTGCGGCATCACTTAGAATTATGCGAATGACCCGATATATTAGGCCAGTTAGAAAAAACTGAGGGGGTGAGACAATAAAAAAAACAAAGTTGAAAATAAGGGCCACCCTAATATTCACATGTATACACACACACGCACACACACACACACACACACACACACACATATATATATATATATATATATATATATATATATATATATATATAACATTTTACGCTATAACATTTGAAGCGAAAGGAAACCTAAGTTAAAACTCTAAATTAACCGAAATTCTAAGTTCTAATAACCCTTGGGTGGAAATCTTAAAATGGCGTCTCTTTTGCTTTTAAAACCCAACTTCTGTGGCGTGGGTACCTAAATTAAATACTTCTGAGCAATATCACGTCACTTTTAAGCTTTAACCAATTAAACATCACTATCAAGATCACATGACGAGATTGTTTATTTAAGGCGCTGAGTCATGTAAATGTTGAGCTTTCCGATAATCTGTTGCCTTGAGAGGTCATGCTGCTGCTCGATTAAATAAATGGGTTTTCCGACGTAAATATTGTTCATTCTTTGCTCGAGTGTCAACTTCCTTTTTCGTTTGTATAATGTGCCGGCTCCGGTCACCGTATTTTTAAGCTTCGTTGTCTCTGTCGGAGTCGGCTTGTTACACACACACACACACACACATTTATATATATACACACACACACACACACATATATATATATATATATAAATGTGTGTGTGTGTGTGTGTGTATTTAAAACAGTTCCGTAACTTACTCATTCACTGACTGACATACAACGCATAGACCAAACCGCTGGTCCTAAAGGGCTGAAATTTTGTATGGCGATTCTTCTTATAGTGTAGGGGTGCACTAAGAAAGATTTTTTCAAAAATTCTACTTAGATTTATTTAAATTAAATTTTTAAGCTGTTTTTTTAACTTTATTTACGTTTGCATTTAAAATAATAATTTGAGGCTTATAAAACTTATATAACGAGAAAGATCGTAAAAATTCCTTTAAAATGAAATCTTTTTCTGATCTTTACCTCTATTTTCTGATTTTTGGTGAATTTTTAAAGATTAATTTTTAGAATTTAATTTATTAAATGTCGATCACGTGATTTCTTTTTCTGGCACTTTAAATAAATTTATCGTCACGTGCATAACAACTAAATAGACAAAAAATATTTTTTCTTGCTAATGCGGCAGATGATTGGACATTATTTTGTCTATAAAAATATCCCTTACGATTTTATTATAAATATATATATTTTTTTCTACATCAATTGTATATATTGATTGTTGTATTTATTATAAATATATTTATTGATTTTTTGGCATTAATTGCATACATTGACCGTTGTATTTAATTTGAATATACTCCGTAGCGAAGTGCAAGTTTTCAGCTAGTATATATATATATATATATATATATATATATATATATATATATATATATATATATATATATATAGTCGGTGTGTGTGTGTTATGCTGTCATAGTTCTAATTAGAGTCGTGACTGAAGTCATAGCATAAATTTACTCGAAAAATCCATTTATAATAATGCTTTGTCTTTTAAACCCCAGTCATTTCGTCGTTCTATGGAGCCCACCGGCTCAGGTCCATTTCACCCGAGATTTCTTTACCCTCTGTTTGACCACATTAAAGCCCATACCAATTTATATATAGGAAAACTTGATAGGTTTCAGAGATAGACTGACCCAAAATTTCTGCTTTGCAGCTTCTGTGACATGAATTAATAAATTTTCCCCCAACATGAGATAATTTTCTCAATCATAGAAGCTTGAGGGGAAATGCATTAATTAATGAAGTAATTTGCAGGTGAAGAGGGATATAAAGGATAAAATAGGTAATTAAGATTTTTTTTGCCTAACATATATCAGTTACAGTGGTGTTTCTTATTTTAGAAATCATTGTGCAGTCTTAAAAGCCGGTTGAGAACAGCTTCTTTCATTATAGCAAATGTAATCATAAAATTAGTACTGAATTATAACCTCACTTAGAATCAATGATACATTTAAATAGTTAAGAGCAATATTGAAAAGCTCTCAAAATATAAAGGATTTTAAAAATTTGAAAAAGTAAGCTACCATATGATTAAATCCCATCCAATGCATGGATGTTTATGAGCTTTCTCCTCCCTAGGAGAAATATCGGTTGAACTACCGGATGTCCATACAATAATGTAGCCAACAAAACCATCGCAGTGTGGAAGTGAATTCCATCCGAATACGTACCATCTGCATAGGAATGAAACTTTAAAATGGTTAACAGTCCTTTTTCCCAGGATGATTTCATATTTACAGTCACTTTATAGAAAGTGTTTCATAGAGGGATCCTGATAGCGCAACCCATGGAAAAAAAACCGATTTTCATATGCAAGCATTTCTCTTTCAATTTCGTTTTTCATTTTGTTTCTCAAACCCTCAAAAACTCAGTCAACTCTAAATAAACATATATAATATAACAGAGAAAAAAACCTTTTATAATAAATATCATAAAATAGAACATACCATTGAGAATAAGAGCAGTTTAAATTTTGGAACACGACTTGAAATGTTTATAAGAAAACTTCAGTATTGTTTTTTCCATAAAATATGAAGAATTTGTATAGAATAATCTGTTAAGAAAAGAAAGAGGTTTTTCTTCCATTTTAAAAGTTTTCAGCTCTAAATATAGAGTCCTCATGCTTGGTACTTACTAATTTTACTCTTTCTCTAGTTTTCCTTCTCTTCATTTGACTTTTACTTGTAGTATATATTCAAACTTAATTTAATCTCTTCCTGACAAAATTATTATCAGCATATTTAACCTAAATACTTTTACTTTTGCTCCCATTCTGTTTAAAATGATTTGGAAGAAACTCATGCAGAGTTGATATTCGGAAAAGAAACTTTTCCGTATGTGGCTTTTCCTGCGAGTGCTGTAAAACAGTTTTACAACATTTTTGTTAAAGTGACTGTGTAATCTTGATTACCAGACTTTTTTCTTTCTCCAAACACTAATAAAGGAATTTTTTAGAGGTATTAGTTTGTAGTAAATGAATATAAATGTTTAAGATATATTTCTACTGATGCCATGCTACATTTTATATGCTACAAAAGTACTAGAGAAACATTTTCAAACGATGAACTTTCATCGATTCATTGCACGCCGATGTTAATATGAAGAATTCTTTCTTAATTATTTAGCCGCTACCGTTGTTATATAAATGTTTTTGCTAAGGGAGTATTTTTTACTTTTGCAAAGGAATGTTTCATAAAGTATTTCCTATCAAACTTTATACCAGTTTAATCACTTCTAATTTTTAAAAGCTTCCCCAAAGCCTTTCGTTCTCCCCGCCTTCGTAATTAGAGAACTTGTTATAAAACTACTTAGTGCTTTGAAGGAGAAAGATCAAAGAATACCTAACACAACGCGTCATATTTATGAGGCTTATGCACTTTGAAAGTGAATTTCAATTATTTCGTTAATTGCATTTAAAGTTTAAGTAAAAAAAACAAACTTCGCTTATACTTTTTGAGAGTTCGTTTAGTAATGAGCCTTATTTATTTTCCCAATAATTTGGCTATCAAAAGATTTTATATTCTTATGATGAATAGTAATGATTAAGGATATAATACAGACAATATGTATTGACATTTAGGGTTCATTTTTATTTCGGCTTATGAGATAGAATTTGAAAAAAACAAACTTTCTGTCGTTGTCTTAATAACCATTGAAAATACTGAGAATTCACTGTTGGGGATGCATAAGGCAAATATACATAGAGGAATATAATTAGTAATGATGTATAATGAATAAAATGTCTTTATACCTCATGTGTCGTTGTCCTTAAATTGGCAGGGCTAAAAGATAAGAACTGTATTATTAAGTATGAAAATCTCACATTTTATAGCTAGTTTAATCAGTAAAATACGAGTTAGAGGTTCGATCAGTCATCCGAATGCCGGTTCTAAGTTTAACCTTTTCCTTACGGGGTGGGATAGCATGTATCCCAAGAATACGGGCCTAAGAATGGATATATATATACACAGAAGGTCGTTCGCACTTTATGGAAGCGATTTTGACAGTTAAGTTTTATGTATAAATGCTGTATTTTATGCGTTGATTTGCTTCTATCTGATAGCCATGGTTCTTGACAATAGCTCTAGCTCGAATTTTCCACGAAAGTAAATTTTTGCTTAGTACTGTCATGTCAGTTTTACCTCATTCCTCTTGGACCGTTTTCCAAAGTCCGCTCAGTATTCTTAGATGCCGTTTTCCTAAGGCTCGTATTAAAAAACTGAAATCGCAAAAGTCTATTGGAGAAGAGTCAGGCAATTTGACAGGTATTTCATTAAATGGGATACATTTTATTCCTGTTTCTGATTCTTTCTTTGCTAAATAAGCAGCAGTTGATTTAGACGTGTGACTAGAGGCTTTGTCCATAAGAAGCTTAACTTTATCAAAGTCCTTTCCATACAAGGCTTGAATTTCTTTTTCCAAAATTAGTTCTAAAATATTCTGCTGATAGTAGAGTGAATTAATTTTGTCTTTACTTGAGACTTTTTTTTTATTTTTAATTTGTCGTTGTAACAAAATCCTGCTACTATCATGAACTCCTTTGAGAACTTTTCTGTACACTGTCGTAGCCATTTCGTACGGTCATTCCCGTCCATTGAGAAATAGAAAATTGAACTTTTTATATTACAGTCACTTTTAAATGCACCCATGCCCCATCAAGTATTACCACAAATTTTCATGTTTCAGCAGCTAGGTGTTTTTTATATAACTAGGGGCTTCGCCCCTAGGCTCGCTACGCTCGCTCCTCTGGTTAATCAAGTGAATGAATGACTCAATAGTTGTTTACAGCGATTGAGTCATTCATTTGTTTACAGTTGAAGCTTCCCTCCCCCCTCCTGGCGA
>OU015495.1:106525315-106537815 GCA_907164885.2 Dolomedes plantarius | reverse complement strand
ATATTAAAATAACTTTTATTATTACAAAACAATTCATTTAAAATTTTTTTTTCCAATGCGTAGGACTTGTCCCTCTAAACACTCGCCTATTATCATCGTCTATTTGCTGGTCTCTTTATTATGGGGGAAATACATAGGTGCACCAGCATCGCCTCCTATGAAGGGACGACACAAACGGAGGCATTTTTAATGGCGTGACCCCTGGATTTCATCCGAGAACCCTGAGAACCGAAAACCGGCGCGCTGTACCACAAGGCCTCCACAAGCCCCTTTTTAAAGCTTGTGTAATTTAAGACAACAGAACCTTCTTAATACAAGTAACTGAGGTGCACACCGAAGAAGCGTGTCAACAGCTGTTTTAAAACTGTTCCTATGAAATGAGTATTAACGAACGACCCAAAACATTTGTAAAATATTAAAGCATTTTTTTCATAGTACATTCTTATCCTTGAGGATATATAGTATTTTCACTTAAAGAAAACAAAATTCATCTTTGGATCAGCTAAGTATAAATGGTTGTAATTGAACCAATCTATAATTTACATTTTCAAAATCTAAGTACTAAATAACTTTCACTTGAATCCACTTTAAATGCAAGGAAATATTTTGTCTCTTTTTAAATTGTGCCCCGCGTTAGGCATCCTTTCAACTCTTCCCCCCGTTTCAAAGCAAGATAAGCCTCTGTTTCTAATTAGTGAGTACAGAGGGATTTGAAATGCTTCCAGAAAGATGCAGTTTAGCATCTAATTTAGTAGACAGGTAATGCAGGAATAATCAACTGTATACTGTGAGTTACCAAGAACAAAGTTAATGAAAAGCTGCTTTCTTCTAAGTAATAATTAATGAATTACGAGTAAATTCATGATATTTAAATGAACGAAAACATGGCTACGAGGAAAGCTTCATGGAGAAATTATGAAATATTTGAAGGCAGAAATCTTGGTTCGAGCGATCCGACGTTATGACATTCCCCCTTATAAATTTCAATCGAGTGGTAAAGGACACTAAATTTTTTACACCTCCTGTTAGAACATATTAGTGGAAAATGTAATTATTCTCACATTATTAAATTCAAAGCTAATTCCCTTTGACTCTTGGTTTTGCATTAATAACCAAAGAAGTTAAGTACTTGTCAGTTTGTTTTTAAAGAATGATTAAAAAAAGTAAACAAATCAGAAGAAGTAATTAGTTTGTTGCAAAGTAAACGTAATTATAATAGCTTCAAATATCAGGACTTAATAAAATTGATTTTAGTTTCAAACTTTTTTTTAAATCGTACATACATCCAAAATTACTTCTCAATTATACTTCCAGACACTGGCGTAATTCATTGGAAATTCCAGCATATCTGCAAGCCTCTTACGTAAAAACCACGTAAGGGGGAGTTAAAAAGTGCTATTTAAAATATCATAATTAGGATTAATGAAATTCAGCGAAATTTTGACAAGAAAATTATTTCACGTAAAGTAGGATAGCAAAGAAAAGAAAAAAAAGGAGTGGCCCTGCAATTAGAGACAGTTTGTAAATATCAAGATTCCAGAATTTTCACGATGAATAAATTATTTTAAAGTATTTCATTCAAAATTCTAGAAATGAAATTTAAAAAAAACTTAATTTGTAAAAAGACCGTTATTGACTATAACAGATTGATACTCTCTTGGCATGGGTGTGCTAACTATTAGTTAGATCTGAGGATAACTCAAACAATGTAAATAATTCAGCACAAAATAATATACATAAAGAAGGCATAGACAGCCGAGCAAATTTAACAGAAAAACTACCCTAGAGCTGAAAAAATATTAACTTTTCAATAAAAGATTGCTCATTTGCAACAAATCCTCAACCTGAAAAAAGACAATTATAACTAGTAAAATGTAAATAATTCATCAGAGAAAGATATTTACTAACAGGAAGAATGCAGACAAAATAAGCAGAAATCCAGCACTTAGAGCTAAATGAATCTAAAGATCTGAAGAGGAATGTATTTTTTACTTCTTTATCCAAAACGTAACATATATTTTCTCAAACAGTGGAATCAAGAGATTAAGTAAGTGGATTCAGTCATTTTGAAACTATATAACGAATATTCATTCAAGTGTTAGAGTACATTGTTTTGCCAGCCTCAGCATTTGTCTTTATCTCGTAATGTCCATATCATTCATATAAATAATCTCGCAATATATTAACATACTTCCATGCATTCAAATCTCTGTCAGTTACAGTTAAATTGCTGTTTAGGCTCCCGGCTTTTAATGCTGCTGCTGTTAAATTTCACCATTAGAACACTATTTTGAATCGATGGGAGCTTATTTTTTTCTGGAAATAAGTCTCACCATCAGATTTAAATAAACATAATTTACCTTCATCACTTAATAATACAATTTGATAAAACTCTAATGGATTTTCGGCTAGTCTTTGTTAAAATGAGGCCTTCTCATTCTACTAATTCTACAATGTTCATTTCATTTTGCCCTGGTCATTTTCTTTTTAAACTTAAATTTCTAAAAAAATTCTATCACGGGGCAAAATGTAACTTAAATGCTTGTACATAATGCACTTTTAAAAGGAAGTACTACTCTTAAAAGCATGTAATACTTAACATGTATCGTCCACAAATAGTAATATATTAATCTCATATTTTTTTATTCTATTGTTGATAAAAATTCAAACAAGTCGAAGGAAAGCTAGCATATGCTACCTTTTAACAAGTCTGGGAGGTTTTGAAAAAATCCATGATTGTTTCAATTTTATACATGATATGTATATTTATATAAAATAAAATTGTCGTATTTGCATTTATATCTATATGTATTATACATAGAGGTTTCCCCATGGGATGGGGGAGTGCAATAATTTCACGACTAAAATTAATGGAATGCATTGAATACTACATAATGAAATGGGAAGTTTTGTAACATCCATATTCCAATATGTCAACTATATCATAATTGTTTTATAACAGAAATGAGAAAAAAAATTAGATAAGAATCCTACATTTAATTTCACTGAAATATACTGACATATTCAAGTCATTAAATTAAAAAGAGGGCGCAAGTTTTCTAATTTTGAAACACAAAGACTAAATTTTTTATGTATAAGATATATATATATATAATCATTAATACATTGTTTCCAGAGTATACTGGTGTTTTGTGGGTACAAATACGAGTCTTTATACAAGGCACGAGCGCAAGCTTTTGTCTTTGTGTGTAAAAACACGAGTTTACTCAGGACCGGTCAACAACGTGTTAATATTCAAAAGCTGCACAATGAGTTTTGGGGGTAATTCTTCATTTATTCGAAAGTGCGAAAGGTCATTACGCCCCATTTTTTGAAATATGATTCAACAAAGTGAGTAAAATTTGGTTTTGATCTTACGGGTTAAAATGAATCCTTTTCAAAATTTTACGATTTAAATTTTTGCATATGTGATTGCCATTCAAACGTGATAAGTTTATGTGGGGTACGTTCCTTCTAAAATTTTGAGACACAATAGGACTGCTAATGTTAAGGAACTCGGGAGTTAAGAGGTCATACGACTGTTAAACCGTAAAAAAAAATCGATTTTTTGAAAAACAATCTACATGAAAACTAACATTTTCTGAGTATTTTAAGACAATTCTCTTGAAAAAATTCTCATAATTACGGAAGTTATGAATAAAAACGTGTCAGATGTTTACTGTAAACAGATTTAAAGGGCAATACTTCAAAGGAATTTATCTCAAAATGTGTTTTCTTCACTTAACGCACTTGTTATCTCTAGAACTATTTCATATTTTTGCATGAAATTTTCCCAGATGGTACATATTATCATTTGCTTGAAACTGAACTTAAATTCGTTTACAGATCTCTAGATAATGCATTTTTCATGCATAGATAAAATTTAATTTATTAAGGAAAAATTGCACTATTTTCAGTTTTATAGTAAAAATAGAAATATACCTTAAATATATACAAATGTAGGTTCAAATTAAATAACACGGATTTTTTATATTGTTTTTGAACTAAAACGTATTCTGTTGCATTCGTTCTCTAAACTTCATCTAAGGGTGTGGCGAAATGGACTCCCACATTTCTTAAAGTCACGGATAATAGAGCAGGTGGGATAGAGTATTGCAGGAGATGACAACACTTCGGGTGGATTTTCTAGTTATTTGTAGAAACCATGAATGGGTCCGGTAAATATTGCGGTTTCGTTATCGAGGCGTTCTCTAAAAACAAAGATTCTATAACCTCAACACAGAGGTCAGTTTCGACTCGCTTCGGGCTGTGTGCAAAGTATGCCGTTCCTGGTCGAAAAATAATCCTGCGATGAGTTTCAAACATGAGAGTGAGTAGGTTTGCATTACTAAAGAATTCAAGTGTCGTACACGGAACATTAGAGCAGTTGTGTGCAAACTGTGGGTTGCGACCCACTGTGGGTCGTGAAAAAAAATGGATGGGTCACGGATAGTTTGAAGTAAATTTGTCATATTAAATCATTTATTTAAAAAAAAAGTTTTAAATTTTCTAAAATTACATATTTTTAGTTTTTTAATTTATATTTTTTATATGTTAAAAATTGATACAACCATTTCCCTTTTTTTCTATTTTTTTTAACATTTTCATAATTTCCTTTTTTTAATTGTGTTTCTACCAAAAGAGTTTCATTGGGGGTCGAGGGGTTTTTTATTTTAAGAAAGTGGGTAGCATTTGAAAAAAGTTTGCGCGCCACTGCATTAGAGCACCTGAAAAAGTACGAGTCCGTAAGTCCGCTATTCATCAGGAAAATGGGTCGCGGATAGTTTGAAGTAAATTTATGCCCTATTGAATCACTTTTTTTAAAGCTTTAAATTTTCTAAAATTACATATTTTTAATTTTTTAATTTATATTTTTTATATGTTAAATAATGATACAACAATTTCTTTTTTTTTTCTATTTTTTTGTTAACATTTTCATAATTTCATTTTTTTAATTGTGTTTCTACCGAAAGAGATTCATTGGGGGTCGATTTTTTTTTGATTTAAAGAGAGTGAGTAGTGTTTGAAAAAGTTTGCGCATCACTGCATTAGAGCACCTGAAAAGGTGCAACGAGTCCGTAAGTCTGCTATTCGTGAGGAAGTTGCCGCCATTTTCCCAGAGATGACCATCAAAGTGATGGAAAACTTAAGAGAACATCTACGGTAGTGCATCGCAAATAACGGGCACCACCTAAATGATGTTTTTTTTGAAACCTAGTGGAAAAAAACTAGATTGATAGTACTTTTCTGACATATAAATTTTTTTTTATTATCTTTGAAATATGGGAGTCCATTCTGCCGCATTCTGTTGGTACCACCTGGGGACATAAAAACAAATTTCTTTTCGTCCCAACACAAAATCTTGCGCAATACAGCGCACATTCAGTAGCAGTTACTATTGCGTCTCACAGCAAATGTTTATTAAAAAACATTTTTTGATGGGGACATTTTTTGATGATTTGAAATGATTTTTACAAATGCATGACACAAATAATTTTGTGTCATGCGTTTGTGAAAATCCTTTTCCTTAATCAGTACTATAATAAAATCTTTAACCTCACTTAAGAGACTAATAAATTGCTGTGTTAGTCCAACAGTTTAAAACACTTTTTAATACGAGCGTCACAAATGAAGTTTCCTCAAAATGAGTTAAAATTCGATTTAAAAATGATAAAAATTCATAATGTGGTTCCTTTTAATTCATTCTTTGATCTTTTGTCTTCTTGTGAAAGGAATATGCATAAAAAAAATAATCTAATTTGGGAGAATAGGGATTTGGAATTCCTCGTTAAAGCTCCAGATGAGAGGTTAGACTAGAAGCTAATTACACTAGAAGCTGAAAAGGAAGATCGTTCTAACTGAAAGCAATATCCTGCCATTACAAAAGCTTTAATACAAGAACAATGAGACATTAATTAGTAATTACGAGAAAGAGCATTAACGATTTTATCAAATGGGATTAAACGTTGAAAAATGTTTTTAATATTGTTATTCGTAAGAAATCCATTGATGAAATAGTAATGTCTTTGATTTTGAGACATTGCGCTCCAATGTATTTTAAAGTGAAACGGAAAAGAATATGATATGAAGAATGAGGCCTATTCCGTTAATATGATATACACTTCATTTTTAACTCTCTAATATAATATTTTGTGGAATTTTAAGATTTTTAGAGATAGATTCTGAACTTTACAATTTAGAATGAATGCTTTAAAGGTTTACTGCAACATTTTGTATTGTTTTTTGAATACAATTTACATTCCGTTAGAAATTTCTGTGAAGAATATTCCCCAAAATATAGACCAGCCAGCAAAATGCAGTGAGCTGTCACCTCTGATAACATCAACAAAAATTTAGTGCTAATTATTTAAATAATCATCACGGTAATATATCTCATATTAATATTTTTTCTGTAATTAAAACTTCGGAAAGTTTAAAATTTTAAATTACAAGTTAATATAATAACTGAAAAATGTCTTGTGTGGAATACATGTTCTAGAACTTTCTATTTGTTCTAAATTATAATATTTTCCAAACCTACATTTTTTCAGAAGCAGAAAGGAACTCTCACTTATATTTCATTATTTCGGTGTCACATAAGCTAATATTTTTCGCCTTGCTTCAACACTCAATATTTCGACATGCATGTGTTAACAATTTTTTGTAAAATATGTATCTAATTTGAGATTACATGAAGTGAGGATTGGCTTCATTTCATCGAATGCAATGTCTACAACTCCAAGATTTCGCGATTCTCAAGTGATCAAGTCTCAATTTCTGCAGCAATATACTTTTTTGTGATTATAACATTGAAGTGCTTTAACGAGAACCATAAACGAAAACTTATGCATATTCCCCGAGAAATACCTTTTTAGATACAATCCTTTCTTGGAACTGATCTTCCTGACGTCAATTGTTGTAAACTTTATTATGTGCTCTAAAAATATCAAAACTGTTTTTTTTTACTGCATTACATGGGTTGCTGTTCCTGATGTTCAGAGCCCTTACAATAATAGAATTGCATTGTTTCAGGATGTCGTGGGGTCGTTTCATCTTTGCCAGCAATCACCCTTTTTTTTCATTGTCCCTTTTAGGAGCACCGTCTTTTAACTGTTCTTTTCAATCACTTCTGATATTGCTCCAGGATCAAACTCTCTGACTAGGGTCTGCGAATTTTAGAGTTTCGGGGAAACTAGAGCAGCGAGTTCCAGTATTTGAAGATTTTTGAGGCGGTTTAAATTTTTTTAATCCAGTTCGCTTATCCCTCAAGTTGAAATTAGATGAATGTAGCGCTCCCGGAGCAAAATAGTGTAACGTGTTAGCCTGTGACTTAGAGTCGAATTCGATACCCCAGGTAGCGCGTATAACAGGTTACGTTAAATGAGATCAACAGCCAGACTAATAAATTAATTAAATAACAAATATGCACTTCATTAGATGCTTTGGGATAAATGGAGATAAAGTACAGTTATCAATACTGGAACACTAGATGATGAAGATGAGTTGAGGTCTGTACAGTCTACATAAAGATGAGTCGATATCACACACTTCTGCTACAATCTACGTAAAAATTAGTCGATTACACAAACACAATTAAAAGTCGATCATGTCCTCGGGAAACAGGATCGGAACACAGAATGCTGACACTGTCCGAAAATATCAACTCGAGTTATCGGCTGAATATTTTGGAGTTCATTTCCACGGGATTACTAGCTGTAGTTAAGGATAACTAGCTCTCTTTTCTCTACATGCAAGTTTTGCAACTTGGAACCCATTTGGAATAATTCCGAGAGAAAATCTCAACTCCCTTTTCCACCACTGGACACTTCGAGTTTAACTCTCGAAGATCACCTCAGATTCAGCCTAAGCAGCTGGCGTTTCGCCTATCATCTCCTATCACTATCCGGGTTTTTCGCAACGCCAAAAGATCCCTAGATCCCAGCATCCGTATCTTTTATCAGTTTATTCCCTGGTTGGAATTTCAATTTTCGTTCCTTCGACCCCGTTTTCCTATTGGTTCGAATCTGGTTCCGTGTGTAAAGTTCTGGTAATTAATTTATCGATACAAAATTGAAAAGTCCTACATCGAAACTCGTCATGCAGCTGTTCATCATTGTGCTTTAGTGTCTCGCTTCCAGACTTCATGGCGCTGACTTATTGTTCTCCGCTACGCACGTGCTTGGGCCGGTCATCTGATGCTTTGTCCCTTTCCGTTCGCTTCGAGGAAAGGAAATACCACCGCTTTAACCCCTCTGAAGGATCTATGTGATTTTAAAGTTCCATTTCTGTTTTCTAAGCAGCGTCTTAATAGTCTTTAAGTCCTTGAGGGGTGGTCATTCCACAATAGCCTCATTTCTTTGCTTCACGTCGATTACAAGCGGGTTATATCTCCGTTTACAAAGTATTTTACAAAGAGTACTCTTTTTGAGGAGCAGGTCCATTATTTTTATGATATGGTTATTTTGAATATTATAGTTATCTTTTCCTAAACTATAGTTGACAGGACCCCAGAAAAGTACACTTAAAGCCTATATAGTATATATATATATATATATATATATATATTTGTATAGATATAATAGTTTACTTAAATTATAACATAGAGCTGTTAACGCCTCCATTCTGCGTTTAAGTGCAATAAAATGCCTGGTCAATCTATATCTGTCTTTGTCAATTTTTGTTCGGATGCATGAAAAATAACAGCTAGTAAACATGCCAAACTTAATGTGTTATCTATACTTGATCTTGCTATATTTTTTATATACATTTATAACAAAGAGACACAAAGAGAGATCACACTTAGATACCATAAATAATAATTTTGTACATAAGCATGATGACGTGAACAAATACAATAGAAATGTTTTTTTTTGTTGGGGGGGGGGGGGGGGGATCTACATGACGTAAACAAAAGTGCGCTCTTGATGTTAAACTTAAATATCCAATTTTTTCCCTCTCGCCTAAAATTTACTACTCTGTCTGGTCTACAAAAATTTCTTTCGGTCTATTTCATTTTATCTTTTGTTACAACTGTGCTCTGTTTTATCTCCAGAGTGTAATTCTATTTTTCTTTTGCTTATAACTATCTAAGCACTTTCGGGTGTCTCTAAAGTTTATTAGAAAAGAGTCAAGAAAACTAGATTCCAGTGACGTGATTAGCGGAGAAACAAGAATAAAAAAAAGTTTGACTATAATGTTTTATCCGAGAAATTCAACTCGAAATAATGAAATAGTATTTTCACAGTAATTTTTGAAAGTTTCATTATATTTGTATTGATATTGCTGCTAAGCTGCGGATAAAATTATTATATGACACACATTACTGAATGTAAGGAATTGTCACCAACTTCATTGTTTTTCTTAAGCTCGGATGTTTGAAATTCAAATTTCCTTTAATTTGGCAAAAAATAATATAAAGACAATATCAGTTATATGACTACAAAGTTCACTTAGTGTATTTGGTAAAGCATATACATATATATATATATATATATACATATATATATATATATATATATATATATATATATATATATATATATATATATATATATATATATATATATATATATATATATATATAATATATATGTGTGTGTGTGTCTCACGATGTTTACACCGTGTACCCATTATCTAATTAATATAAAATCAGTCACCAAAGTAGGCTTGTTGCAAAAACTAATACTTAAGTTACAACTAATACTTTATTAATATTAAATTCAAATCAATCCCGTAAGCCGCTATTTCCCATCATCAATTCCTAATGTCCCTTTGTTTGCAATTGCGTAGTGTTGAGCGTCTCATGATCATTATTCTTACTGGCATGTTTTCAGATGGACTCGGAACTTTCTAGGAGCTCGCGGTTGATGACTCCACATCCTCTGTGATTCGCTCAAGACCTCTCTTAAACCGAGAGATTGAAAGCGTGCTCCGGTGTTAATAAATAGTGAATTTCTCATAGAAAATTACCGTTTAACGCTAATTTGCTTAATTTTAACCCAATTAAATCTAGTTAAATATATCTTACGTTCCTAGCGTTGCACACACACACACACACACACACACACACACATATATATATATATATATATATATATATATGAAGGCATAAACTTGCAAACGTCTGTGACACGTGTAAATATATCCATATACTACCACATACGAATTCCCCCCTCATATGTGTGTATATATATATATATATATATATATATATATATATAAAGAATAGAAAAAAGAAAAAATATTAGATGAAGTAGATTTGCATTCATTAAATGAAGAAATGAACCCTATTTATATATTCATTTAACTGACTGTGGCATCGAGACAGTGGCAGTTGAATCGTTTAAGTCAGAGTACGACCCACGTTTTCCAGACAAGAAAAATACCAAACTTAATAGTTATTATTAACGTCATATGTACAGGGCCCAATTTAGCATAGTGGTAGCGCGTTGGGCTTGGAACTGGGGGTGCTCTATTCAAATCCCAAAGTACACCATTAAATACTTCCGTGTCGAGGCCGGATATGGGTCCGTTGAATCCGTAGACCAGAGAGTCATTCTATGAAGTCAGAGAGGGTGGTTGAATGTACGATCCCCCCCAGATGTCGTCTTTGGGGTGGCGCGGTCCAAAATAAGGTGTCACCAAGGGGTGGTGTTGGTTCTCCTATATGGTGCCCCCACTGAAAGCAATCAACGATTCTCACATTTGATTATGTACAAATGTCTTAACGGACAAGTACCCCGCATCGGCAAACAACACAAACAGTAGTATTCTCTAGTATCTAAAGAGATAAAAGAGTGCTTGTTTGTTACTTAGTCATATAAATCATGTATTAGACCTTTCTTTACTAGATGAAAAAACAAAGATCATCAAAATGCGGGAGAAAAAAAAACCTAAAGGATAGTTTTTTTCCTGTTTTTTTATTTCGAAAAGACCGGTGTACAGATGGATCCTCCCTACACGCAGTGGAATCGCATAACCCTAGCGTTCATCACTCCTCGCAGGTGACACGCTGCAATGACTCGATATCGCGGAAAATCTAAAAATAAAATGCGATACTTAAGCTTTCGAAGAAACTGCCCTAGACGGAGTTAAGCTTATTGAATGGGACACACCCTGTGTGATTAGATTTCTTTCGAGTTTTTCAGCTTTCCCTTCCCTCACCACGCGATCGTGTGAAGAACTTTTGGGATTCGTGACAAATTTTGAACAAAGCTTGAGATTCTTGGAAGTCGATAAACATGTATTTCTTAAAACGTTCTGGAAACTTACTCTGAAAGTCTGCTAAAAATAAAGAACAGTTGGAAATTAAATGATCGAAATGTGTGACGTATATAATTTAGAAGATTGTAACCAATAAAAACTTAGTAAACAAGGAGAAATAGTAAACTTGTAACATAAAATTGAGTAATGAAGTAATAATCTATGAAAATCTTTTTGAAATTTTCATTTTTGAAAATAAAAACACAACCTTAAGAATTTTCATAAAGCTTTAAGGATTAATGAGGCATACAGAATGATATGTGGTTATAAGTTTGTATCGCAATTTTGGGAAAAAATATTTCAGTTTGTTTGAAGTTTTATTTTCCTTTTGAAAAATATTATATTTTGCTTGGTTAAGTACTATGTAAAAAATTCAATAATTAATAAATGAAGAACAAAACATTTAAAAATTTTAAAAACATTTAAAACATTTCAAAACATTCAAGTTACATTTAAAAACCCTTACCTAGTACTTTTCCTTCTCTAGTTCATATATCATGTTTAGTCTCCCCATATGTATGCAAAACCTCATAAACAGACCACACAAATGTTTATATTTTTTATATCTTACAAATTGACATGCATATTTCAGTAAATAACTTTTTAAAGTCTTGTTTAAATGCACGATTATGAGGATTTTTTATATTCAGTACAGTTTCTTAATTTGTTGCCGTTGGTAGAAACTAACTAATTAAAATCCAAAAGACATTTGACACGTTTGAAAGATATATTTCCTGTAGGGATTTACACTATTTTCCTGATTTTTATGCTGTAGTTTCTCCCACTCAGAATAGCCTTAATTGATTCCTAATTAGCCCAATGACAATTAAGTTTTAAGAACATTTTAACTCTTTAACTGTTAGTCGACGAGACAGCAGGTTCGAATCTCACGTCTAAAACGCTCCAGGTTGTTAAAACAACCACGAGATAGCGCTTGATCAGCGAGTATAGACTTTGGCTTTATGCCAACGATCATTGAGTCGGGGTTCAAAAATCTCTATGGACGATGAGAAAATTAGACATTAATCTTTTTATATGAATGTATGTGATAAACATAACTTAAAGAGGGCTAATTTATATATAACTTTCGATAAAACAACTAAATTTGAAATTCAGTTTTAGCTTTTACTGTTCATGGAGTTAGAAATTATAAGAATACAAAATTCATTGAATATTAACTCGAGTGAGAGTTATTCAGTGAAATGGGCATGTGAATAGTAAAATGCTTACAAGAAGAA
>OU015495.1:106328044-106525215 GCA_907164885.2 Dolomedes plantarius | reverse complement strand
TTTAATAGATGAATGCTCCTCTGTCACTTTTAAGATAAAATTTTTGCCTTTAATAGAGCGTAAATTTTGCAGTTTGATGTATTTTATCTCTGCTGTATTATCAGTTGATTTTTCATGCAATGTTAAATTTATGTATCTGCGCCTGTCTAGGTGTGTGTGCATGTGTGAGTGAGAAAGACAGTGGCATAGAATCTTTTTGGGGTAGTCTGCAAGCCAGGGAATATTGATATGATTGTGAGAATTTTTTTTACCTTAAAAAGGAGTAATAACCTTTAAACCTTCAAAAAAATCAAATTTTATTTTTTTTGCATTTTTAGTATATTTGAACATTTTTGAACCATTTAAAGCAAATTACATTAAAATATTCCAACTAGACCATTAAAATATATGACATGAAAGAAGCAGTTCCAATAGAAACATTACCAGTGGGAGAACTTTAAAAGCCTTTTTCTCGTAATGATCATTTTCATGCTTGCGCGCACTGTATAAAGGAAACTTCTGCAGATATTTCTTTCATATTTTCAGGATAGGTGTATAATGATGCTATCAAAATTATGCACCTAAATGTTTCTTAAAAATATTATTTTACAATGAATTTATAGCATTTTACTTGTAATTTTAATAGGCTTTTTCAGTTTTTTAGATCTGAATGTTCTGGAGTGAATATTTTTGGGTGTTTTAAAATTTAAATACGTGTAGAAATATACCTAATGTTTTAACATCACAAAAATGCAAAAAATAGTATTGAAACTTAGTAAGTGTTGTTGAAAGCCTGTACGAAATGTATCAGAATAAATTTGAAAATTTCAGAAAATACCTTCACATCTTACTTCATAAGTAAAATTCTTATTTACTTGAATTAAAATTAATTCTGGGAACATAATCTGTAACGTTTAAAGAATTAGCACTGAAAATTTATTATATAATGGACAATTACAAAATAAATTATAGAGGTTCAAACAATTAGCAAACATTTTGTCTTTTCATCTTGTGTAAAGGTGATGACTCCCCTTAATGAAATCTAGACGTGGAATCTCCTAGAATTTTCCATTTGCAATTTGCAAGTATTTTTATAAAGTTATAATTTGTTTTACCCTTAATCTAGGTTCCTCTTCTTTTCTCGCCTTCTGAAATTAAGAGGAAATTATAAAGTAAAGTTAATTATATTTAGCAAATAATAATTAGAAATAATACCATGAAGCATTCTTACTTTTGGGGGGAGGGGGATCTGAAATTTCGTTTCCTCTTGGAAGGTTCCCAAAGATCGGTGTTATAAAAGGGGCAATTAAACTTTTGCATCCGAAATTTCACTCGCCAAACACAAGTGATTCTGATAAATTATTTACACACGAAATTCTTTTAATGTTTCCAAACTTCATCTATGCAGAAAGCTTAAAATTTTCTGCTGCGAGCCCATATTTCAGTTGAGTGTTCAGTTTTAATCGGAATCGGATCTTCTTGAGAACTTCTGGTCTACTTCCTCTACATATATTATTTAACCGTGCTAGACAGTAATTCTGGCCTACAACGTGTAAAAGATGCTTGTTAATGTTAGTTGAATCTATGACTGATGATCGCAAAGGGAAAAGAGGAAATGCTTGAAGAATTTCTTAAAATTGAATTAGATCATGCCTACATCATGGAATTAAAATTAATCGAAGTATTAATGAGTTAACGTACAAATTTAAATACTATCAGAACCACACGTTAATATATATATATATATATATATATATATATAGGGTACGAAACTTTACCAAAAATTTTTTTTTTTCAATGCGGAGGCACTTGTCACGAAGACATTCGCCTATAATTCACCGCAGTTTTCCTGGCCATTTTATTATGGGGGCGCCATATAGGCAGACCAGCATTGTCCCCTATGAAGGGACGACACAAATGGAGGCATTTAAGTGGCGCTTCGCCAGGATTCGATCTGAGCACCCTCAGCACCGAAAACCAGCGCGCTGTACCACAAGGCCGCCACGGCGCTTACCAAAAAATATTAAATGCACAAAAATTACAATTTTTTTTCTGTGTCCTTTTACTTTTTCTATGAGTGGAAACATTTCTATTTTGGCAATGGCCTTCTTACAATTTCTTAACTCTCTACACAATGTCAGTTTCAAAAACAATCTGAACCGGAGATAATGCTGATGTACAATATTATCCGAGCAATATATAAGCTCCTTGCCATATTTTTTAACTAACCTAGTTCTAATTTTTCTAGAATAATTTTTACTCCTCTGTCTTATATTTCATTAAATGTATTTCAAAAGTAAGCATAAAATTTAAAATATGCAAAGAAGCTAACACATGAATTTTCCCTAAACTTGTCATTTCTTTATTAAGAGCTCTACGGTCATTTTTCTAAAACAGTAGGAACGAACCTTACTTCATAAGTTTGTGATATCATTGATTTTTTCCTTGCATTACGCTTTAGACGCATATCTGAAGAAACTCTATAATACTGGGAGTACTTGATAGCTTTCCCTTCCTCTCTCTCTGTATATATGCACACACACAGATATATATATTGTATATAATTGACGTCTTTTATATTTGACATTTTACCTGTAAAAGTATTTTCGTGTTCCTTACAGTGTTGATGCAGTGAAATGATCATCTATCTTGGAATAGCACATAAAAAATTACAATCTGAAGCCAGGCAATAAAAATCTTTGATAATATTTTCATGATATTAAATGTCGTTACATTGATTTTATTAGCATAATAGTCAGCTTAATATACAGTGAATCTAAACTTTATAAACAGTTATTTTTTTTTAAATAAGGTGTTATGCAGAAAAAAAAAATCTGTTTTCCTTATTATAACTATATGTAAGAACTAAACAGTCCATACTCGCAAGGTTAAAACAATCTAGGGTTAATTTCCGGATTGGTTGGGTTTTTGAGCACGACGGTGTTATTTTGCCGCCCAAATATTGTACAACTTTGACGTAACCTCAGGAAGGAGCTTGTAAACAAGATTTAAAATTTTTCTCGTATGTGCGAAAGTTTCCCACAATTTCTCATACTTCATGCCATCCAAACATATTATTTACGGTGACCGCACGCTTATTGTATGGTTTAAAAGGACCCCTTAGAAGCAGGTCTTATGGCTGTCATAGAAAGTACTACTGTGGCTGTTAGTAAAAGACGGGAATGAATTTTGGGATAACTGTTTCCTCAATGGAGAAAAGGACAACAATCTGATTGTTCTAGACTTTTACTGTATTATTTTTTTTAAAGAAGAAAATTTAAATCTAGGTTGGTTGCAACCTATAGATCTTTGCGTTAATGTCTGTCTATCATGTTTTTGGTTCTGATTCAACGTTGTGTATCAAAAGATGATGAAAGCGTATTCTTCTAGTATGTATAACTGAACTGTATTACTATTAAACCCTTAACACTTTGAGGGGCGCCGTTTACTCAGTGCAAACTCCTCAGTCTAGCCTTTTTTTTACTTGCATTCAAATTATTACAGTTAAATGAACAGAAAAAATGGCCAGTACTGCCATCTGCTATCAGTTTAGAGAAGTTAAAAACATTTTGCAAGCTTTAATTGGAAAAATTTTCAATGGTCTTTAGGGTAAAAGAAATCGGGAAAAAAATCTGCACAAGCTGCAAATGGTGGTGTTTGTTGCACCTGAAAGGGTTAAAGAATTGAGCTGCATCTCGTAAAAATGGTTTAATGATAAACACTATATCCTTTTTTCCTTTAATTTAATTTTGTGTATCATGATGATTGTACAGTATTTAAACGTATTTAGCCCCATAATATATTTATGTGAAATGTAAGACCAATTAAAAATGCATAATTTTGGTTTATTCGTTGATTAATGTTGTTAAACAAATAATAAAACAGAGCTGAAAAAACTACGAACGTACGCTGAAGGAACATTAAACAACTGGAAAACTAGAGTTTTAAAAAATAAAAACTATAGTTATTAGCGCTTTACCATGTTTATGTACGTATTTATATATTATAGTTTTGTGTACCTTTATATTTCTTAGTGAAACTTTACTGTTAGACTTTCAGCTGAAGAGCAATGAAATAATTCTCCGTTAATGGCTCTTTAGGAGGACATCTCGACTTGTACATGACACTAGAGAATATATAACTACTTTGCGGTTTTCTTGCATGAATGACACGTTTGCTACTGTTTTCGACAGAATACCTTCAATACTACATGCAGTTCAAACTCATAGTCTGCAATCAACATAACTGATGTTGGATCTGTTATGTTGATTTCAGAGATTTGATGATTAATTAATGTATGTGGTTCTAAACGTCATGATTAACTCCACGAAGACTAAATATTTGGAATAATCCTTTCACTAAACGGAATTGTTGACTTTTATATTGATATTAGTATTTGGTTGTGAGACAGCGTAGGTAACATAATTCGTCTAAAGATTCGAAGGGTAGTTTATGATGTTTTATGCATTTTATGGTTTGAAGAACTTTGAAGAACTTTTCTGAAAGTGTGAATTCCTGTTTGTACGATTGTGGTTTCATTTATTAAAACCTTATCGCGTTAAAGAAATAGTATCCCCCAAAGCTTAACATCATGTTTATTGAAAACAGTAATGAGTGAAACTTATGATTAGGGAATCAAATTACGATTTCTTTAAGTATCATATGCTGTAAATGTTTATACGTGTGCATAAATGTTGAATAGTAATATAGATGTTTAAACTTATTATTTCATCAGTGTTTGTTATACTACTAAGATTCTATAATAGAAAGAATGATTTGATTCAAACACTTCAAATAGCGATTACAAGTAGCATTATGTGGCACCGTTGCTGGCATAATCGATTTTATAACAGTCATTATTTTTAATGTTTTTATCTACACTAATCTTTTGAAATAATCAAATGTAAGATCAGGGAATTTGATCACTTATTCTTCACAATAGAACATTGTAAAATGTATTGAAAAGTATCCGTAAAGAAAAATGTTTCCGACGGGTGCAAATTCTAAACGTATTTTCAAAATGTATAAAGAATTAACTAACTCTGAAGGAAATGTGCAATTATCTGTTATGGATCATCATTCTTCTTGAAACAATCACAACATTAGAACTTTCAAGATTATTTCAGAAAGCTTGACGGTCTTCTTTTGAACATTTTCCCAATGGGGACTTTCTTGTACTTCAACACTCGACTCGAGAATGAGGAAGCCTGAGGTTTTTGAATTTGCTTCACAGTTTTGAGATATCTACCTATAGCCAAATTGACTTTTTAACAAACAAACAAATGTTTTAAAAACTAAAAAAATTATTTCAGGTAGTCTCTTCTAACGAAACTTCCGCGGGTTATAACGTATGATTACTTATCGTTGCTTAACTTTTTTGTATGTATATACGTATATGTATCTATCTAACTATCGTCTAACATCTATTAATCATCAATCATTCTATCTATCTATCTATCTATCTATGTCAAAATTTTGACCCATTTTGGTACTTTCTGTTGCCCAAGCGATACAGACTGGGTTTGGCCGCTGCCAAAATTATAACTCGCAGGACGGACGGACGGACGGGCGGTTTTAGCGTCTGAATTTTTTTTACCGAAGGACCGTTATGGAGGAACGTAATCTTACGTCAAAAATGTCAAATAGCATATTCAGCGTTTGAGTCAGTTTTTATCGTTCAACTCATTACACTTTCTGAAATGCAAACTTTCTATGCAGAGAATCTCTTTATTGTGATATATTACCTCTTTGGGGGCTTTAATCACGTCACACCCTCCATAACCTCGATTTGTGATAATGGAAGAATAAAATGTGTATCTGCCAAAGTCCTGTGAGGAACGATGATATTTGAGAATTCTTTCAATGAAGTCCCTGAGGAGTAGCATGTCGATAAAAACAATGAGAATTTATCTTGACGCTAGAGATGAGAGTTTATCAAATTCTTTCTGCATAAAGAATTTTAATCGTAAGTATTTGTTTCACTGATGAGATTAACTTGTGGGTTTGAGTCTTCGTATCCAGGTATTATCTACTTAAATCCTGAAATAACAAATAGGAATAAATGACTGAAAGTTTGATTTTCCGCAAATTTCATAATAAAATCCAACTGAAGAAAATTTATTTCTGTTGATGCGGTGGTAGAAATCCTTTCTAGAATCTTGCATTAAAGTGTTCCGATAAGAATAGAAACATGAAAGAATAATACGTGCCAATAAATTTCATATATATATATATATATATATATATATATAATGTGTGTGTGTGTGTGTGTGTGAGAGAGAGAGAGAGAGAGAGAGAGAGAGAGATAAATGCATGCGTGTCTTTCTATAATGAATATATCTAAAGAAGATGAGTTGATTCAAACCCCAAACTAGTTCGTTAAAACATAACCATAGATTATTCTCAGGTACTAACTAATATCTATATATTTAAGTTGCTAAGCCGATTTTTTGGGCAGTCTATGAGAGAAAACTACTGCATCAGTTTACTTAATTTTGGACTTAAACGAAGATTGTAATCTGTAGATTTGTCAAATTTGCTTTTTATTAACAGCAAATTCTAAAAATTAGCGATAATTTACTATTAAAATTTTCTTTCTGCACATGCTCAGCGACATGTTTAAATCTGGCTTTAGATACTTACTAAGCATGAGGCCGCATAAATAGGTTAATTTGTGTAATCTGAAGAATCTCTCTAGCTCTCTCTCGGCCATTTATATTTTTACTTATATTTATGAGTTTTAGATTAACCTGGCAGAAATTATTTATTTCGTGCTGTTGAGTATTCATATTTCTTTTTGCTGGGTTCAATAGTAATTTTTTAAAGTGTGTTTCTCTATTCTTAATATCAAAATTTTCAAAATTTCCTCCAAATGCATTTATTGTGTACTATAATAAGCAATTTCAACACAAAAAATGACTTTAGCACTCCAAACATAGCAACCACACAAACTATTCAACATTATGTAACTTACATAACAGTAATGAGTGAAACTTATGATTAGGAAATCAAATTACGATTTCTTTAAATATCTTATGCTGTCATTGATTACATATGGGCATAAATGTTGAATAGTAATATAGATGTTTAAACTTATTATTTCATCAGTGTTTTTTTTATACTACTAAATTCTAAAATAGAAAGAATGATTTGATTCAAACACTTCAAATAGCGATTACAAGTAGCATTATGTGGCACCTTTGCTATCATAATAGAGTTATAACAGTCATTATTTTTAATATCTTTATGGACACTAATCTTTTGAAGTAATCTAATGTAAGTTCAGGGAATTTGTTCCCTAATTCTTCAAAATAAAACATACATTCATTTGAAAAGTATCCGTAAAGAAAAATGTGTCCGAACAGTCGCAATTCTAAACTGGTTTAAAAAGTGTATAAAGAATTAACTAACTTTGAAGGAAATGTGCAAATATGTGTTATGAATCATCATTCTCATTGAATTTTTTGTCTCAATCATCATTCTCACATTGAATTTATGTAAACGTTTATATTTTTAATCCATCGATAAAATCTAGAGCAATTCTAGGAGTGAGATAGATATAAGTACTCCATTTTTTTGCATGTCTGATGATTATTATCTTTCTCTGTTCAGTTACGAAACAAAGTAAACGTCTGAAGTCAATACATATATTCATCAAGAGCGGCAGTGGTTCATTCTACACTCTTCTGTTTTCTAAGTATCCTATTCATCCGGCAAACAAATATCCCAAATCTCGCAATCGTGTGTTTCCAGATTCTCCCAGTAATATGTTTTTAAAGCTTAACGAGAGGGGTTTAATACTTGAATGGAAAAGCTTATTTCAAGGAACAGAGTAACATTAGGCAGTTTGACGCGCATGCAATATTTATTGCGCTCTTCGCTAGAGCTCAGCTGCCTGCGAGCGATACGGCACTCGGCTACTACAGCAAATAGTAATTGGAAGCAATTATTTTTCTCCCCGGAGCAGAGTCTTACTGTTGATTCAGGGAAAGAAGGGGGATCATAGTGTTTCAAAATTGGAATTATGCACCTAACGGGATTCATGGGATTATAAAGACAGTGAGAGATTAATTCGTGGATATTTTAATTTTGTAACATTTCTAAAATTTGAAAAGAGCTTGGAAAATTGAGCGTAAAGTTTCGGAATCCAAATGATGTTCCGAACGAAATTTTATAATGTATTTCACTGAGCTCTTTTCTGGTAGATTCTTTGATAATAAAAGTTGATATGCTTATTTGCAAGAACGAGTTTTCCTGTTTATTTACTAAGCAAGGGAAAGTATTGAATAATTTTTTAGTCATAAAGAAATATCTATATTTGACTCACCAATTTTCTGAAATGCATTTGCTTCCTTTCTAATTGAATATGCAATTTAATATTATACTTGAAGAAATCACCATGAAATATATACCCAGGGATTCAAGAAATATTAACCAAGATTTCATGCGTCAGGCTTTTATTCCGTTCACCGTTCAAGAGTACAACACTAACTAAACTATACACATGCTTCGCGCAAACCGCCAAGCAACCTGGTGGCGCTACTAGTACGCCAAAAGCAATATATACAATTTTAATTTGCAACATCACTCAGCATCCATTCAAAAAACAACAAATTTTCATTTTTATCCCATCATCATCAAAATTTATGAGTCTAAAACATTACATACGCTCTTTCATTTATCATAGATTTATTCAGAATGACCAACAGTAGTGGTCTACAAGTAAGGATTGTATTTACAAAAGCTCCTTAACTAATTCACAGATTTAACTCTATTTGACTACTAAGGTACTTCATTTCTTCTGATTGAGGATCATCATTGTACAAATTTCCTTTTAAAAGTCATACAAAAAGCCCGACTAATTGAAAAGGTTAATGGAGATAAAGTGAATCTTCATATTAAGATTTATAATTGAAAGTGAATTTCATTTCTTGACGTAGTAGGAAAACTTAGAAAGTTCTAATTCTGCTTGCCATTATCGCTGCAGTACTGATGACCCTAGCATATGCCTAGGCGTTGCAAGAACGTATCTGCAATACGCCGTCATAATTTGCAATAGCTCATGGTATTTGCAATTTTCGAGTCAATCAATTTACTTTAGAATATTCCGAGTTGCACTTGAAATAAAAAAATATCCTCGCGTTCTAATGCACGTAATAATTTTAATTATTCCTTATGAAATTATCTATATCCGTAACTAACACACTCGCCACACACCACACATATCTGTGTGGGGAGGTAAAGGGCACTAAGTCCATTTTTTAAAAGTAGTCAGTTAAACTTTATTCTTTCGTATTTTTGCATTAGTTTGAGTGGTGTAAACCTCTGATTTGAATATTTCTGACGTGAGATATTGCCAATTGAAATGACACCATGTTCTATCATTGTATAGAGGTAATGGTAACTAAATGAATTTAACTGAGCTCTCCTTTAAAATTTAATAACTGTGATTTAGTGCCTTTTACCTCTGGCTGGCACTAATACACACATCCATATATATATAAAACAGTTCCGTAATTGGCTGACAGATAACGCACAGCCCAAACCGCCGGACCTAAAGTGCTGAAATTTTGCATGGTGATTCTTCTTATAGTGTAGGAATGCACTAAGAAATATATTTTTTTTAAGTTTGCATTTAAAATAATAATCTGAGGGTTAAAAAATTTATATCACGAGAAGATGATACAAATTCATTAAAAATGAAATCTTTTTCGAGTCCTTACCTACATTTTCTGATTTTTGGGTAATTTTTAAAGATTAATTTTCAAAATTTAATTTACTAAATGCTGATCCCGTGGTTTCTTTTATTTTTGTGATACTTTAAATTAATTTTGCGTCACGTGCATAACAACGAAATAAATTGACAAAAAAATTAAAATAAGGTAAAAGATAAAATTTAACCACTAGGCTAATTCAGATGGAAGTTTTTAAGAATTTAATTCAAATTAGTATATTTTATGGATATAAACATACAAATTAATTGCATACATTGACCGTTGTATTTAGTTTGAGTATTTTCTTCTAATAATTTTATCTATAAAATATCCGTTACAATTTTTTTATAAATTTTATTTGGTATTAATTGCATATATTGACCGTTATATTTAATTTGAATGTATTCCGTAGAGAAGAACAGGTATTCAGCTAATATATATACACATATATATAGATATATATATTATATGTAGGCTAAAATATGGGAGGCGATCGCGCGACCTTAAAATGGGATTTTAATTATAAGTATAGGATTTAGCAATTAAAGTCTGGGAAATCAAATAAGCGGCGTAATGCATTGCAGTGAAAATAGAATTAATGTTCGGCTTGATTCAATCTTCGAAGTACCACATGGAGAATTTTAAGTAGACGTATAGCCTTGAAGTTTGGCGCTAAGAAAGGAAGTGTTTAGGTCAGAAAAAGAACATTCGAAATGACGACATGAATAAGTAATGAGCGTCGTTGCGCATTAGTTAAAAGCTTAAGAACAAAGAAGTTGTTTAGAGCCATGGAGAGATAGCAACGGGTAAAGATGTGTGCCGTCAGGCGCACGGATTTTAAAAGGGATGGGGCGTAAATTAATAATTTGGAGCTGGGAACATCTAAGAATTTATCAATAAGTTCAGTATGTTTAAACTGGAGTCTTCTTTAATCATGTCAAGCTTGGTTTGTTGCATTTCATGGAAGTCATTAAAATATGAGTGTCCTAGCCACCGGTTCATGGACTGCATTATGTTTCTCAAGACGTTCGGATTAATGTGTTATTATATTGGGCGTGAAGGAAAGCAAATCCGACATATATATATATATATATATATATATATATATATATATATATATATATATAATCTGTAATGATAATAGTTTTAAGCTCGGGGTGTAGTCGTAAAGGCAAATAACTTCGACGTTGAAATCATCAATTTTGTAGTCGTAGCTAAGGCAAATGGAAACTGTGGCGGGGCGAAGCAATGGCCGGGATCTTCAAACATTTTGTATCCATAACGTGCAATCGAAGTAGCGAGTGGCGAGGTAGATGGAGAGGGCAATAAAGCACCTCGGAACACATCAGGAAAAAGGCAGCTGGTTCATACATCTTTATCTCCGACACTGTTTCGTAGAACGTCAATTAGATTTATGCGAACACATCGCGTGACGCTGGCCGGGACGGGGACGCAGGCCCGCCCGTACAATTTGACAGGAATGAAAAGCTCACATCTTTTCTGGCTGTGAGCAAACAGACAAAGAGCTACAGAAAGCGCGCAATTCTCTCCCGAGTACGGGTCTTTGAAACTTCTAATTTGTCAGAACTAACACGTAATTAAGTCGCGTCATATGGGGTGATGGTTTTCGAATGTTCCACTCCGTTCGCGTTATATAACTGTTATGTAATGCTCCGAGCGTGGCTTTAGGGGAAAACTAATAGATTGATATTGGTTGAATATAGGTCGCAATCCAAGGTTAAAGGGCGGTATTCTGTTGCGTTATGATGAGAATTTGGAAGGGTGTGTTAAATAGTAAAAAGGGGTTTGAAATTTATTTCATATATATATATATATATATATATATATGCGTGTGTGTGTGCGCGCGCGCGGACTGTGTTTATAGTGATTCAGTTTTAAAATTTATACTTGGTCTTATTTCATATTAATAGAGTAAATTGCTATGTTCTCTTGTATTTTGTGTGCAATGCCAGTAGAGAAAAATTTATTTCTTCTGAAAAAGTGATCATTCTTTGTCTTTATCCCAGAATGTCTAGCAGTATTTTTTTAATAAAAAAATGTTTCGTTGTCCGCATTAGAGAAGACTCAATCTTCAGAAAAATGATGGAGCAGTAATATCTCGAAAATGTAAGAATGATGCCTCAAGAAATATCCATCTTGGTTGTCTTATGAGTATATAAAAGTGTAGAAGTTTGAAAATTTCGGAAAATAAGAAAGACGTCCTCCGTTTCTAAATCCAAAGGAGAGAAAATTGATGAAAAAGGTTTTGCCGTATTTCACTGCATTCTTTTCGTGGAAGATCAAATTATACTTAGATTAGATTCTGAAATGATTTATCTGAATTCCACGGTTAAAGTTCTTTCTTGGAACTTCTTTCAGACAGTGAGGTACGATAATAATAGATCAATGCCTCAATTCTCCACGTAAGCCCTTGCTAAATTTTCTCTACAAATAACATCAGTTTATTCACATAACTTTTTTTTCAAATGATAAACATCAAACAGTGCGTAAATAATTATTTAGAAGAGTATTTCACTCATAATATTAAATAGTTGACAGCTTGATTGGGAAGTCAGTTAAAACTGACATTAGCAAATTCATGTATAAAAAAATTAGGAAGAGCTTTTGCCGATCACCAGCGCAAATATCTGGTTCATTACTAAAATTTAAGATTGAGTTTTTTTTAACCCTTTAAATTTTCTATCATATACAGCGGATAAAGTCGTCCACTTGGTGTAGGGGTTAACGTTCTGAGCTGCCCCACTGTGGGCTTTGGTTCAAATCCCGAATACGGTTTGGTCGTTTCCGTTTCGTACCTCTCATAGGGAGCAATTCTGACTCACCTATATTGTGCTCCAGTAATAAAGTCGACAGTAAATCGCAGGGAATAACAAAGAGGGAATGCCTCACGACCAACTATCTCCGCATTAAACAAATATATTATATATTATATATTATATATACAACACAGGAATGTTATATTTAAATTTTATTGTATATACTTCGTGAACAAAATCGAATAATAACGAGGTGTGATCAACAATTTTGGGAAGAATACACCTAACTGAAGGAAATTATGAGAAAAAATTTAATTGCCTCTGAAGTCGAATATGAATGTGGCCATTTATTTTTGCTCACTAAAGATAAAAAATTGATAGAAAAGAGTCTTTTTAATACATATATCATCCATATTTCAAACTAGCTGAATACCCGTACTCCGATGCGGAGTACATTCAAATTAAATACAACGGTCAATGTATGCAATTAATGCCTATATTTAATTTCCATAAAACATAATAATTTGAATTAAATTCTTAAAAACTTGCATCTGAATAAGTCTAGTGCTTAAATTTTATCTTTTACCGTATTTCAATATTTCTTTGTCAATTTATTTCGTTGTTATGCACGTGACGGAAAATTAATTTAAATTATCACAAAAAGAAAAGTAACCACATCATCAGCATTTAATAAATTAAATTCTAAAAATTCATCTTTAAAAATTCACCAAAATTCAGAAAATGGAGGTAAAGATTCGAAAACAATTTCATTTTAAAGGTATTTTTGTGATCTTTCTCGTGATATATTAAATTTTATAACCCTCAGATTATTATTTTAAATGCAAACTTTAAAGAATGCTACAAAAACAGCTCAAAAATTTAATTTTAAAAAAATCTAAGACGATTTTTTCCAAAAAATCTTTCTTAGTGCATCCCTACACTGCAAGAATAATCGCCATGCAAAATTTCAGCCCTTTAGGTCCAGCGGTTTGGTCTGTGCGTTTCTGCCAGCCAGTCAGTCATGGAACTGTTATATATATATATATGTATGTATATATTATATATATATTATATATATTATAATATATTATATTATATATATTATATATATATATATATATATATAGATTAAGAATAGAGCAATAGATTATTGAAAGGTAAGTATTTTTGACTGACTGCTAGATGAGAAAAAGCTGCATTATAATCGTAATTTTAGTTCACGATAAAGTAGTTTAATTAACATTCGTAGTTCTTTTTATCATTATAATGCTGAAAATTTGCCTGTCTCATAAATTTGTAAACGTATAAGCCAGTTTGTTTTCAATTACTCAAACCCTTGAATTATATTTTTTTCGCAGCATCATCTTTTGAATATTTAAAGTCTGAAAAGATTCACAATTTGTGAAAAGTTGTTTTAGTTAATTAAGCAAAACTTAATCTGTAATACAACAACAAATCAAGAGAAAAATTCAAATTTTCCTCTTGCTGTTAATTTACATGCATATTTTAACTGATTAGAAAGTACATTAATGCACCCAAATGCTAGAATTAAGTATCAACGTTGTATGCGATAAATGTATGCCTTAGATGCGATACTCCTCCTTTTATGAGTAATATGGTATCAAAGGATTCAAACATGCTCCTTTGTGCGTGTAACTCGTCAGAAAAGTTCCAGGACTATGCTCGTAAATATATATATATATATATATATATATATATATATAATGTGTGTGTGTGTGTATATATGTATATGTATATATATATATGTATATATGTATATATATATGTATATATATTAATTTATTTATTTATTCAACCATGAAACTAATGATCAAAGTAGTCCCCTCAGCTATCTATGCACAACTGGCACTGTTTCTGAATGTTCTGGAAGTAAGTTGAGAGAGCTTCATGCGGTATGCTTGTCATTACATATGTCACAGCCGTTTGGATTACTGCAGTATCTCCATGACGTTTCCATTTCACACGATGATAGGTCTGGGGAATATGGGGCTGTAGTAGAGCAGGGAAATACTGGGATTTTTCCCTAGCTTAACGTAGAACTGAATGTTAACTCTCTGCTTGGAATCCGCGTCGGAAACGTCACACATCAAATTAAATACGCCAACAAACCATGCAGTGGGTTTGCCTAGCACAGACCTGCCACCTAGTGAGTTTACATGGAAACACTTCCAAGCCCATGTCTATTCAGAACACATAACAGGTGACTGAATAACACCCATTTCTTGTGTTTGAATATTACAGGTAAAGAATAAAAAAGTCAGCCTTGGAACTTTTACGACAAAGTTTATATATGCATGTAAAAGTTATTTTTGGAACTTCGTTTATCAGTTTCGGTTTAAACACTTTAAGGCATGGCGTTGCATTTTGTTTTGATTTGTATTGATTGTTTCGTTCCAATATAATATTTACCCTTTTATACGTTTAGGAATACGGAACTGTGATAAATGTAACTAGCACCGTAAAGGGATAGCAAATAAATTTCGAAAGTGCTAAAAGATTCCCTTGACTTAGAATAAAAGAACGGATATAAATCAATTTAGGGTTTTTGCAGAAACGAACAGTGAAACCCCATTATATTGTTTATTAAGATGTGGATATCTGTTTTCCCTTGTACCCCATACTTTCGAAGATTTGCAGATCAATCTTTATTAGTCATTATATCGGCTTTTGTTACCCCGAGTAAAAATCTATACAGGAGTCCCTGACCAATATTGGTGTAAAAGAAGAATGTATCTTTTCAGACATTTCGTTAATAATTTCCGATAATTCATCACCATTACTTAGTATTGAATAAAATGAAGGAATATTTTATCGTTCTTGGGTATTGTTCAATTTAAAATCCACTTATTTCTCATAAAATTACTTCTTTTTTATCATTTTCTCCCTTTTTGTTGTTCACGTGATTCAAAACTCCATTACCATTCGTCTTTTGTCATCTATCCCTTTTATTATCTTCTCATCGATCAGTTTTTGCACTATCCATTTGACACTTAGTAGCACCGTTCGGGGAAATTATTAAATAAATCGAGGTCGTGAGAGGTACGTTAGATGAAATTTCCAACAGCATTTTCCGAAAGCAATAAATATATATTTTACACTCAAGCATAATGTGTAACTCATATTGCTTGTGATATATCCGCGTATCAGCTTCTAGTATAAATTCTAGAAAAATTTATTTTTGGTAAAATTTTGGTTTCCAAAAACTTACGTAGTTTTGAGTTCGGGTCTTTGAAAACGTTTACTTCATATTCTTCTCGACGGAGATCAACTGTAAAGAAATATTTTAAACATGTTTTAAATATCCCTTGAAAATGTTTCCATTTTTTACTAAATATTCATCGCCTCTTGAAAGGTATTTTTGAAGTGAGAAAAAAACTTTCATGATTTCAAAAATATTTTTGAAGTTTGAAGCGTTCCATCTTATCAAAAAAATGTTGAGCAGTCTAACCCATCAATTTAGGACTTTCGTTCTTTAAGGTATGTGCCAGCCCGAAAATAGCAGTTATTGCGAAATATTTGAAATCATTTTATTATTTTAATTAAAGTTCAAACATTTAGGATTCCAAAATGCTTTACTAAAGGTTCAGCGATAATTAGAAGCAAAGTTCTAGCCCAAAGTATAAACCGGAACTGATTTTTTTGAAGCTGAATGTAACCTTTTAAACGGGCACAGAAATGTAACAATGCATTTAAACAGCTGTTTCTTTACTTTCAGATTTACTTAGAACTTTGTGACCATAAATTACTAAAAAAGTGTTTGCATGGCATGACTCAGAACAATGATGAATCGTTTAACAATGCTTTGTGGAATATTTTGCCTAAAGTAAAATTTTGTTGAACAGCAAGCATTTTTATTAGGTGCTTCTATTGCATTGATACTATTTAATTCAGGTTTATTATCAAAAACATATTGAACAGTCTAACTCATCAATTTAGGACATGGGTTCTTCCAAACAACTTGTTAAAGAACCAAAGTAGGGATCTGCGAAGTTAGCAGTGATAAAAAAAATATAATTGGTTTCATTGTTTATAAAATGACCGCGAATTTAACGATTTTATAAATTTAGGAACCAAGGAAAATTTTGTTCCGAAATTTTTTGTTTAAAATTTAAAAATTTCTATATTTTTCCCCTTTTAGTTGTTTTGATAGCAAAAGAAATACATAATAGTTACCACTTTGAAAATCTACAGTACTCTCGCAAAACATTTACACCTAGTTAAGATAATGCAACATCTAAAATCTCATAAAATTTTAAATTTCCATAGGCTTTTGTGTTTGCTGTTAAGTTTTTTTACGCTAAGTATGTTACTGTAATTAACTTTATTTGTAACTTTTTATTAACCTTTAGCTTACGGGGCCCTTTTTTCCGATTACGTTTTTAGAACGGGAAATTTCATATATATATATATATATATATATATATATATATATATATATATCTTGGGCTTGCATTCTTGGGATACATGCTATCCCACCCCGTAAGGAAAAGGTTAAAGTTGTTTACCACCAATAGTTTATTCAAAATATTAACATTACCTCTAAATTTTATCCATTTACCTAAATTAATCAAAATTTCATAATTACTAAATACACAATTACATAATAATCTAAATACATAATTACATAATTAATAATCTGAATACATTTTTCTAAATCTTATATATTACCTCTTATACATTTCCTCTAAATGGATTACTTGGGAGAGGTTTCCCGAAGATTTTTTTTTCACAGAAGGTCCCTGATCAATAAAAGGTTTAGAACCATTCTTTTAGAAGAATGGCCCTTTTTTTCCCCTTATGGGCCAAAATTATATACTTGATACAAATATGAAAAATTTAGAGCAATAAACATTTTATGTTCCTTGAGTAAATAGAACCCTCTACTGACGTGCCATGTTAAAATAAATATTTAAAAATGCCAGCAGGCTTAATGTGTGCGACGATAAGCAAATGCTCAATATACGAAAGTTGATGTATTTTTTCATGTTGGTGCAGAACAAATTGTATTCATTTAAAATATTTTTAGAAACTATATTAGACTACTAAATCCGTTAATGTCCGCGCTGATGAACTTAAAATATGAGACGAAACAAAAGGTAGGGATTTTCTAAACCCTTAATTTTCTTTCAGTTTTTATTTGACTTTATTAATAGGGGTAGGGTAATTTTGAAAGTCCTAAATACCATTCGGCGGGTTAGTATTAATCATAAAATTCAATATCAATCAAAGCAGGCCTTTGATCGTATATACCGATAACTACATAAATGATATTGCATGATTATCATAATAATTGAAATCTCCCATGTTGTATAATGAACCATTGTGCCTTACAGCAAATGATAAAAATAGCTAGACCTTCCAGCAGGTCATCATATATCGATCGAAATCTTGTTAGTGGAGTCAATTGATGTTCTATTCCATTCTTTAAAATTAAAATATTTGTGATGGAGGTCATAGGAAATTGGGGATATAAATAGAAATAGCTACATCTCCGTTGCTTATGTTTGAATAATCTTATATGTTGGTTTTAAAATCTTTCTGACTATTCTCACATACATAGGGTACATATAAAATGATTCTAAATCGATTGAAGATTTTATTCAAAGTTTGATAGCTACCAAAGGGTTTGACATCATTGTGGATTTGGCAGACTGAAGGACATAGGGAACATGGATATCATGTTGTAGTAGTTTTTCAAACATAACTCATATATAATTATAGTTATAAAAATTAACTATGTATAAAATAATAAGTTATTAAAACATTATAGATCGTAAAAGTGCACACACACACACACACACACACACAAATATATATATATATATAATATATATTATATTATATATATATATATATATTTATATATTATATATATATATATATATATATATATATATATATATGTGTGTGTGGGCCGTGGCGGCCTTGTGGTACAGCGTGCTGGTTTTCGGTGTTGAGAGTGCTCAGATCGAATCCTGGCGAAGCGCCACTAAAACGCCTCCGTTTGTGTCGTCCCTTCATAGGGGGCAATGCTGGTCTGCCTATATGGCGCCTCCATAATAAAATGGCCAGAAAACTGCGGTAAATTAAGTGAATGTCTTCGGGACAAGTACCTCCGCATTGGGAATATATATATATATAACAAGCTGAGCCCATAAAGTAACCGGGACAATATTTTATAAATAAGAAAAATATTACTCCCTTCAAATAATTAATCTCCTTCAAAATAATCGCCAAAGGAGTCTATACAATTTTTCCAAGTTTCTTCAAGTCATCGAAACACTGTTTATAGGCGTGGAGGTACCCGTTCGCCAAAATACACGTAATATTTGATTTCATATCCGAGCCGTCTTCAAATCTCTGTCCTTTCATGGCTATCCTTAAGCTCGGAAAAAGGAAAAAATCGGATGGCCATAAGTAACAAACTCAGCAACTGTCAGATATGCTTGAAAATCAAACAATTCCCTGAAAATCAAACATTAATCAGAATTTTTACCAAAGAGGTGCTTTTCGATTAAGAAACAGGATGAGGCGAGTTAAAAGGAACTGTTTGATTCTGGGCAAGGTGGTTTCTTTTACATGATAATGCTAGGCCCCATACAGCAATTTCTGTACAACAATATCTTGCTAAGCCATTCAATTACAGTGATAAATCACCCACCATATTCTCCGACTAATTCGCCAGCTGATTTTTTCCTTTTTCCGAATCTTAAGATGGCCATGAAAGGGCAGAGATTTGAAAACGTCTCGGATATTAAATCAAATGTTACGCGTATTTTGCGAATGGTTGTTCCAACGTTTATAAAACACGGTTGCGATGAAAAATTGGAATTTTTGATCAAAACGTCGGAAAAATTGTTATAGACTCCTTTGGCGATATTTTGAAGGAGATAAATTTATTGAAGGTGAATAATATTTTTCTTAGGTATAAAAAATTGTCCGGTTACCTTATGGGCGCAACCTGTATATATATAATCTTAGCACAACGCATAGTCGTAGGATTAGAGATTCGTACTGTCAAAACAGTGCAGGAGATTAGACATAAGATGTTTCATTCATTGTTCACAAAACCATTCAATAACCATTTCAAAATTACGAATTTGCATCCACGTTCTTATGTATTTGTTTTTAAAAGTGGGTGTTTGAAAATAGTTGGTTTATTGTTACTGAGCAAGATAAAATATTGACACCGAAATGCTCCCAGTACTATGCAGTGACTTTACAGTTTTGGAACTTCTGAAACCCATTTTCTTTTTCTTACAATGAAGTATTTACCTGATTATCAACCCGAAATTAATTCATAAATTTTTAAAAAATTAGATTCTATACTATAAATATCTCTCATCTTTATAGCCTCTCGTGTCTAACAACTTCTCTCGTATTGTATAAAAATCTGTCTTATTAAATTAGGTTTATTTCAAGACTGGTATTTTTTTTTACAAGAAGAACTAAATGCGACATATCTCTGGATTAAATTTTTCATCAGTTATAACGCAAAGATTTGCGCGAACCCATCTTGCCTTATTTTAAATCTTATTATTAATGGTATGAATTAAACTGATAAAAAAACGTCTTAGCTAAAGAATGGGACCTCCTATTACAGAACACAAAGGATTATCGGAATTTCTATTTAAGCTTTACGGTTGAAATTAATTTTGTATTTGCTCTACAACTATATCTACTTCAAATTTTCTTAATCAGTGGAATAACATAGCTTAATCTCAAAGCGAACATTAAAATGAACTAACCCTTTTATGACTTCGATAAGTCTTTTCAAGACCAGCAATAATTCTCAAATACAATAATTCATTAAAAATTAAAGACACACTATTTTCACTCATTACAGGAATTCCTTTTTTAAAAATACGTATTTTACTTATGGATTCTTATTTGATTCATGTAAAAAATAACTTAAAATTGCAATGAATGAAAAACTGTTTTCTTTCAACGGCTTAGGGTTAGAACCCAATTAAATAAAACTTATAGTGTATGAAATTACTAGATGAATGCCCCTGCTTCGCTACTGAGTACATTCAAATTAAAATACAACGGTCAATGCATGCAATTAATGCCAAAAAAAATTATAAATATACTACGGAATTTTTTTATACACAAAATAATTTAGAAGAAATATTTCATATTAAATTCAAAGATCAATGTATGCATTTAATTTGTATGTTTAATATCCGTTAAAACATAATAATTTGAATTAAATTCTTAAAACCTTCCATCTAATTAGTGTAGTGGTTAAATTTTATCTTTTACCGTATTTTAATATTTTTTTTTGTCAATTTATTTCGTTTTTGCACGTGACACAAAAATTAATTTAAAGTGATGCAAAATTAATTCAAACAAAAATAAAGAAACCACGTGATCAGCATGTAATAAATTAAATTCTAAAAATTAATCTTTAAAAATTCACTAAAATCAGAAAATGAAGGTAAATATTCGAAAAGATTTCATTTTAAAGTAATTTTATTGATCTTTCTTGTGATATAAATATTAAAACCCTCAAATTATTATTTTAAATGCAAAATTAAAAAAGTTACAAAAACAGCTTAAAGCTTTAGTTTAAAAAAATCTAAGAATTTTTCAAAAATCTTTCTTGGTGTATCCCTACACTATAAGAAGAATCGCCATGCAAACTTTGAGCCCTTTAGGTCCAGCGGTTTGGTCTGTGCGTTATCTGTCAGTCAGTCACGGAACATATAGATAGGAAAACTATTGGACCTAGTACAATCTGATTAGTCTTTTGTACTACATTGTACTTTACAACAGTTTGTACATAAAAAAAATAATTGCTACAGGTCTATATACAATATCATTTTTCGTCTTACTTTTATAACCAATCATATGACTGGAAATAGCTTTAATATTAATTTTCTTCTCCCAATTAACTTTTTTTTGTTGAATTTTGAAAAAAGTAAGACAAAACAACATATTTTAGCAGTTTTATGTGGGCGGTAGCCAACATAAAACTAGTTATACTCTTAGTGTCTATAAGCAGTGGTGATATAGAATTTTTTTTTCTACAATCGTATGTGACATAAATTCTCCAACTGTACAAACTAGGTGAAAGCAACAATCGTATGTGAATGTTCTCCAATTAACTTTTTTGTTGACTTTTGAAAAAGGTAAGACAAAAACATATTTTTAGCAGTTTTATGTTTGCGGTAGCCAACCTCTTAGTGTCTATAAGCAGTGGTGATATAGAATTTTTTTCTACAATCGTATGTGACATAAAATTCTCCGACTGTACAAACTAGGTGAAAGCAAAATATACATCTGCAGCTTAAAGCCTTAGTCCTAGGATTAGCACTTATTATCTGCTCCTCAACAAAGCGTAACAGACGAGTACGCAAGAGGAAAATTTTTACATCAAATCGTGATAGACGATGATTAGTTTTTCTGGCTGACTGCGCTTCGTCAGTCACCAGTAAATATTTACAGAAATTCCGATTAAGAAATTCCTCTCCCTCCAGCGCAAAGATGGGTTACGCCTTTCTGAGGAGCACATACTAAGATCAAAATCTAGATCAGGGGTTCCTAACCCTTTTCCTACATCGACTCCGTGTAAAATAGATGATTTCGTCATGGATCCACCCCCCCCCCTCACATTTTCCTCTTAATATACACCATACAGCATAATTTCTTTACTATTAGCTTATCCATTTGCCATAAAACGTTCTTATTGTATATCAGCTGTCATTTTTTTAAAAGATTCCTTACATTCCATTCTTTAAAATTAAATCATTAATTAAACAAAAATTGAGTTCTTTAAAGGTTTTAAAGTGATCTCCCCCCTTAAGGTCCAGTGGATTTCCCCAGTTCTGACTAGTGTTTGGTACAAAAAATAATATTCGACGGCCGCATTCGAGGCCTATACAAAAGCATGACATTAGACTTTAGATGCGAGGATCACTCCGCCCTATGCAAATCTATATTTTACAATATTAAAACGGATATTATTATCTAATTATTAGATAACAATACTCAGTTTAATAAGTATAAATATAGATTAATTTTTTTAGGAATGCAATTAGTAGATATTATTATCAAATAATTACATTCCTAAAAATGAAGTTTCAAGACACGAAAAACTGTTAGCATCGACCCCCAATAAACCACGGAATCTATAGGGCAACTTTTTAACTTCCATCGACCCCCAAGGGGTCCACCTGGACCCCGTTGGGAATCCCTGACTAGACTCCATTGTTTCCTGTACAACTGGAGTTGTATAGTATTGCTTTTAGCTCCGCTCTTTGGCCTTCTTAAGGCATTTTGTCATACATAATCGCATTTAAATGAACATCGCTTATATTAAAATATTGTTTATTTGCGTTACTTAAAAAAAAACATGTGTGTGCATGTGTTTGGAGAGAGAAAACAATAGTTTTGATGTCAAATATTAATATATGAAATTATTAAGGCAAGAATTAATAATCTCACTAGGAAATATTATAAATAACTCTTCCTTTCACGGCTTCGTAGAAATTCACTTTGATATCAACGAATAAATTTACATTTATGAAAATCACTATACATGTTTGTCCAATAGGTAAAAGCACGGAATGATTCTGAATAGATGTTGATGAAATTGTATCGTCCTCCTCTGCCTACACACAAAGAAGAATTAAGCGCATATGTCTTGCGATATTGGAAAACGTACGGAGTCTTTAATAGGCTTTCTGAAAGAAAAATTCCTGCAACGAGATTGCTTTTTTTCCTTCAATTATGTGTTTTGTAAGACACAATGCAGTAAATGGATGGAATTTATATCGAGGTAATGTTGTGTATTTGGTCTGATAATTTGATCAATGGCACAGTAATTATTAGAGAAAATGAGTCCGGGGAAAGAGAATATGAAGATAGGTATTCAATTATATGCAAAAATTTTGCTTCTTGCTATGTGTGGAGGTACTGTGCATAGAAAATTATCTAATAAACTTATACACACTGTAGAGTTGTGTAAAAAATGGATGAGAAATAAATCGATTAACAAAAATCACAAAATGAACATCCAATTAGATATGTTCATGATTACGATGTTTCGGCTTGTATTTCCTTATTTGTTCATCTACTTTCCGTAATACTCAGCATTAGAGAAGTACTTATGAAATGTAAAATTGTAAATAAACCTTTTTGAAGTAAAAATGGTGGGATTTTTTTTCTAAGACTCTGATAAAAGAATCTCTCGTGAAAGTCTTGTTCATGAGAAAACTCGCATATTAATTGACACTGTCTTGTCATATTTTCTCACTTTCTCTTTTCAACGAATTGAACTAGATGTTGAATTTGACACTTGTCATAATCATAGCAAATAGGCTCTTTCCTTCCTTTCATTGAAATTAGTACTGTCCAGTCGTACAGATATTAAAACATTAGCTTTTACGGCATAGGGGTCTATTATCAAGCAATCAGTCATATTTTCATGACATTTTACGTAAATTTATAGCGAGATAATTCTGCAAGTAATTAATTTTGGAGCCATTCTTTTGTGTAGTAGTTTTTGATGCTAAGTACTCATTTTTATATATATATAACTATTAATAGCTACAAGGTTCAATAACTTTGGCTAGAATGATGACACATTGGGTGTACAACTCAAGTGCAGTCACAAATAAGGCGGTGAAAGGCAAAGCAGTGTAAGGCATATTTTCAACTTTTTTTTTATTTGGGGGCAAAAATATAATTTTCATGTGCAATTATAGTGAATTGTATGTAATTATATTGCAATATTATATAATTATTATTCATTTAGTTTGTTAAATTTATAGGGATTTTTTGTAGTTTTGTTTTTTGTGCTTACAACACTTGACATTTATGACTTACACCACTTTGCCTTTCACCGCCATCAAGTGTTAACGCATCAGAACACATTTTAGGCAATAATACGACAAAGTACTTAAAAGGTCATATGTTATGTTTGAACTGGCATATGTACGAGACATTGTCGAAGTAAAGATACTTCATCGATAGCAGCAAAGGAAAAGTTTCTGTGAGCCCGTTTGAAACACGGACTGTAACCTTGAACATTTCACTTTCCCCTCGAGATCATTTGTTCTTTTTACGGTGAGTCTTGTTTGAGCAGCACGTCTTTATAATATCTGCGTCAATTCAGAATCCCGCCAAATGTGGGATAATGATCCCCGCCAAAGTAATCATGGCTTCTGTTTTCTGGGACAGACAAGGCATTCTTCTGGTTGACATCATGCCTCCCGGCACCATGCATACTGCGAGACTTTGAGGACGTCTCAGACGGGCAATTCAAAATAAACGCAGGGGCTTGTTTGACAAGAGGAGTTTACTTGCTGCATGACTAGTTCTCTTACGGTGCTTCAAACCAAAGCACTACTCAAAATTTTCGAATGGAAAATTTAGATCTTCCGCCATACAGCCCGGAACTTGCACCCAGGGATTTCCACTTATTCCTTTACCTGAAAACACATCTTGCAGGGCAAAAACTTTCACGACGATGATGATATCAAAATTGAAGTTGAAATGTGGTTCCTACAACAGGCGGCAAAGTTCTATGACTGTGGGATACAAAAATTTGTACCCAGATTAACAAATGCTTTGACAAAACGCGGAACTATGTCGAAAATAAGGCATGTACCAGTAATTAATTTGTTATGTACATTTAATCAATTAAAAATTTTTACGAGTGAGTATGCGGCATTGTAACCTTTACTTTTCGAAAATGCCCTCGTATTTTCATCAGTACTTGGAAATAGCTTTTTTATAATGCTAGTTCTTTTTTAAAAAGCTTCTTTGACACATCCCGAGGTGCTTAATATCTAGAAAACTAAACTATTTACATCAACAGAGCTATTCATTATTACAAGTGCAGATTGATGTTGTTCAGTAATATCAACAAAGAGTACCTACTATGATTCTACTAATAAACCCTTAAGAAGCTTCATTAATCCCTCTTTATTAGTGTCCTTGAAATAATCCATATTCTGATAATATTCGATCTCATTTTACATAAAGATTAAAGTGATTTGAATCTCCATCGTGTCCAAAGATGACCTTTTGATGGTCATCAATATTCTTCATCCTTCGCTAACCTCACTATTTTTGCTCTGATGATTAGGGGTCTGGGAACAAATTCATTTAATAATTAGTATCTTGTTCTCATCGCTTAGTAATGGAGAAGTGAAATTTTGCCCTAGATTTATTATGTTTAATAGATAGCCCTTCTGATGTCGGGAATCAATCATTTTCTTTGTCCTTTCTAGCTCTAATGGCTAAGTTATGTAATTTTTCAGCAAATTGTTACCGTATTAAGCTACATATCGCGATTAAAATTGCATAACTCTAATTCTTCTCTAATGGCATATCATATGAATAATGATAACGTGAGTTGATGTAATGACTTGTTTTCACGTTGATCATTCGAATCCTTGAATTTAGAAGAACACGGGATCCCATTACTACTGTAATGTTCTAAAACTATAGAGGTATCGACTGAGGGGTATCAAATTATGTCCTCTTTGTCAAATTTAAAATAACATAAATCAGTGTGGAATCATTTCAACGAATTTGAAAACGTAGTTCAACTGAAACTTTTTCAAGTTTTATTGTAAATATTTATGCAAAATAAATAATAATTCAATCTTAAATTTCCAATTAATAAAAACTCAATTTATGGTATTTCTGCTACATCAATAAAAGCAGAGTGCTTAAAAATTCGCATTTTAGATACTTAAAATATGTATTCTGTGCTTAGAATGTGCATTGTCTATATGTATAACAGTTCTGTGACTGATTTGACTGACTGATTGACAGATACGCACAGACCTAAACTGTTGGACCTAATGGCTGAAATTTTGCATGGCGATATTCCTAAGTGTAGGTTGCATTGAGATTTTTTTTTGGAAAATTCGTCTTAGATTTTTTAAAAATAAAATTTTTAAGCTGTTTTTGTACTTTTTTTAAAGTTTGCATTTAAAATAATATCTGAGGGTTATACAATATATATCCCAGAAAGATCATAAAAAATTATTTTAAAATGAAATCTTTTTCTAATCTTCCCAATTTTCAATTCTCCATTTCTGATTTTTTGGTGAATTTTAAAGATTAATTTTAAGATTTATTGATTAAATACTGATCACATGGTTTCTTTTCTTTTTGTGATACTTTAAATTAATTTTGCGTCACATGCCTATAACAAAATAAATTGACCAAAAAATTATTAAAATACGGTAAAATATATAATTTAACCACTAGACTAATTGAGATGGAAGTTTTTTAGGAATTTAATTCAAATTAGTATATTTTATGGTTATTAAACATAGAAATTAATTGCATACATTGACCGTTGTATTTTATTGAATGTACGCCATAGTGAATCATGGGTATTCAGCTATTAAATAAATACCAATTGAGTAAATGACCTAAGATTGGCAAATCCGTTTTCTTTTTGATGCTTCTATACTCCGAGGATAGATAATGTCTTGAGAAATTAATTCAGGTTAAGAAATTCTATAACTCTAAAGGGATAGCTTAAAATTTTTTAAAAACTTTATTAAGTTCACAGAAAATGACCTCAATATAACAAAAATTGGGACAAAATGTCTTTTCCACATTTAGCCTCTAGAGACTGGAATTCGAAAGATTACTCGATACCTTCAATTAAGAGTAATCTTCATTTTCTGTAGCTGTACGTTACCTCACCTAAAAGTAAAACTGAATTTATTCGAAGCACTTGAGCAGTAAATCGAACGTAGTACCCCAGCCGACAGAAAGTGGCCAATTTCCGGAATGTTCAGCAAACAAACGTCCCAAAAGAGTCTTTATATAAATTTATAAATAATTATCGAAAAGCATTATGTAATTAAACTGGAGGGGTGATTCCATTTTAAAAGGAACATATATTACTGATTAAATATATTTATTCTCAAACTCCCAAAGTTAAATGTATCGTAAATTTTTACAAAAATATTAAAGGAGATATTAAAGCTGCAGGAGGGAAAATTTACTGTTAAAAAAAAAATAAATGAAGAAAGAATGAATGGAAGAAAAAGAAAATTATGATAATGTAATGAACTTTAGTTTCTGTTTCCATGTTATTTCTTTAAGTATTCTCTTATGCGATATAAAATTATATAAAATGCATAAATATTCATTATTTATAGTGAAATTTTTATACCTCCCTTTAAACAGCGAAACGAGGGAAAATAGCCTTTCCGAAGTTCTATTTTACTTCACATCTGAAGTTATCAGACATTTACATATTTTGGATAATCAAATGATTGAAACAGTAAAACTGGCTGTTCACAGGTGTTACTTAATCTATTCAACTAATCAGCTTGAGTTGAAGTTCAGTTATTTCTAGAGCAATTTATCAAAACTGAATGAAATTAGTTTCTAATTTAAGGAGTCTTAAAACATGCGATAACATCACACTGAATATACATTTTTAAATTCTGAATATTTAAAATTGTTTTAATAAATTCAAATGCTTCAAAAACATTTTTTCCCACCAAAATACACTCATGGCCAAAAAAATTAGCGCACCAAGAAGGAGTCGTCAAAATGAAACGAAATTTTACATACGTAATGACTACTTTGATATAAGTAAATGATAAGAAAATCAAAGAAAAAGGATAATTATTTCAGAGAAAAAGGCAAAGAACGGAGGAGTTAATACTCCGTTGGACCCTCTAGCGCGAATGCACGATGCGATACGATCGGGCATTGAGTCATACAGTTCTGTATGATGTCTTGAGACATTTCGTTCCATATTTGCTGTAACTTTGTCCTCTAGTTCGTTCAAAATCGTGGGATGCCCAACTCGTCATCCAAATGATCCCAGATATGCTCGATTGGAGACAAATCTTGGGGATCGGGCAGACCAAGGACGGGTAGTAGCAGTGCGGAGACAGTCTTGTGACACCCTTGCCGTATGAGGCCAACCATTGTCTTGTTGAATAATGGCTCCTGGGAGCCGTTGCATGAGTTGGCAACACATGTGGTTGCAGGATTTCATGAACATACCGCTGGGCTGTCATGGTGCCACGGAACAATACTAGGGGTGACCGTGTATTGTAGACAATGGCACCCCATACCATCACACCAGCTGTGGGAGCGATGTGTCGCTGTACAGCAAAGGCAGGATTGAAGCGTTCACCACGGGCTCTCCACACACGAACACGATTGTCATCACTGCCGAGATTGAATCTGGATTCGTCGCTAAAGACCGACCTGGTTCCATTCCGCTGCAGTCCAGTTTCCTCGTGCGCGGCAAAACTCCAAACGGAGGCGTCGATGGGTGGGCGTCAAGGGCAGCACACGTAATGGGCGCCGCGATACCAACTGTCCTTCAGCCAGGCGCCTTCGTATGGTTCGAGAAGACACAGAGGCCCTAGTGAAGGTGCTACCTGTGCCTGGATGGCGGCCGATGAAGCAGTTGGCTGTACGCGTGCATTTCTTACTATGTGGCGGTCTTCTCGACGACTGGTCTGTCGAGGGCGTCCTGAGCCTGGTCTTCGTGTACATGACATCTCTCGGGTCCACTGGTCCCAACACCTCCTCACAACACAATCAGAGCGGCCTAATTGACGAGCTACTGGCCTAGCTAACCTCCCAGCTTCCATCATCCCGACGATTCTCCCCCTCTCAAACTGCAACAACTGCTTATATTGTCTTTGAACACGGCGGTAATGGCATGTCTATCTCAGCTCTTCCTTTGTAAATGATTCAGAACACTCAAACAAGCTTAGGTTACCTGTTTTATACTCCACAGAGAACGATGTTCAACGCCCTCTACCGGCTATACGTAATGCGCAATCACGCTGCATTTCTAATCATTTGCATATCTCCCCGACATGTACCTTCATTGCAAGTTTCGTTACGATCCCGCAATTATCTCTTGGTGCGCTAATTTTTTGTCCATGAGTGTATATCACTTTGGCTTTTTTCGATAGCAGTAAAACTCAATATCAAAGCTTTATCTATAAAGATCTTTTTCATTTCATTTTATCTTACCACAAGAACTCTTTGTGTTAGTTGTTTTTATACAAACCGAAAGCAATTATTGAGTTAAATAATTTTTAGTTTTTCTTATCAAAATACTTTTTCGTCACATCTCTCTTATACTATAGACAAAAAATGACGTGCGCAATGCATCGGAACTTTGCGAAAGTATTTTACAAATGAAAAAGAATACACCTAAGATCTTAAATTAAGGATTAATTTTTTTCTCATTGGTATAAATTACTAATATTAATAAATTTCTTCGGCTTATTTTCTGAGACTTTTCTGCAGTTTAGTATTTTAACTGCAATTTCTTCTCTGTTACCTACCAGATTTTTCGAAAATTTTGGAGAAAGTCACTATTATCTATATTTAGTTTCCAAAATATCATTATTTTTTTTGCTATACCTTTCCAAGTGCTAATGACTTATTAAGTTTTTAATTTTTGCTCATGAAAAATGTGACTTTTTAACTTTCAAATGTTGGTTTTTTGTAAGTTTCAATTCCTACACTATAATACATTCAGATATAAAGAAAAAAATAAATAATTTGAAAATTTTCAAGAAATTGTACCATACCTTAATTTTGAATACATTTGGCATTGCTGATATTGCTTGAAAGAGTATTTTTTCATGGCACCAAAGATTCTCATTTTGTTAATATGAGGAATTTTGCCAAGAATTAAGTTTTTTTTAATATGTTTAATAGTGAAAACTTTCTCAATTCGGAATTGCTTGTTTAAAAAATGGATTAGTCATACATTCATAACTAGATACGTATCATGGTAGTTTTTATTTTGACATATATTAATATATTATCGATACATTTATGCATATTTAATTCTGTTCAGTTATGCCAACTACGCCCTTTTGTGTTCAGTTCTATTCGAAATGCATGTGGTATTATAATAAATATCCAATTCATTTATAGTTTGACTTTAGGGATTTATCCTGCGCGCAGTTTTCTTGAAAAAAAAATGTATATACTTCTTTCATATCATGGGTGATAACTCATCTCGTGAAGGTTTCCATTATTTCTACAGAAAAGTAGGTGAGGAGGTAATACGCTGTATATATCAAGAAACAATCCGGTATCACGTGTTTATGTGTTATAAGCTAAGGAAACTGAGACTGTCACATAAAATATCGGAACCAATGTTATATAATTATTTTAGGACGAGGAAGTTATCGGCGAATAGAAGCCCAAACAGGGGGAAATTTTTTTCTTGATTGTTTTGCTCTCCATCGGATTTACTCTTTTGATTTGCAAAGACGCTTATCTAAAACATTGGTGTTTTCTGACCGTATATCCTAAATAAGCAAAAAAAAATATTTTAACAATAAAATAAAGTCGAAAAAAAACTTGTGTAATATTCCTGAATTACGTCACATACCATGACCGTTACTATATTAAAATTTATTATAACGATATAATTTTTAACTGCACTTTTAACTTCATAAAAATCAAGGTTAGCACATTTTAATTTAATATAGGAATCCTCAGCAAAGAATCAAACTCAGGAAAATATGAATCTTTACTAAGAACAGTTTGATCACTTTTGCCAGCATTCGAGACAAACTTAATTCAAACTTTTTCTAAATTTAGTGTGGATTTCCGGGAAAAAGAAAGGTTCTATTTTAAGTTTGGGATTTCAGAAGTAATATTGTGTCCTCTATCTCGTGTCTCAAAATATCCAGCTTACCCGAAGTAAGTTTAATGACTTTTGAAAAATCTTCTGTAGGGCAATGAGCTTAGTAACAAATAAATGTGAGGAAATTTTAAGCCGTAATCATGGGTTATTTACTGAGATCTCTGAGAACCCGAAAAAAAATTAACAATAGTGTCTGGAACCAAGAAATGAACCCACCAGCACAAGCCCTATTCCTGTGTTGCTTTAAATTTTTTGATGTCATACTAATTCCTCATATCATATAATATCTATGGGTTGTGACGAACTCCCGTACAGTAGCGAATTTTTTGCGCGGGGAAATTCCGGGAAGACCAACCAGCGTGCGGTTTGTACACATAATTTATTTGGACGGGTGCAGACAGACAGTCGCCTGGCGACATAATGGCCGGAAGTGCTACTGACAGTTTACAGAACAGTTCGTCAGCTACAAGAAGGAAGTTGCCGACTGGAGGCGCCTAGTCGTCTGGGAACGTAACTGAATAAAGAAAAACGGCGTTTTCAATACCTTTCGAGAAAGTTCAGCGAAGGTATATAAAGTCGCCGAACGCGAGTTAAGAAAGTCAGTGATTCAAAGATTAAGTTATTCAGACTGACGCTGGAGCCTGAGACAAGAAAATACTGTAGGGAATAGATAGGCTTGAATGATCGCAGCGACAATTGAACCTGCAGTTTGAAGACGGCAACAGCGCCAAAAAATTGGGAATTCGTTTGTTTTTTCCGGCATACTGTAATTTACATATAGACACTCCTTGTAAGCTGTAAAAGACCTTCAATAGCAGGTGAATCTAAAGAATCTTATATAAAATTTTAGTGAAGAAAAAATAAGAAAGTTTTTTTTTTAAATTTCCCACAAAAACAGATTTTGGATTAGTTCCCTTCTTCAAACTGCCGATTCAACTCAAGTCTGACCTTTCTTGTTGATTCCGTGAACCCACAAATTAAATTTTTTTTACATATATTGTAAATAGCCTGCATTTAGTCGAGAAATGCAATTAAAGCATTAAATACAAAAAGGCTGACATTCTTTCATTTAAGGCTAAGTTCTTACAGGGTACTCTATAACATACCTTCCTAATTTTGAGGGAAGTCAATAAGTTTTATACTCTTCCGTATTGTCCATAAGTAAAGAAAAGAATATATAGATTGTTTTCTATCTTAAACAAACACGGGTTATTCTGCTTTTCATAAAAGATTCTTACCTTTCTGGATCCTAAAAAAGCGAAAGCACTTCGTGTTATGAGGAACACATATTCCTCTATCCCCCGATTTTGGTGAAAGTATTTACAAATTTATGATCAGCGGGAGAAAAAGACCTGTCGGGAAGCCAAAAAATACATAAACTTTTCTGAAAAAATGTATATTTGTATTAAAGATAAACAATATCTGGTGTGAAGTGGAGCGAGTTCCGGCAGTGTAATATTTTAGCTCTCGGGGACCATTCATATGAGGGTCCAGTGTAGAGTTCCATATCGAGATTATTTTTAAAGCGGTATTGTGGCCTATTTTTTTCACAGTGGAATCTCAGAAGTGGGAATATGTCCCCCTTGTACGCAGACTAGAGAATATGTGAGATTTAACTTTGAGGTTAACTAATTCCTGGAAGGTGTAACTGTCCGCCTCAGGCCAATAAAATATTTGGTGTTCAATTTTCGACTCTAGAGGGCTTTTCCCATATGAAAAAAATGCACTATGGTATAAAAATTAATGTTTTCTTCCTCCTGGTGTATTTTTAGCTCTGAAGTAAAATGTGACCCTTTTTTTTTAATGTCCATCAAAGATGAGTTAGGAGTAAAAACGGTTATTTCTGCATGGGATGTAAAGTCAGGTTGTCGTGGTTTTTTTTTTGGCTAAGAGAACGGAGTGAAAAAATTATCGTATCTGCGTTGAGAAAAAACAGCCTAGGTTTAAAAATACATTTGGAACAATAACATAGTTGACTCAAGGAGATTTTGTCTCCTAGTTGAGACAACGTAATAAGAACTTACTAATTTAACGGTGTTTAACTACAGAAAAACTAATAATACAACTTATCAACACCAAACCATTTTTTTTTCAATGAACTGGATTCTAAAGAAAACTACGTATATAACTGTTGCCAAAAAATTATCTTTAACAATAATTATAAAGTAACATTTAAATTATAAAAATATTTGAGAGTTAATTTTAAATTAATTATTTACATTTTATGTCATTACAGATAGATGCAGCATTCCTGAGATAAAACTATTCCGTGTTAAAGTTTGGTGAAAATTTGTAATAGCTTAGTATAATACTTATTTCGTGCTGTCGAATTCAAGAACTTTTTTAAGTTAGATAGATTAAATTCCTGTTACGATTTATAACACACATCCAAACGGAAGGGGTTATTTATCCAACTACGATAGAGAACAAAATTTGCATTAAAATCTAATCATGCTAATTCAAGTAATTCCGTCTAAGGACAAAAAACTTTAATTTTGCGATTAAAGGCCATCATTTCTCCCTCAAATTCACTAAACATTTTGTTATTACTTCAGTGAGAATCACTTTACCTAAAACAAGTTATATAGGCAAGGATTTACGTTCATTATGTATCAAAGCGATTAAGTGAATTTGTTCATTATACAACTCTTACTTTTTCCTCCTTCTTGGAAAGATAATTAAAAGGATTCGTTGCAAGAAATGTGGACATTTTTAAATAGAGATTTTAAATGAAGTATTTACGAAGAAAAGAATCTAGATTTGTAATTACCCGATATTTGCTTGCGAAAGTACGTGATTGTCATCCAGAAAAATTAGCAATGTTTTCCAGTTTTCTTTTTGTTTCCTATCTTTCGTTTATTCTCAACAAGCCAATGGACAGAAGATTATGAACAGTTCATTTTTTCGACTGAAAATGTTTTAAAAAGTAAAAAAAGCAATTCTTATTCCATATAAACTAATTTGAAAATATTTATCCCGAATTAACTAGGAAGATTTTGGAAACATGATTACGAAAGTGGAAATTTTAGCAAGATTTCCTGTTTTCCTGTTTAAAAAGGAAGATTTCCTATTGATTTTCCTGTTTAACATTTATATTTTAACTGAAGTTTAATATTTTTAACTGAACGTTTAATATTTTTAACTGAAGTATTTAACACTCTAATCTACCGACATCTTGACTTTGTGTCTAACTGGACGGTGGAAATAGGAGTAGAAAAACTTTTCATTCCCGATTGTGACACTATTATTGGTCACATTATACACGTATTTTAAATGATATACTTCCCATATATTATTTCTTTACCCGTAAATTATTTCTATTAAGTGATTTTTTTTCCTTTTCATTCCACGATTATGAAATATTGTAATGAGGAAGTCTTTGAAATCACTGTGGTGATTTTGCATTTTTACTTCTTGTCTTTTCCCACATTTTAACTGGCTAACAAAGCAGCCAGTTAAAATGCTGAACTGAGTAACGAACAGCTACGAATGTTGAAAATGTTTTTTCAAGTCAAGATGTGTCTTTGTCCCATCATAATTAGTGTGCATTCTACTGCCGATACTGTCTTTAAAAGAAGAAAATCCAACTTCCTGCATGTCGACCTGATCAAGTTAGATTTAGCTTCAAATAAACTACTGATGAAGTATCCTAAACTGTATTCTTTGGTCACATAGCAGTTAAAAGTCGTAGAGGATTGCATAGCATAACATTTATATGTCCGGCACATGTATCATTTATATAATTTTTAAAACTTGGAATAAAATACTATTCCAGAATGTGACATAAGCTTAACTTCTTTTTTATTTTTACTGTAATACATCTTTTTTCTCTATTTATTTTCTGTATTTCCTTAACTGTTATCTTTTCCTAGCTACCTTGCCTTGTTGGCAACGAAGCTCGATTTGCAGAGTTAAACGATTCCAGTTTCTCTTCCATATTTTCTTTTGCTTGTCAAATTGTTTATATGACTCTATTAGCGCCCCCCTCATTAAGGCTGCTGTGCACTAACCCTAATGAATTCGTTAACCTCAATGCTAACCTATGGAGAAAATTTGTCCAAGGATTACCAGCTAGGATTTAGAGATTTTTTTAATGGTACTCCGTAATAAGAAAGACATTTTTTTTTTCACTTTGGGGGATTTTTCATTTTTTTAAATGTAAATAATATTTTGAAATTTAAATTATTCGGGCAAAAAATCTATTGTGTGTTTTAACACTCCATCGGGCGCGTTGATCTGACAGTTACACGCGTGTCAATATCTCCGCTTTTGTCAACTAAAACTTGTTTACGACCTTGACCTTATCAGTATCTGTCCATCTGACCACCTGCTCCTTTGGAATGCAATAACGACCAGTTTCGTGTAGGAGTATTTCTCGTTTTGAAGATTGTCTGAAGTTTTGTATCTGTTAGATACACGCGCCAAATAACGTTTGTCTCTTGAAGCTTTACGGAAGTATCAAGATTCCCTGTACGTTTTTGATTTATCTTTTCCCGTGATAAGTACTAAATGCTTTTTAGATTTGAATAATCAAAAAGATCTTGAGCTAGTTTATAGTATTATATTTAGTGATGGAAATGAGAAATTAAATGCTGAAGAATTTGATGAAAGCGATGATAACGAAGAAGATATTTTAGAAACATGTGAAATTGATTCTGATAGCAGTCAAAATGATTATAATGACTCAGAACTTGATGAGGATGCTAATAATAATGATTTTTATGTAGGAAAAGACAATAGTAGTAAATGGGAAAAATGAATAGGAAGAAAAAATGTCAAAGGTAAATCGCAGAATATTATCACAAAATTACCTGGAGTAATCGGAAGTGCGAAAGGTATAAAATCTATATACGACTCTTGGAACTGTTTTTTTTTCTGACAAAGTATTGGAAATAAATGTGAAATGCACTAAAGAATACATTTCTACAGTTTCTAATTTATGTAGTAGAGAAAGAGATGCAAGACTAACAGATAATATTGAAATAAAAGCCTTTATCAGTTTACTTCTATTAGATGGTGTTTTGCGAAAAATAAAAAAAAATTAAAAAAGTATAAAAAACTAAAAAAAGGTCCGGGTGTAAAAGCCTGGACCTAAAAAGAATAAAAATAGAAGATTTAAAGTAATACAAATTAACAGAAAACACATAAAATCATAGATGTATTTGACAGATACACCGCGCCCGATTACGTAAGTTTCGAGACGCGCCCGACGGAGTGTTAAACTAAAACTAAACTCATGGCGCAACGTCTTGCTGTGAACCAAGGCCGGCGGTGCCCATCTCCGCTTTCTTGACTGTGGGCTGGAGGTGCCATGCAGCTTGTCTCAGTCAGGTGGTCAACCTGACGTGAGAACCCCAGCGTTTAGTTCCCAAGGGTACTTGGTCCTCATTTTATCGACACACTCAAGGGATGAAAGGCTGAGTCGCAATGTCGAACCCAGGACCTGTGGCGTGGCAGCATGACGTTTTTAACCACTACGCCACTGGTCGTATATAGTGTGTTTTAGACCCTCATAAATTCCTTTTAGGGTTGAAATTTATAAAAGGAATCCTGTTGCAAGGGGCAGAAAAATTCGAGGCTAATACGATTTTTATTTGACTATCAGCATTTTTGTAGCTGTAAAGAGAAGACACATTTTCTTCATTGGTTAACATTGAGGTGAATGAAAACAATAGGTTTAGTACACAGAAACCTTAATCAACGTTTTAAAGTGCAAACGACCACTAGGAGTAATCTGACATAAAAAAAAAGTTTGAGAATTGTTGAGGGGATTTTTTCGATGATTGAAGTCCTTAATTAGTTTCTGTCATCTTTGTTTATTTTTATAGCTTCTTATATATGCCATGAAAATTTAATTTACCTCACAACCTATATAAGTAAGAATTTATCAGTTTCTATAAGATACTCTCTTTTCTCGGCATCTTTCACCTCAGCATGCATTAAACTGTCTTCTTTTATGCTGCGTGGTTAAGACTTTTGATTTAGAGGAGAGTAACCTCTATATAATATGCCAATACCTATACCTAAAATTTTCTCTTTTTATAACTGTAGTAATCTCAAATCGCGCATTTTGAAACCAAATAGGTTTCTTTTTCAGGAATAGAAGGGAGGAATCGAGAGTAGAGTTTGCTTTTCAGATAGTCGCAGTGAATATTTCAGATTTTCCTTTTCTAACTTGCTTTAGTGCTATATTTTCTCTTTCTTCAGATTTATTGATAGCTTCCCATGCTCCGATTTAGAATATTTTTCTCTCTTCATCAGCTTCAGCAGTTTTCTATTATGTCAGTTGATTGCTTCACTGGTATAAAGATAAATTTGTCTCGCCAAATTTGTTGATATCTTTGATACCTATTCAGATGAATTCTATCCCTTTCTTACGTAACTTGTAAAGGAAGTAATTTTTACCCCGTTTTTAATACATGTAGTGGCCGAATGTTTAGGGCACTGGCATTTGGCTCAGATCCTATGGGTTCGAGTCCCACTGTTGGCATGGATGCTTGTAGCCATTTGGAATCGGCTTTAAACTGTTGATCCCTGTCTAATTAACCCTCGTGCAGCAAAACGTTTATCGTAGCGCTCCATAACAAACCAAACTTACCCCCTTTTTCAGATAAAATTTTTAATGCATTTAGTAATAAAAATATACTTATTCTTATCCATTTCTTATCTATTATGTATTTTTTTTATATAAAACGTGATGGCATGCATATAATAGTATTTTTCTCAAAACTCCCAATTCCCATATCTGCTACTGCTTTTAAAATTTACTAAAATATCTTTAAAAAGCGTAGAAACTTACAAAATTGAACATTTACGGCTCTTCCACTTATGGAATATAGCAAGAATAAAAAAAAGGAACTGCATATTACCCTATTATACATTTACCCCTGAATTCTATCGTTTTGCGTTCCATTCCCTGAAAAATAACGCGTTCGGAGAACTCTAGTTCTTAACTGCTTTTATTTCAGCGAACCCGGCGTGATGCGTGATCTGTTATTTTAAAACAGAAAACTGTAAAAAAATTTCCCTCTTTTTCCCGCTTAAAACATTTTTCTCTAAAATATTCTAAAAATAAGTTTAATGGCTTCTTTAATAACGTTTGTTTAAAAATAAATACAGTTTTTAGTGTTTTATTTCGCGTGAGAGGGTGTTAATTTTTATATCTGGTCTGAAATGATTGTAATTCGTTACTAAAAATAGATGCTGCATTGGGAGGAGAAGTTTTTGTTTTTGTTTTTGGGTGTATGTGTGTGGATTCCGTTTAATTCATTCGGTGGGCTTAAACGGAATTTAGCTCTCGCAGTTGATTTCATTCCATCGCAGATAAAATTAGGTACTGTCTATCTACCTGTATTAAAAGCATTTACACACGAGCATTTACATGTCATAAATACAGATTACAATTTCCAGGAAATAGCAAAGACAAAAAAAAATTGCAGAGCTTAAATTTACTCTCTTTCTCTTGAAAATTTGCATACGATGCTCATTTCAAAAACTTTTTATTTTTAAATTGTGTTAAAAAGTTTAAGTAATAAATTAATAAAAATTGAGTTATTTGTTTTTGAAGAAGAACCTGTGAATTTCAAATGTGCTGAGTTGCAGTATTGGACTACTGGTTTTGTTTTTTGGGTGCCATTGTCTAAGATAAATCTATTGAATGCAATGGAAGAGTGATAATTCCCTTTACTCTGTAACTTCAGTCGTGATGTATATTTTATTCATCATTAGAGACGTTTCACTTGTATTATTCCTTAACGTCTTGCGTTGAAACTCCATAAGAAAAATATCACAGAGATATGTCTGCTGTTAGATGGAGAAAATTTGCATACGATGAATTCATTCAAAACGATTCATTCAGACGATGATGCATTCAAAAAGTTTCTATTTTTAAATTGTGTTGAAAAGTTTATGCATAATAAATTAATAAAAATTAAGATAATTGTCATTGAAGAAGAACCTGTCCATTTGAAATGTGTTTAGCTGCAGTATTGTACCATGGTTTTGTTTTCTTGGGAGCCACCGTCTAAGATAAATCTATTGAATGCAATGGAAGTGTGATAATTCCATTTACTCTGCAACTGCAGTCGTGATGTATAATTTATTCATCATTAGAGACGTTTCACTTGTATTATCCTTTAACATCTTGCCTTGAAATTCTATAAGAAAAATATCTCATATATATATCTGCTGTAAGAGGGAGAACTAAGATATGCATTACTTTTATCTGTTGAGAAAATATTTAGTTTTCAACTTAGGGGGCAACTTGTGATGTTAATGATTATTTATGTTTGAAATGGCTTAGACTATCCAGAAACAATAACTGGGAAAATTACAAGACTATATAGATTCAAAGACTATATAATATTTTCTCTGTATTGGAATATAATTTTTGTTTATTTTTAAATTTTCTTTTTTAAACACCTTAAAATTATTTATACTTACATATGAATAAACTGCTGTATCGCAGCTCAAATTTAAACTGATTAGGAATCGCGCATCCTGGTAGGAAATGACAAAGGACCATTGTAAATTTACAGCTCTGAACTTTAGAATATATAAATTACTTAAGAAGAACGCTTAAATAAATAGTTTAGCCCCGTTAGTGCCTAGATTCGGTGCTAGGTTTAGCACTAATTTAAACCAATTCTTATACAGTCATGGTAAGAACTATGTAAAAATTAAAACAAAAAAAAATTAACTTTGAAACCCTAACCCAGTCAAAAGAAATACTAAATGATATTATCATAAAGAGTATATACTTATAAACACTTTTAGAGACAATAAAACAGAATAATTTCAAAATTTTACAGCATTAAAATTTTGTAACGTTAAATAATGGTCCTTTTAAATAATAATCTAAGTTAAAAAGTAAGTATTTAAGCATCTATGTGTGGTGTATACATTTGTTTCTGTAGCTTAAAAATTCTTTCAACTTTTAGTTTAACCATTTCCTTACGGGGGGGGGATAGCATGTATCCCAAGAATATGGTCCCAAGATTGAATATATATATATATATATATATATATATATATATATATATAAAACTCCCTTAATGACCTTTCTTACAAAGGGGGTATGAAAAGGGAATTGGAAAAATGAGCCCCGTAAGCTAGAGGTTAAAGAAAATCTTATATTCCTTGAACATACACGTAACGACTACTCCTCAAAATAAATTTAAGCATATGCACTAAGCATTGCTGTACATAAAGTTTCAGACCTGAGGAAAAATATATCAGGACATTTATTGGATTACATTAAAAAAGAAACTATTCTATCATCCAAATACTCTTTGCTTATTATGCATAAAGTTCAAGAGTTTTGTTGGGGATGACAAAAAATAAATTCTGTACTTTAATCACAAGCTACAACATAAGAAAAAACTTTGTCGCTATCTTTACTTTGCAGAACTCTTGTGACAAGATAATAAGCTACTCAGCATCGAACCGACAAAGGTGACAAGGTATTTTTGCATACTGATATACCTTTAAGACAAAAAAATTGCCTCTGTAATCAAGAAAGACTCTTACCCGTATGAACAGTTTTTACTTTAGCGTAAGATGCGGAAGTAAAGTTAATTTATGGACGTAAGTAAGATAGTTAAATTTATGCAAAATTCGTTTTCTTGAATATAGAAACTTTTATTTACTATAATAGAACACTTAGATCTTTTTAGTGAGTAAATGGTTGGGGGCGGGATACGTATGTGCTCATGTAAGAAAATGTAACTTTTGACTGTGCCACAGCATTTTATCTTGTTATACAGTGATTACAGAAGGTTTACTTATTACAAATAGTATGACGATGTAATTCCACTTCAAGCATCATCTACAGAAAATCACCCCTGCTGCGGAAAATATTGTTCAAAGGGACAACTAATTTTAACTATTTGTATCAGAATTCATGTTATTAATCTACCGTTTTACTTGGAGCGTAAGCGTTTACTTGGAGTCATTAGTGAAAATTGGTTGGCTATTTAATTTGTCTAATCTGCTATGAACGACCCTGTTTTGTCATAACATTTACGCTCAGTGAGTTGGAAATATTTCATCTTTAACGTAGTTTTACAAAGATAAAGCTTATTTTCTTCCATATATCATTGAAAAAAATTGAAAGCCTCTTTATCACTCTTCGGCATACTATTTAAATCAAGTATAATGTTTTGAAATTACCTTAGGAAACTAAATTTCGCAACTTAAAGTGTTTACCGTGAAATGCATTATTAAAGTTCATATTTCACTTTAACGACTTCCAGTCAGTATAGAGATAAGAACCCTGAATTATTTACACTTGGGATAGAAGCCTAAATCTTTTCTGACATCCAAAAGTTTGAATACAGTTTGAATCTTACGCCATAAAATCCACTTTAAGTTCTTTACGTGTCATTGTAGAGTAATGGCACTTTAGTATATAATAAAAACATTTCATAGATTCGTGTCACTTTATAACAAACAGGATTTTAGAATAATTTCAGGAATTAAACATTTCAACTAATTTTTTATTAGTCTCAGCATAATTCCCTTGGTTGTAATAGTTTCCAAAAATAAATTTGCTCTTGTTTAAATAAACTTTCATAAGCCAGATGTGTACTAAACTACAATTTAAGATTTAGCACAAAACCTAGAAGTATTTTATATTTACGCGTTTTATTTAGTGAAATACCTTGTGCGTCTCAGAATGAGGATTCTACTTAATGAAGAAAGAAAACAAAAAAAATCAAGCATGGCACTCAAATGCATTATAAACTTTGTTGAATTGCTACAATGGTTGTAGACACAAAAGCTTTTAGACAGAAAATATTTTCAAGGATACGCCCCACGCTTGTGTATTTTATTTCTTTAAAGGACTAAAGCATCAAGTTTTAGTACTAGTTGTAAATCAAAACCTTGACAGCAACAAATATTTATTAAACACTATAATTCTGTATTGAATTCACTAATATATTTTTTCTCCTATGGTTTGAGAAACATAGCTGCAATCTGCGGGATAAACCCACGGCGAATCATCAACTTAAATCTAAAAAAATTCCTAGAGACTGTAACGCGTTGATCGAGGTAGCAATCGACTCAACAAAAAATCACAGCCAAATAAATTAAAATCGACGAATTTATTTCAATTCGGAGGAGAAAATTTGGAGATTGAAGATCCGTTACGCAGTTAATGAAAGTCCTCTAAAATGTCGACTGAGTCCGTTAGGAGGAGTTACCACCTGGAGTTCCGCTAATTCAATATCATCGAATAGTTCGTTGAAATTAGAGCAAGTCTCTCGATTTTCACTCTCTGCAGGGCGGATGACTGCGAGGCACTTTATAGAATCAGGATGATCCGGCCTTGATGATCTCGTTGAACTGTACCCAAGCTTCCTAGCCGAAGCTAAAAGTTATCTTCGTGAGAAATAAGCCGCCAACTACGCAAGTCCGCGTATAGCCTTGTTCTTTCGACCCTGGATGGTCGGAGGAGTCTACCACAGCTTAGCAGGTCGCTAACTGACTTTTTGTCGCCCCGTCTAATTTTGGACTCTCTCGCTCCGTCCAGAGAACTCGTCTCCTATTGGCTCTGCTAATCGTGATGTCATTCTAGACTTTTCGATTTGCTGGCAGGCAAGGTTAAAATTCTAGTGATTTCATGGTGGTCGCGTCATTAATCTGGAGCACCGTGGCGAATTTCTGTTCCGCCAAGATGTCACGTTTTTCCCACCGCTTTGTGTTCCTTTCGTTCCAGCTCGCTGTCACCTGTTATACGTTAAAGGGGGGGGGGGCGTGTCGGTCAGTTGCGACATATTCCAGCCATGTGCTGCGTATATTTTTAATTGTGAGAATTATTTTAATTCGTCACAATCCTTATCTTCTGACTTACATTGTTAATCTTGATTTGTTCCCTGGCACTGCGTCATCTCTATCTTCCTCTATATCAACTCTTTTTTTTGTTGTACGCAGTCGCTTTCTATGGATTCTTTCCTAATTTTATGTGCATTACTCAGTGTTTTTCGATCTTTTTTTCATATCGTGGCACACTTGAACCTATAGTTATATGCTCATAAGTGTGCCTCTGAAAAATATTTTTGCTTATGCATCTACATATGTATTTACTATATTATGTATATTTTAACAATGATATACTCGTATAATCAGTAAAAGCGGTTTTACTTTTCATGTGTAAACTTATTGTGCTTTGGACTTCTTTTCAAAGTAATTTTATTAATGATCTTTAAAATGCTTTGCGGCACAGAAAATCCGGTTGAAAATCTCTTTTGTAACTGTTGTTGCCCTAGTAAACTGTGGAGGGAAAGAGGCATGTTTCCTTGCGAAATGTTTTCATGAGTTGCAACTTATCAGAAGACGAGCAAACACTGATCAGAAGATTATGTGATCACTCAAAAGATCATAATATTCCCTACTGGTGTGGTGTTTAAAGTTCACATTAATGACGTCCGGAAGTGTGGAGTTTCCACACAGGTTTTCCTGTTGAAGTCATTTCCCGTGTGAGAGCGTCTGTTTGGGAGTTAGCTAAATTGGGCAAAATTTGGAAAGATAACCAAACTTTAAAAGTTTGGTTTTTTCGGGGGTTTATCACCATAATTAAAAATTTTATACTTTTTCATCAAGGGTTTTGCAGTGAAAGATAACCCTGGTACCATCCACCAGTGATACCCAATAGGAAAGTTAGCATTTATTTTCCAGCATATGCAGTTAAAGAGAGATTTTTTTTTACCTCGAAAATAATTTTAGCTCCTATCGAAATGCTCCTTTCAATGGCTCAGTACGGGATTATTTAAGTTAACTTTTCTTAAAAAGTTAATAATTATCAAGTTCGTTTTGAAGCATAATGGTTCTATCAAGTTGGTTGGTCTGTATAAACTGGAAAACATTTCTTTTAGTGCTAGTTTTTCTAAAAAAATTTCTTGGAAATAAACTTTTGATTTTAATTTATAAATTAAATTTGGAATTTGTTGTTAATTTCGTACAGTACATAACAATTTTAAATTTTAAAATACATTATAATAATCTAGATATTAAGACATATTCAATGCATATACCATACAGTTAAATAAAGACCTCCTCCCTGAGAAAAGAGTAAATATATCAAACTCAAAGTATAGGAAATTTATCTAAGTAAATCTTTTATGGCAGACATTTTTGCTTTACGTTTTATCGACCTAATAATTCGTTTGCTAGATGCTTCGAAATTTGATATTCACTCCAGCATAAAAAAAATGTTAAAATATTTTTAAAATCTGGTTATGGAATTTTACGGAGTGAGCTTCTAAATTCTATCCAAGAAATATTTTACAGAAAAAGAATACATACTTAGATTTTTCAGGAATATCAAGAAAAATGTCTGAAACATTTTTGATCGTAAAACTCTGTATTCCCGAAAAAAGGCTACCCTTGGATAATTTTCACAACAACTATTCAACGACACTGTAATATTTTTCAAACTATGTGATACATTAATTATAAATTTGTCGAACCATAAATTCTTTGTCTATGATAAATATATTCTAGCACGTGATCCTCTCCAACACTGGTAAAATAAGTCTTTATTTCCCCTAAATTACCTGTTTTCTGAGTCGTGTTTCTTAAAAATTCCCTTTTCTTCTTCATGACATTCCTTTCTGTACTAATTAAATTTCCATGAAATATGATTATGAAAAGAAGCGATTAATTAATGTAAAGAATAATCAAATTAAATATCATAAATCTTGCATGTCAAAAATACCAGAGAGACTATCGAAAGAAAAAGTACATCCTTTTTCCCAAGCAACTGATTCTCAGGAATTTAAAACCGACTTCTGAAAAATTTCTGCCGCTTTTTAAAACTTGTAAATTCAAAATTGTTCCTCTCGAAATAGCTTGTAATTGAAAAACCAGCGGAGGAATTATTGATCTCTCTGTGGCTACAACAAAATGAAACCGCAATTCCCGGGCACTGGGAGGATATGAAACAGTAACCAGTTATTACCCGCAGCAGAAAACGGAGAGAAAATTAGCTCTTCCGAGAAAGTTAATGAACCCCATGAAATTAATCCGCAAAAGTAAAGGCACGCTTGCGTACCTGGAGGAAATTGGGTTCTGATAAGTTTTTGAGAAAAATAAAAACTTTTTTTTATTATTCTCTCTCTCTTTATCGTTAATAAAAGTGTCACTGTTCTAAATACGATGACCATTATACGGTCATCACACTCTCTCAGCATTTTTAAATCTCTTCTCTTTAAGATACTTTTATATAAACTCCTAAAAATTCTTTGTAATGTATACAAAAGTTTTCTTTGGATTTATATGTATCTGTAAATTCTTCTCAAAATCATTAAATAAAATCGCTGAATTATTTATGAATTTAAATATAATAAAACATTCAATAAAATAAATTTGTGGTAGATTTCAAATGAGGAATTCTTATAAAACGCTTACATTACTTAGTGAAAATTTATGAAAATCTCATTAAAAATGTTATCATTTAATAATTCCCAAAAATACTAACTTTATGCGTAACCTAAGCCAGTTTTAAACTTACATGTATGGAAATGTCATATATTTTAAATTAAATACATGACATATATATGCATGTCATGTATTTAATTTAAAATACATGACACACACACACACACACGCACATATATATATATATATATATATATATATATATATATATATAGAGAGAGAGAGAGAGAGAGAGAGAGAGAGAGATAGATAGATAGATAGATAGATAGATAGATAGATAGATAGATAGATATAAATAAATAAATAAATAAATAAATAAATAAATAAATAAATAAAATTAGCCGGCCACCCCGTAAAATGGCCACTTTTTTTTGGAACCATTACTAACCACCATAGAGAAGTATTTTTAACCGCATTTTAAATTTCCATGCATTCCCTGCCCTATGTTAAATTTGCATGTACGACTAGTTGCTTAAAATTGAAACGAAAATGAGTAAAACAGTGTGCAAAGAGGCCATAAAGGATGCAACTGACCAAATCAGTTGACTTCGACCGGTATCAGAAACTCCCCGTCCTTTTTCAGGAAGGAAATATGAGATTCATTGAAAAGGGTATGAACATAGTTTTTTGCGTAACGGCGAGCGCACCAATCTTGGTATGGGTTCTGTATTTAATCACCTTTGTTGTTTTGACGTGAAATAAATTGAGAATGACAATGTGGGGCAAGGTAGTGTTCATTAGAAATTTGAATAAGCGAAAATTATAGGCTAACAAGAAAATATTCATAAACAAATAAGCTTTTCCTTTATTTCGTTTTATCACAATGCCTGGCAAAGTTTAGAACTTTTGTTCACAGAATGTGTGCTAAGAATGTTTTATTTATAGAAATACCTGGTACGTAATGCCTTGCTTGTAGTAGGAAATAAAGCATGTAGGATTTTTTAGTACTTAGTAGCTTGGATGGTTCGACCAATGCCTTACATTCGGCTTTTCCAGACAGGCAAAGCTTTTGTACCCCAAGATTTGCCTGCCTGGCTTCTCCAAGCTTTTCGAAAAGATGTTTGGAGTACAAAAGGTTGGAGTAGCGTGTAATTTCTCTATGGCGGCTAGTAATGGTTCCAAATAAAAGTGGCCATTTTGTGGGGTGGGCGGCTAAATATATATATATATATATATATATATATATATATATATATATAATATGAGGCGGTGAAAGGCAAAGTGGTGTAAGCCAATTTGTGGTTAAAGTCCAAAGCGTTTGACTTTGAAAACTACAAAAAGTTTCACTATAATTTGAAGAAATTGTAATTCATAATAATTATTATAATATTGCAAATGCTAATTATTTGCAATTCCACTATAAATTGAACATGAAGATTACATTTTCGCCCTCAAATAAAAAAAGAGTTGAAAATGTGACTTACACCACTTTGCCTTTCACTGCCTCATATATATATATATATAAATATGGCTATAAATTGTCCAAACAAATTTTCATGTCCAAAATTTAAATTCTTGTGTTCTTATCAATGACATATGTAATGAAGATGATCCTACAGTCCTTAATACTTTCAACGCTATTAATGTTCTTTTTAAGTAAATGAAGCAGATAACTCAAATTTATCAGAGTCTTTGTGCCTTGAAACTCGTAAATTCCGAGAAATTGTTTCATTTAATTTATGCCCGCTTGAAAAGGCTTCAACATGTAAATGAGCAATTTCTGTTATGGAAATATCATCTGTAATTATCTTTCTTCAGAATTTAAAAAAATGCACTCCTATTCGATGTTAAAAGCTTTGGGATAACTTATTAATATAATATTTGGGGATTTATCGATTAACACATCGATAAAACAAACTGGGTTATTTTTAGTCGTAAAAATTATCTTTTAAAGATATCATCTTACCGCAACACATTTTTCAGGATTTTAATGGAGGTTAAAGTGAATTAATTTTTTTTGTTAGTTGACGTTAGATAAGCTTTAAAAGTTTTAATTTTGGCTAGTGGAATACCATTAAAATCGCGTTCTTTGCGGATAATTTATGCTTTCAACTAAATGAAAGAAAACTTTTTCACTGCTTCCACAAATTCATGATCTTTTTGGCCCTTAAATTAAAAAAAAATACGGAAAAGATTTCAAATTTCTTATGAAAATAAAACAAAAAATATATATTTATGCTCAGAAAACGTATTTATCGAGTAATTTTAATAGTATAAATATACTGAATTAATCGAAAATTTAATTTAAAAATCTGTGTCAGTATTGAGCTAAATATCAATGATTGTTCTTAATTCTTTGCTATAATTTGAAGGTTACGTTAACAATCACGTTATGGTTGTTCGACTAGCAAATACAGGTATTGCACTTAAAAAGATCTAATCCAAATATTATTTTTCTGAGACCAATTGTTTATATAGAAAAACTATCTAAATACCTGTACTTTGTTACGGTGTACATTCAAATTAAATACAACTGTCAATATATGAATTTAATGCCAAAAAAGGCAAAAAAAATATTTATAATAAGTACTACGGTCAATATATGAAATTAATGCCAAAAAAACCCAGAAAAATATATTTATTAAAAAAAATCGTAACGGATATTTTCATAGACAAAATAATGTAAAAGAAAATATTCAAATAAAATCTAATAGAACATACTAAAGAATATAGTACAGTTAATATAGTAGAGTTTGAGGAACATTTTTTATACTGTATTTTAATATTATTCTGGATAATGTCCAATCATCTACCGCATTAGAAAGAAGAAAAGATATTTTTTTGTCAATTTATTTCGTTGTTATGCACGTGACGAAAAATTAGTTTAAAGTATCACAAAAAGAAAAGAAACCATGTGATCACCATTTAATAAGTTAAATTCTAAAAATTAATCTTTAAAAATTCACCAAAAATCAGAAAGTGGAGGTAAAGATTCGAAAAAATTTCATTTGAAAGGAATTTTTTATGATCTTCCACTTGATATAAATTTTATAACTCTCAGATTTTTATTTTGCAAACTTAAAAGCAAACTTAAAAGAATGCTACAAAAACAGATTAAAAATTTAATTTTAAAAAATCCAAGAAGAATTTTTCAAAAATCTTTCTTAGTGCAACCTTACACTATAAGAAGAATCGCCATGCAAAATTTCAACCCTTTAGGTCCAGCGGTTTGGTCTGTGCGTTATCTGTCAGTAAGTTACGAAACTGTTTGATATATATAGATAAGCTAAAAAGCATTGACAATACCATGTACAGTTTTAATGTGTTAAAATTAAAAAAAATTAAAACTGTAGTACTCATATAAATATATCAGATTTCGTTTGAGTGATTCAAAAATAAGCCTCTGGAAAAATCCAATAATTTAGACATCCTCTATTTTCTCTAGTTGTATATTTGTTTTTTTATTTGTTATATTTTCATGAGTCGTTAGAGTAATATCCAGCAGAATTGAGCCATGAACCACTTAGCTTAAACAAATTCTTCTCTAGGAATTAAGATTGAAGTTCGACGTTCTGATTTAAGTTACTTTTGTTTCGTTACAGGTGCAAGGCAATGTGAGGAGGCGCTTTCATGAAACATTTCCTGCCGCATGGTAAGTGATTCTAAATATTCAGTTTCAGTCATCATAAATTTTTTTTTTCCTGAATAAAAACTTTGATGATGAAAATTCTTATCTATTTGAATTGTGTTAACCCTTCAAATATTGAATATTCTAGATTAAAGAACATAGTAAATGTATATGTATGAATGTTCTAGCAACATTTTACATGCTTTTGGGTAAATTTATAAAATATATTTATGACTATGATTTCATCTTGAAAATAAAATTTTAGGAATTTTCCCCCCTAAAATCAAGTACCATTAGTACGTATTCGGAAAAGAATCTATCGTAAAAGTTTGTATCTATTAGAAAATTTTAAACTTTTTAATAGTCTAATATTAAAAAAATGAAATAATCTCTTAAATTGTTTATCTCACTAATTCAAATTGAAATAGTTTCTTCTTTGAATTTATGCTCTAAGCATAAATTCAAAGATGAAACTTGCATAAAAATATACAGGGAAGAGAGAGCGTTCTGATTTGGAACGTCAATAAGAAAAATACAAAGCAACATAGAGAAAGAAATCTTTTATACCTGAGAAAAAAAATATATTTATTTATTTATTTATTATTAATTATTATTTTATTATTAATTTTATTTATTTATGAATTTATTTATTTATTTATACCCTAGGAACGTTCTTTCTGCCTCACTCTGCATTAAAAAATTTTTTTGTGACGTTTCATTTTCTGTAATTGTAGATCAGGCAAAGAATCAAACTACATTTTAAGCCATCTAAAATCTACAATCTCTCGATTATATTAGTACCCATTCCTACTCTATATCCTTCTCTTTAACCTCTTCTTCTTTAGAATTATGAAATTAATTTCTAAAATTATGTTGAGCTAGATAATGATAAATATAAAAAATTCTTTAGACGATAAATCTGATATCTAAACAGTTCCTTTGAAAAAGAGCAATAAAATCTAATTTCATTTGAAAACTGAAATGCTCAAGAGTTTTCGAAAAATTGAAGATGAGGATAGAAATAAGGATTTAGAAAAATATTATTTCACCAGTTCATTTATTTTTTTTTCAAAATCAGCACTCCAGATTTAAAAAACTGAGTGAATATTTAAAAATTTGCTAATGGAAATAAGTGTTTAGACTGAAAAATTGCAGCATTAGGCGATTAATTTTCTAAAATCTGGATTCTAAAGTTAATAAATATATCAAAAACATGCGGATTAAAAAATACCACCATGAAAGAAAATGAATAAAAATTGGTCTCCTTTAAAATTGTAATAAAAAATCTACAATTTTATTTATCATTATTAATTTAAAAACTAATAAATTTAAATGAAAATTTTTTCCTGTGAATTCACGATAAAATTAAGAGTTATAAAGTTATCTAAAATTTATTTTGCAAGGGGATTATATGTGCATGCATGAGACGTGTCTGATCTGTTAGTTAAACAAAAATGTACTGGAATTTCATATCCAATTTATGTATTAAAGTACTATGCAGCTGCTGAAAAATTAAGAATTGTTTGTTTAAATATATATATAATCAATCCTGATAAAATTTAGTATGTGGTAATAGTATGTGGCATCAAAGAAAGATATTCTCAACTTACTTTCGATATATATTTATTATTAAAAGCTCTCCGAAAGAGATTTTTCAAATTTTTTAAAATTTTTATGATTATGATAATGTAAAGAATCCCCTCCTTACGACCTAAGGAGCAAATATTTAACAAATCATTTTCTTTAAAAAAATTTATTTCACAGTGCATCTTTAGTAAATATAACTTTCTTTCTTTAAAATATGAAAAAATGCATTTTTAAGAATTACACATTTTCCCGTATTTATGAAAACACAGAGGAATTCAAATTTCTTCTAGCATATGTTTAATAAAACTAAACTTTACATAAGTAAAAAAAAAGCAATTTGTTTTAACAGCAGAAAAAAAAAACGATTATCTACGAAAATATTTATTCCACTGCGAGCGTTTTTAGAGAAAATTTCCAAACATTCATTATTAATGAGAACTTTTCAGTAACAGAAGACCCAAAAAATGCGGAACATTTACATTTTTCTTCAAATTAAGTTTATTCTTTCATATTTTTTTTAAGGCCCGCCAATTTCTAATTGAGAAACGCAAACTCTAGTTTAATTTTCATTTGTTATCAAATGAAGAATTTTTAGGAAACATAGATTCTTCATGTTTAAAAATGTTCATTACAGATAAGTAATGATTCCATCTTGTGCTTTTGCGCTTGGATTTAGACGCAAGGAATTTTAATGGAAAAAATAAATCACGATAGCTTTTCAAACTTTATTGTTTAAATGCCTTTAGATTTGGAATCAACTAGATGTCATGGCTTACGAAAATGAGCTTGTTTAAAACAAATTATACAAATGGTATGTTTCTAAGAAGTATTAATGTTCCCTTATAGTGTTGAATATGTGCAGCAACATCTTGAATGCATCTTTCTATTTGTTTTAGAAGAATTCTTCTGTAATTTTGTTTCAATGCAGCGCTTCCTCTTACACGCACTATCGTGTATATATATATATATATATATATATATATATATATATATATATATATATATATATATATATATATATATATATATAATAAATAAAATACCAAATCAATAGTTGGTACTTAACGCCAATATCCGAGTAAACAGTCGAACAGGCATTCAGTCTCGTAGTCGGGCAAAAATAAATATAAATTCCAAATCAAATAATTCAGTTAAATCGAATAATACTTTTATTACTTTAAACACATTATGGATATTGAACAGTTAAACATATTATTCGAAATGTAAAGGAGAAGAATTTATTAACATATTTAAAAGCACTGAGAAATGCTAATGGAGCCCGCGCAACCGCTGATTCAAACTTTTATGTCCATAGAAATGACACTCAAACCAGCATATATTAAATTTAGTTTCTAATTACCAAGTGACCCCATGTGGTGTCGTAGGCCCAGGTGACATCCAGGTGCATATATAGAAAGAAAGAGGAAGTTAGTGATATAATGTGACAGAAGACTGGAAAATAGAATTAAAACTGGTGTGACGTTATTGTATGTGTGTGTGTGTTTATGTATATATGTATGTATGTATGTATGTATGAACGTATGTCTGTACGTAACGTTTCCAGATCCAGAGGGAGACATTACAGCAGTTGGTGTTGAAAAGTTGTTGTCGGGCTTGAACGGTCATCAAATCAGCTCAAACAGTCCAGTTGATGGGAATAATCCTTTTATTTACTCGACCATATTATGGACAAAACGCACATTTAGTTGAGATCAACATTTATGAGGGATTTAAAGAGTTGAATAACGTTTACAACAGCCATAAACATTGAAGAGTGGAGAGGTTGTTTGATTCGATTATTTCAAGCTATTACATGATGCAAAGTGACATGCAGTTAGACTACTGCCCCAGGACAAATGGAAAGCTTGTTTCATTTGTGTACGTGGTCATATATGGTGTGATATGCTACATGGGTAGCTAAATGCCATAAGTACAGTGGAAAAAGTACAGTATAAGGCATGGTGAGGACAGGAAAAACTGAAATGTTAAGTCCTAAAATATAGGGTTTGTATAATAATTACAGAAAAAATGAATAAAATTAAAGGAATAGAATTAATGATTGGTGTGGCAGTATCATTCATATATATATATATATATATATATATATATATATAAAATGTCAGAAAAGGAACTAACAGATCTCTCTTTGAAAATCAACCTCGTGATATCATAAATGGTGACGCCGTCATTTGAAAGGTGTTTTTGCAAGTTCTGTGCATTTGAGATGAGAAAGAAATGTTGAGGCAGTGTGAAAAAGACTTTCCTGGCCATTGAAATACAAAATAATTTTTACTGCGTTAATGTTTCAATATAATAAAATTGGTGACTGATTCTTGAAACAGTAAGATGGATGTCCGATTGCATTGACTGCTAAGGGATTCTTGTGTACAGTGATGTTGTACTCACGATTCTCCAAAATGAAATTTTTATTTACGTGAAGAATGTTTTAATTCTGCAAAAGTAAAATTATTTACACGCTTATATTTTTTACTTTTTTTTTGGTGTGTGTGTGTGTGGGGGGGGGGTTCCTATACAGAGATAGCTTGTTATTTTTGTTTGTTTAACGCCACCCTTCATTAACATCAACTGGATACCCGAGCGCAAATCTTTAGGAAAAAAACAAACTTTAACTTTATTTAATAATGCTCGAATAATTTCCATCTGTTTACTTTGAGTGATCAGAAATTATGACGATCATTATTCCAATCGACTGAATGCATTCTCTAGTTCTTCAAATACTGATTTGAGAAACGATAATTGCACAAATGCTGGTTACTGCTGAAACGATAATTCAGTCCCCAGCGCTTTTCGAAGCATCTAAATTGCTAATCAAGAAAACGACTATTTCTCAAAATGCTTCGACATTTTAATGAGCCTAGTCCTAAAAATTTTTTTGTGATGTGATTCAGCCATTAGAATTATTTATACTTAAATAGGGATGATTTTGAAAAAAGAGGAAAGGCAAACATTCATTCGTTTTGCATGAAATTTCGATAAATTGATGTAAATATATTATAGGCAAACAACACTGTTTATGTGTAATCTAACACTTTAATTGAGGAGATGAAGCATCAAAAATTGACATTTGTATGGTTTTTACACTGTATTATAAACACATTAATGAAATGGTGTATCGGAGTAAAATTGCAGGTATATCAATTAAACGCCAGTTATGACCCCTCTTACAGAAAAGTTAGTTAAAAAAACTGGATTATCAGAAACAATTAAAGTTAGAAGAAATATTTAACATATCTCTAGTTTGAAAGCCTCTAGAAAAAATGAGAAAAAGGTGAGTCCAACATACTAACAAAAGGTAATGCTCTTTATATATTTATTTACCAAAATAAGATTCATATCTGCTCTTTATATAACAGACTTAATTTCCTTACTATTTATAGCGGCGATAGCATGGAATAATAAGATGTTATCACAGTTCGAGATGAATGTAAAGTTAACACAATTTATTATTAACCCTTCCGAGGGCGCGCTCGTGTACAAAGTGCAACATTTTCGTAATACTGAATGGTTTGTTTTTACATGTATGGTTTGAATGTTCTAAGCAGTTTTTTTATAGCTACACCCATTCTAATGCAGTTCTGATTTTCTGACCCCCTGATTCCTTTCAATTCATTGTTAGTCGGAATTTTACCTTGGTAAACCAGTGATTATACTGGATTACAATACGACAAAAGTAGGATTTGATGTAGTCAATCAAATGTGGAGCCATTACACGGTATCCCTTATACCATGGAGATGGACAATCTCATTGGTTTTTAGGTTTTTGGACATAATAGCTATCCATTCTCAAGTTGTCTTGAGATCCAATAAACCGGACAGTTTTGAAATAAGGCGATTGTATCTGCATTTTTTGGCCTTTAATTATAAATATATCTCAATATTATCTATATTTTATATCTTTGTCATAAAATGCAGAATTATTATTTTCAATTTGGAAAAAAAAGTTTATTATAAAAGGAACAATCAAGGTTGAAAGAGACGCTGCATTTTGTGCCACGTGCGCTTGCTGGTGTTCTAAAAATCGGCGAGCCCACTGAAGGGTTAATAATACATTTTGGGTTACAGGAAATTAAAAGATAGTTACTCGTTCTGGCATCAGTTTTTATAAACGCCGGAACACACAAAAACGTGAGAACACCGTAGAAAAGTGTTTTGTAATCCCGTTTCGTGTGATTATCCGTTTCATAACTTTGTGACTGTATCCATTTTACTTCTCTCATATGTTTTGATTTCATCTCAAGGAATTTATTCAAGGTTGAATTTATTCAACCATTCCGTCAGACTATACTTGAGATATCATCCAATCCCACGCAGCTTGCAGGCTTATTCTGCAGCGTTTCTGCAAATAGTTTGGAACTCTGATAATGTTAGGCTTCGTACACACGATACGGATTCAGTTTTATGATCGTCTCGGTTTTGTCGTTTCGTTTACAGTAAACAATGTATTTTGTTTTATACGATCACACGTTGCGGTTGAAAACCGCCAACAAGGGAACAACCGGATTGGTAGTAGGTGTCGTTCGATTTTGTCTACCAAAACCGGATAGAGTGAACCGCCGAGTGGCCGTTTCGGTTGCCATTGGCGTATAGAATTGAGAGGGGAGTACACACGATTCGGTTGTTTTGAATGAAGTGTTCTCCAGAGCCGATCTAGCTACTGAAGTGATTCTTTGAAGTGATTTTTTTAGTTGTTTTTTACAATTTTTTGCAGTTTTTTTTACACAATGGAGAAAATCGACACAGAAATTTTAATTTCTTTGGTTGAAGACAGAGCAACCACTTGGGACAAAACATAAGAATGTTTTGTTTTAAATGACGCTGTAAACGACGTTTAAATCATGTTTATATCTTAATTAGAACAGGAGATATTATTATTATTATTATTATTATTATTGCAACATTCTAATAACGCCAATCTTTGTTTAAACCTGTAAATGCGTTTTTCTGCATGATGGTTTTTTTTACCACTTCTCATCTTAATCAAGAACCATTAAAGATAAATGGTTCAAACTTGGAACATGTCTTTTTCAATTATTTTACTTTAATTTTGATTCAGCAAATTTGAAAAATATCTTTACTTTTAAACACATGATTTTTAAAAATAAGTTAATCATATTTTTTTAAAAAATTTCTCTAAATATTTTTAATTTTTTTAAAAATTAATATTTTAAAAAACGCTGAATAAAAATTAAAACTCATATATTCTTGTTTAATGAAAGGAATAAAAATTGAAATTCGACTAATAATATTTCGAGTTATAACAATTTTAAATTACCCCACTTTTTTAAAAATTTAAAATTTAATAAATTTTAAAAAACTTTATGAGAAGTTTTATGATGTGATTTTGTTTACAAATTATATGGTTAACCATCATAAAAAAATTCGAAGTTTTAACATAATGAAAAACGAAGTTTTAACATGACGAAGTTTTAACATAATGAAGTGTTAAAATATGAAGTTTGAACTCAATAAATAAAAAAAAAATTAAATGTGTCCCGCACCCCCTTAAATGTGAATAAGTACTTACCTTAAACATATTGTTAGTTTTTCTTCTGGAATAATACTTTCTCTGATAGTTGTATCCTGCTTTCTCAAATTTTCTTCCACTCTTTTAAATAGATTATCAAATGTATGTGTCGTCATTCGGAAGTAGTTGGAATATTTCGATTCATCTCTTCTTAATTGAATCATAAGCGTTTGAAAAGATCCCAGACAATATAAACCAGACAATATAACTCTCGCAACAGGATGTACCCAATACGTTCTATTAATTTATTTCATTTTATTTTTGCTTCGATGACGGCTGTACTAGTGCATTACAAGAAACGTATTTACGTCCATCCTGGAAAGTGAACTGCACTGCAATGCTTGCAAGGGGGTTCTGTGCGGACGGGGAAACCGTATACGTTAAAAGAAAAACCGAATCGTGTGAACAAAGCTTTCGGTTGACACCAAAACGACCATAAAACCAAACCGTATCGTGTGTACGATACGGTTATATATATATATATATATATATATATATATATATATATATATATATATATATATATATATATATATATATATATATATATATATATATATATATATATATATATATATATATATGAACATATGGCTTCAAAAGAAGAACGCTAAAGGAAAAAAGACTTCTCAGTGTGAAAAAATTAAAACAGCCTTTTCGTTTGATGATCAACATTCAAAGAGTGAATCAGTGAAATAGCAAATATATAGCATATCTATCCCGTAATTGAGAAAAACAGCTTAAGCAATCACATTTTTTTAATACAAAAAATCTGTGCAACATCAAAAAGTGGTGAACTAGGGGAGTTAAGAAACGACATGGTCTGATTAATCATTGAATCTCAGGGGGAAGCCAGAATCGTTTATGAAGATGGAAATTGGATCAGAGGCACGTCAACTTTAATTAAGATTATTCTGCAGAGAATTCGCTTGTGTTTAGAGGAAATAGGTTTATTATGCATCTTAATGCTAAATGAAATACAAGTTCAGGAGAACGAAGACAGTCTTGAGGGAAAAATCGAAATTGCATGTTATACTTAGAAGAAAGTCAGATGAAGTAAAAAATCCAGTTTTTCATACCTTGACCTTTGGTGAGCCAAGGCCCTTTACAAAGATGTAAATTTACTGTAATACATATCATTGGTAATGGAAGTTTCAGAATATGTTCGTTCGTTTCATAGAAGATAAGAAATAAGAACTGATTTTTTATTTTATTATGATTTATCAAATTACCTTGTTTTGAATTGCGAAACTTTAATAGACTGCTTTCGGTTAAACAAAGATAAAAATCTGTCAAACTGAAAAACTTGAAACATTGCAGATCCAGATTTTAACCCACAAAACAGGTCAAGATAACTGATCATTTTTCCCATTTATGATTAGGAAGTGAGTATTTTTTTATATAAAAAGACATTTTCACATGTCAGGTATATTATGGCTATGTCTATATTCCTATAAATATACGTTATGAATAAATGTAAAATATAGTGAATACAAGTAAAATTAAAATAATACTTCAGACTTAAATTAAAAGTATGTTATGATGCTTCTGAGCTTACGATCCTTTTTTTTTGTTGCTATTATGGGTTGTAATCTTTTCCCATTTTTAGGGAAACTTCTATAAAGTACTGTCCCTGAAAATGGGAAACATTTTCAGGGTACAGTACTAAACAAAGTCTGACTTCACCCATTAAAAATAAAACAGTCTCTAAAAGATTTACACATTCCTGCAGCATTTTCGGAATTGAAAGTTTCTTCAATCTGAGTTTACAGTTTGACACTACCAGCAATACTCTATCAGTTTCTGATAATTTACCGAAAACGTTGCGTTTGTATATTTTGTTGATGAAAAAAGCGTAAATACGACGCACAAGAGTTCATATTTGTAAGAGCATTGTAGTGCTTCTTTGAGTAGGAAGGAGAAAAAAGTATCCTTTAAATGTATGACTTATTGGTATTTTTAATCATTTTTCTCAGCAGTTCATCATTAAACTCTGATGGAAAGATGGCTATAGATTCCAAATTGAATAGCTGTCCTTTGTAGGATGAAAGAAAAACCTTTTTTAATAACAGCGAAACTTCTTGATCCTCTGAAAACGACTTAGTTCGCAATGTGGTGATAATTCGAGAGAAAAGAAAAACCAATGTTCAAGCCGATATGTTTGAAGTACAATAAATTATCCTTAAGTATTACTATTATCTAAGGCAATTTTTTAACAGGGAGAGGTTAATTTTTAAAGCGAAGTATAATCTATATATATAAAACAGTTCCATGGCTGACTGACTGACTGACATACAACGCACGGACCAAACCTCTGGACTTAAAGGGCTGAAATTTTGCATGGAGATTCTTCTTATAGTGTAAAGGTGCACTAAGAAAGGTTTTTGAAAAATTCTTCTTAGATATTTTTATGTTAAATTTTTAAGCTATTTTTGTAACTTTTTTTACGTTTGCATTTAAAATAATAATTTGAGGGTTATAAAATTTATATCCAGAGAAAGATCATAAAAATTCCTATAAAATGAAATATTTTACAAATATTTACCTTCATTTTCTGATTTTTGGTGAATTTTTAAAGATTAATTTTTAGAATTTAATTTAATAAATGCTGATCACGTAGTTTTTTTCTATTTGTGATACTTTAAATTAATTTTCCGTCACGTACATTACAACGAAATAAACTGACAAAAAATATTAAAATACGGTAAAAGATAAAATTTATCCACTAATTGAGATGGAAGTTTTTTAAGAATTTAATTCAAATTACTATGTTTTATGGATATTAAACATAAAAATTAATTGCATACATTGACCGTTGTATTTAATTTGAATGTACTTCAGAGCGAAGCTCGGGTATTCAGCTAGTATTAAATATGATGTTTGTACAATTCATAATACGAGAGAATTAAAATATTTAGCTATCTAAAAATTCACATTATTTGGTAGGAGGAATTGAAATTAGCTTGATTTCTTCTTAACCAATTAATAAGGATTAGTATTAAGAGGTCTTGGATGCTCTAGGGTTGTTATAAAATGAACGAAAAATAATAAAGATAAATTATACTATTTACCTAATAGATCTAAATGTCCTGAAGTTGAAGTAATACAATTTTATTATATTCAATAAAGTTAGATTTACAAGAGCAGAGAATCGCCCCAAAAACATTACTCGAAAATAACTTTCTTCGACACCCATTTTGTACGATCCTACAATACTCTAGATATGTCTCACCCTCTAAGCCTAATATTTATAAGTACATTTTGTCGTAAATAAAGATAACATCGCTAGAAAGAGGCATTATTAAGTAAACAAACACTAGACTGATCAATAAGTCTCTTCATTTCGCTTTTTACTCCTGCTCTTGATACTAGCCTGTAGCAATTATTTAGTAATATTATGATAAGAATATTTCCTACGTTTGACATTTTTACATTGAATCTCCTTAGAGAACACATCGGCTGATATTGCTAAGTTTCAACCTCATTTACGATCGATCGGGTAAAATGGAAAGAATATTTGTATGTATCACATAAAGTTTTAAGTTCCTAATTTCCATTTTTTTTCTATTTGTGCATTAACCTTACGGAATGCACTGAGCTCAGTGACAATTTTTCAGAACTTACATTCTTGAAAGTTTTTCAGCTAACTTTTCTACCTTCGCTTTTAATACACGATGGCCTTTTAAATGGTTATTTACTTTTGAAAGAATAAATCCTTTATCCCCAGACGTCATTTAAAATGAATATTGCGGAGTCGCAAGTGGTGTTTATACACCTTTTTTTTATCAATAAATAGTTTCATACACCCTGACGAGGAGTACCCTGTAGGTTTTTTACAGATATTCGAAGTTAATTCAGCATCAGACTAATTGTAATGGTATTATATATGTTATCCCTTCAGCGGGCACATCCGTGTACAAAGTGCAATATTTTCGAAATTTTGAATTGTTTGTTTTTACACGTAAGGTTTGAATGTTCTAAGCACTTTCTATTTATAGCTACACCCTTTCTAATGCAGGTCTGATTTTCTGACCCCTTGTATTCCTTTCCATTCATTGTTAGTCGGGATTTAACCGTGGTAAACCAGTGATTATGCTGGATTACAATACGACAAAACCAGGAGTTGGTGTAGTCGATCAAATGTGCAGCTATTACACGGTATTCCACAGATCCCGAAGATGGACAATTTCATTGATTTTATGTTTCTGGAATCGATAGGGATCAATTCGTAAGTTATCCTTAGATCCAATAAACTGGACAGTTTTGAAACAAGGCGATTGTATTTGCATTCTTTGGCCTTTAATTACAAATATATCTCAATACTATCAACATTTTATATCTTGTCATAAAACGCAGAATTATTATTTTCAATTTGAAAAAATAAGTTTATAACAAAAGGAATAATCAAGGTCGAAAGAGACGTTGCTCTTTGTGCCACGCGCGCCTGCTGGTGTTCCCTAAATTGGCGCGCCCGCTGAAGGGTTAAAGTTTCTCCTTGCTCAGAATTTGGAAATGGGCCTTTTTTGTTAATCACATAGTCAAGGGGAATCATATCTCCTTTGAAACTCATCCTCTGAACTTTACGAACACTACAGAATTTTAAACAAGGCCAAGAAAGTTTTTCCCGTAACATATATATATATAATATGTGCGAGAATAATATGTACGTATAATATAGATATAATATGTGCTTGCTTAGACTGAAAAAAATGACCTGTAAATTTAATATCCTGAGTTCTAAAGCTATACTTCATGGACTCTTAGAGATATATAAAATGTTCTCAGTTCCAAGAGTGATGAGGTCTTTCCTTAAACAAGAATTATTTAAAGCTAATGTGCATTTCAATTTAGTTGCGAAAATAGTTTCACGATATAGTTTCACGAAAAAAAGGAGAGCTACGTTCAGTATGATCAAACATCGTATGTGTATAATTGAGCGGATATTCGACTAAAAAATTCTTTCTGTTGTTGTTTCCAATTCCCCTGACCGGAAGTACTTCCAGACTAGGTCCATATAGGCTAGCGGGCAGTAAGAAGCGTGTCCGGATTATAATGGTACCACAGGGTTCGGACTTAGCCAGATGTGACCGCAATTTTGACCGAGCAGCACCAGGTGCGGCCTCTGGAGGCTTTGTACCCTTTCCCACCCTCTCTGACCTCATAGTACTTTGTGGTCTACGGATTTTACGAGGCCATATCCGGCCTAGAGACAGAGGTATGTAATGGAATTCGATCCGAAAACCCTCAGCACTCAGAGCACCCTTAGCACTAGACTTCCTCGAGCCATTAAATTTCTTTCTACCTTAAGAATTCAAACAGCCGTCGTTTACTGTATAAGCAGATCTCTTTCCGTAATGTGGATTAAATGGCTCGAATTTTCATGTCTATAGTCTTTGGATAACTATCATGTTGCTTCATTCGTTTATTTTTCATTGCATTACTCATTTTCACAAATAAGCGGATGCTCGTACTAACCTTCAGTTTGTAGTTCGATTATAGTATCATATAGTAATCTGTATAGGACTAAAGTTTCGAAGTCTAAAGATACAAACGTAAGAGGATTATATACAACTAAAGTATATTATAAACAACTATAGTAGGATTATAAACGAAAGCTAAGAGAATAAACTGTAGACAGACCCAAAAGATAAGAGTGGGTGTTCGTAGATCAATTTTTATTATCTGGATCTTTCCAAGTTACGGAACCACTGAATGTAAAGTGAGATGCACTTTACCGTCTAAATTTTATATTTTAAATTGTTTAATTTTCCCCTCAATATTGTGGGATAATATTTACAAGCCTTGTACTTTCAAGTGGAGCAAAAAATTCCCTAAAATATCGCTTTTGGATAAAATTGATTTTAAATCAGCTGTAAGAAGCCAATAAAAAATTATGAACTTAATTCAATAGAAATAGAATTCCTTCTAAAATCCAATTTAAAATAGTGATAAATTATAGTAGCGTAATTGATGCACTTTCTTTTGCATGTTTAGAAAGTTAAACAGATTTTTTAAAAACGTAAATTTTGAAAAGAAATCTAAATTTTGACTGAAAAGTAATATATTCCTGTTCAGTCAAAATCTTATGCTCGAATTTCTTTAACATCAATCACTTCCTTCTTAGGTCTTTTATCAATGTTCTCTCGATCGTGAACAAGAGAAAAATTTGAAAGAGATACAAGATTTATACTTTTCCATTCGCTCTCAATGGCTTTGAAAAATGTCTTTAACTAAGCTATTAAATCTCGAAAGGTACGACATTTCTGGTACTTAACTGTGAGGGGAAGCCGTAATACAAGCAGTTCCTTTATCAAATACATTTTTACTCTTGTAATGACCGTTTGGTTTCTTTGTGTTTTCTTTTAAAATCGAATCTTAGTTTGTAATTCTTCGAAGAGTTTTCGTGTATCTTTAACTTTACTTGCAGCTCTTATATAATAAGTTTTGTTTTGTTTTATGAGCCGGTAGTTTAAGTTGCGTTCCGATTTCAATAGACGGTAGCGAAACAGCCATTAAAAGAGCATTTAAATTGTTTTCTTTAAACTTAATCTTTCCACATCTTTGAAGGTAAGTTTTTTTAAGTTTTCAAAATATTCCATTCTAGAATTCATTATTAAACATAATGGGTGGAAAACGTTGTTGAATCTAGTACAGTTCATTTATCTAGTTATCTTTCTAGGACTTTCTTCTTGTAGCTTTTGAAATGCAGTAAAAAATTAAAGATATGTCAAAAGGAAACTATAAGAACTGATTTCTTTGAATTATGCATTTAGTCATTTTACTTTTTATACTAGTCATCATTTTTTTTGTTATTTTTGAAAGAACTTCATATATATTAAATAAGGAGAAAAAACAGTCTTAGTAAACAGACTCGAGACTACTGATATATTCGTCTGCAGCAAACGCAAAGCACAAAATTAAGATATTATTTTGCATCAAAAACAATTGTTTAACACTTAAAACATTTCGTGTTCCAATTATTTAACAAGCTTTTTATACTTTTTGCTATTTCAATGTTTTGTTGCCGTGCTGATTCAAGAGAGGAAACTGAATTAAGGCGGCTGTGTACTAACTTTATTGGATTTGCTCACCTCAATGTTAACCTATGGAGAATATGTGTCCAGGGATTGCTGACTTTTATTGAAATTTATTTTAATTATACTTCGAAATTGAGAAAATTCTGTTACACTTTTGCATTTTTTTAAACGAAAAATTACCCAATAATATTTTAAAGTTTAAATTACTTGGGAAAAAATCTGATAGTGTGTGTTTTTAAACGCTCATCAATTCCTTTGGTGGGAGAAAATTATAAAATGAATCCTGTTGTAAGGTGAAGAAAAGTTCTGGCTATCTGAAAATACCCTTTTTATTGAAATATCAGCATTCACGTAGCTGTCAACAGTAGACACATTTTCTCCATAGGTTAACACTGAGGTAAGCGAATAGGGTTAGTACACAGCAGTCTTAAGACTAGAAGATTAATTCTTAGTTCTTCTTTTGAAAAAGAAAAGTATTAGAGGCACAGTTAAAATGGTTTATGTAAGCCATTTTTGAATTTCTGATGCTGTTTAGTGCTTTAAACAAATCACAAAATTCAATATTTAGAAATCCGGGACTCAAGGCTGAAATGACCGAAGTTACTAGCATAGGATGAAAGCACAATACTTATATGAAAACAAAAGAGAAAATCTAGTTTAATTTGTAGCAAAAACTAAATCATGTTTTAAAACTTAAAAAGCCACGCAACCAGTTCTTAGAATTCTGAGATGGAAATTTCTTTCTCATCTTTTTACTTGAGTAAACGGTCCAACGTCTTTGTAACATTTTTGTAGTATCCAAATGTGTATTTTACAGTTTACGTTCAATTTACACTATATAAAATTATATACTATATCGTATTATATATATATATATATATATATATATATATATATATATATATATATATATATATATATAAAATCGTATTTTTTAGACCATAAGACTCATCGGAGGATAAGACGCACATTAAATTTATGGGAGGATTTTTAGAAATGGATATTTTGTTTGTTTCTTAGGTATATAAAGTTATTTTCAATTTCTTACTTGTTAGGGAAAATCCCGATTAGCTTTCCTCTTCTTCCCCTAACCTTCCAGCCACGTAGCAAGAGCGATGTATTTACATCATTTCCCACCTCCACAGCAATGTGTAAGCATCGTCAGACGCCAGTTGCGTCATGCCAGCTTAACGACGTCATTCATCCAACGATGACGCCATACCATCAGTTAAGAGTGACGTCAACGCACATCGCGTAAAAATTAGCATAATTAACTTTGCTATTCTCCTGCCACGAGGGAGCGCGGCGGTCGACGCCGGTATAAATACCCAACCCGATCACTTAGACGGGGTAGTATTCGACGTTGTAGTAGACGGTAGTATTAGACGGTGCGGGTGAGTGATAGTTGCTGGGAACCGATGAGGAGATGATCTAGCACGACTCAGCGCAGCTCGTTTTGAAAGCCAGGCTCTACAGAGGACCCGTATTAGGAGGCGGCGACCAACTTGCCAGCAGTGCACTGATGCTCTAGTCGTCTCGACCTTGCATGCCCGCAGGTAGCCACGGGATGGTTTTTGTGCCAGGAAGGCACTATCTACTTTAAGTGTTTTTTTTTACCACGATGGTAAAACCTTGCCTCGACCAACTGTGAGTACTATTTTATTTTCTTCTACACCTCGGCGAGAACACCCGAAAGCCAACGTTTTTGAATAACACTACGAGCTGTGTAGTGCGTCTGTAAACAAGACACTTTAATGTCGTTTTTACTAAATAAATGTATTTTTTATTTTACCTAAACCTTCGTACGTCTTTTTAACATCTTGCATATCACACAACAAAGCTAGCTAGCGTTGCTCTGACTATATCTAAAGATTAAGAGTCCAACCTTCCCTGCTAGCCAGTACGACTCTGCACTCTTAGCTATCAGGAAAGTTTGGGGCATTCCTGCCCCCAAATCCTAACTAATTTTTTTTTGGTTGGGAGAGCCGCCAGGTTCTAGCTGCTCAATTCCGTAACATTTTGGTTATGGGCCACAGGCCCTAAAGTTAATTCGTAAACAACTATTTTTCTTTAACTTGAGGGTGACTTTGATCTAAAATAGCAGAGCACAACGCGAAAGCTTTGTGATATGTGAGAAGCTAAGCGTCGAAGGTATAAACAAAAGGTAAAGGCCCTGAATTTATGAAATTCTATATTTGGGGGGGGGCCTATTTGTATATATATATAATATTTAGTGTTTTAAATACTGTCTTGCATTTTTTTATATGCTTATATATATATATATAGATTTACATACTGTACTTGTAACTTAAAACATGGCCTCTTTACAACCCCATATGGCTATAGATAAATTGACCGAGGAAAATTTCCATACCTGGGTAGCAGATATTAAATTTGTACTAATATCCCTTAATGCGTGGGACATTGTGAATAACCGCGAAACTAAACCGATAGCAAGTGCGGAAAATTTAGCTGAGGTAAGGGACTTTGAAAGAAGAACCCGACTCGCTTTAGCTACAATCTTTTTAAACCTATCCCCTGCGTTTAAGTCGGTCGTGGAACATTGTACCACCCCCCAGGACACATGGTCAACCCTAAATAGGCATTTTCAGCCTGACAGTCGTAGCCGGCACATGCAGTTATTTACCGAACTGGTTAATTGTAAGCCCTACGCTAGCGAGAAAATTAACATGTTTGCGGCACGAATCCGCAAGTTAAACGAAAGCCTAAAGGGAATAAATCAAGAAATAAATGAGACTTACCTCTGTTTCCAGCTAATCCGGTACTTACCATCGGAGTTTGATCACTTAGTGCAAACTATACTTCGTTGGAAAGATGCGGAATTTAAATTTGAAGCCATCCTAACTGAACTAGTCGCCGAAGAAACCCGAATTAGCGTGCAGAGACAGGATAAGCGTGAAAACGCTACTTGCGAAACGCAGAACACCTTTTCGGGTCGGCATAATTCTCGAAGTTGGAATAAAGACAATTTCCTACCGAAAACTCCATCGAGAAGCCCTTCTCCCAACAAACAAGTCCATTTTGGGAAATACCCAAGTGGGAAATCCCCGGGGCGTAGAAAATCTAAACGCTCGTTCCGGTGAAGCAACACCGAACCAAATTTGATCCCAGAGCTAATAAGGGAGTTCTTGTAGGCTACGCATGTAGGATTAAAGGGTACAGAGTGTTGTTCCCAGAAACTGGGCGAATAGTCGAAACCCGGAATGTTAGCTTTGCTGAAGATGAACTAAATTTTTATCAATTGAAAGCTAAGCAGACTAACAATGGAGCAGTGCTGGGCGGCCATCCAGAAACTACCATATACTCACTTCACAACCCGGAGCTTGAGACGGTGGTAATCCCACATATGGATTCGCGCCGAGTACATACCCGGAGTTACCAGCAGGATCCCAGACCAGGCCCTAGTTATGCAGTTCAAACTGATGAAGCAAGTGAGGACGAATCAGACAGAGAACTATACGTCCAAACACCTAGACTCCGAGTCGCTAAGTGGACAAGGGAAGCCGTTCCGAGACCAGATGGAAAGCGGACCGATATATACTATCGAGAAGTTAAAAGGCAAGGGGGCAAGAGCCACAGATTGCGAAGCCTCAAGGAACTCAAGCAATACTGTAAAAAGCATAAAATTGAGTACCAGCCTGAATACTTCAACTTTAGCGGTAAGAATGGTAGGACGGGCCCTGTTCCAACCCCTCAGCAACAGGTGATTGATGATGATAGCGATCTGGAATCTGAAAGTCAGACGGAAAATGAAGAAATCAACTACTTTTCCGCCTATGACACTTCCGAAAGTGAGACTGACACAGCATGACTAGAAACTGTAGTCATCCCGAAAACCTTTAAACAAGCATTCAAAAGTAAAGAATCTAAGCTATGGAAGAAAGCGATGGAAGAAGAATTAGAAGTGTTAAGTGAAAGGGGTGCATGGAGCCTAGTACCGCCACACTCAAAGTACAAGCCTCTCGGTTGTCGGTGGGTTTTTACAACGAAAACCGATGAGCATGGAAATGTGGTAAGATACAAAGCGAGGCTCGTAGCACAAGGCTACAAACAGGTAAAGGGAGAATCCTATGATGAAACTTTTTCACCTGTAGTCAATTTCACCCTTATACGCCTATTTTTCTCCATGCTAGTTTCCAACCTAAAGTGGTATCACCTCCAGTTAGACATCAAATGCGCGTATTTATACGCACCCTTATCTGAAACCATTACTATTACCCAACCACCCGGTTTCGTAGAAAAAGGAAAAGAAAGCTACCTCTGTCTACTAAAGAAAGCCCTTTATGGCTTACACCAGAGCGGAAGGGTATGGTTTTATGAAATCGAGAATATATTACTTGAAAATAATTTTAAGAAAATTAACTGGGCTAACTGTGTTTACCATTTATCAAATAATCTAATTTTACTTTTATACGTAGACGATATAGTTCTTTTTGGAAAAACTAAAACCCATATTGAAGCAGCAGTTAAAATTCTGCAGAAGTGTTTCGACATTAAAATACTTGGTCAAACTTCTAAGTTATTGGGGGTTGAATTTGAATTCAAGCGAAAACAAGTTTTCATTCACCAAACCCAATACATAGATCAAGTTGCTAAACGCTTCAAAACCTTCAATATCCCAATTGTATCCTTACCCATAGTTAAAGGAACAATATATACCAAATTACAAAGCCCTACATCTGAACCTGAATTAACGGAAATATCAAAACTACCGTATCGAAATATTCTAGGGTGTTTAGCATTTATCGCAAGTCGAACTAGACCCGACATTGCGTATGCTGTAAATATCTTCAGTCAGTTTCAGTCTAACCCAGGATTTGCTCACTGGTACGGTCTATTGAAGCTATTAGGGTATGTAATAGGTACAAAAGATTTAAAGCTAAATATTTCCTCTACCTCTAATGAATTAACAGCTTACAGTGATAGCGATTTTGCCGCCAATCGAGACGACCGAGTTTCAATTTCCGGTCAACTCATTTTACTAGATAAATCGCCTATATTCTGGCGAACTGGCAAGCAAAAGGCCATAGCGCTGTCAACTATGGAAGCTGAATTCATGGCTATAACAGAAACCTGCAAGGAAATACTGTGGATCAACCGTATAATGCAAGAATGCGAAAAATTGAAGATAATCAAGCTAGCTAGATCCAAACCCCTTATCAGAACGGATAACTTATCTGCAATAGACTTCTTAAAATCGCCGATTGAAAATAGTCGCACTAAGCATATTCATATAAAGCTTCTATTTGTGCGTGATCTCCTTCTAAAAGAAGTTTTCGAGATAAAATTCGTGCCTAGCAAAAAGAATCTAGCAGATCCGTTCACAAAACCAAAAACAAAAACAGACTTTTCAGCCTTTAAACAAATAATTTTTAAATCAGAAACTAGAAAGCTATAAACTTAAAGTAAATTTCTAACTCTAATAAACCGAATTTCCTTAAAATAAGCCTTATCCTTGAGACTAGGACGGTTATTAATTTGAGTTATATTACTTTCCATTATTTTCTGTTTACGGAACTAACGGCCATTGTTTCGGGTTAGTTCTATGAGAACCTTCTTTCTCCCACATAATTTGGGAGGGGTTCGCTTAAGTGTTTTACAGTTGCAATGTGTTTATACATTCTGCATTTTTGTTGCATGTGTATTTAATACTAACGTTACCATTGCATATATTCTGTACTGTGTTTATATATGCACGTTTATGTCTCTATCTAGCATTGTGTTTATATCTACATACTAGCAATAACTGTTTCTATTTTTTCGTACTGTGTCTATACTTTAATATATTTACTAGTACGTTGTTTGTGACAAGCAAATTGTAATCAATTTTAATATATTCTTAAAGTTTTATGCTATTTAAACATCGGAGGGTATGTTATACGCAAATGTTTTTTTTTCGCATGATTGTGTGTATGAAAGTGGGCCCACGAATGTTTTGAATTTTTGTCTGGAAAAATACTGCGTGTGTATACTTTGCCCTACCTGTTGATGAATTGTATTGCATATTATTTGCCTATTGAATATTGCATATTGAATTGTATTGCACAATTGTTAAGGATTATAAGCTATTTTTATAGAAACATGTCAACAGAATATTTATTGTATGTTTATACAAGCGACTTACCCTTACTGTTTTGCAAAAACATGTAACTTAACCACGTGCATGTGTTGGTGCTCATTTCTGTAAAGGGGGGGCAGTTGTTAGGGAAAATCCCGATTAGCTTTCCTCTTCTTCCCCTAACCTTCCAGCCACGTAGCAAGAGCGATGTATTTACATCATTTCCCACCTCCACAGCAATGTGTAAGCATCGTCAGACGCCAGTTGCGTCATGCCAGCTTAACGACGTCATTCATCCAACGATGACGCCATACCATCAGTTAAGAGTGACGTCAACGCACATCGCGTAAAAATTAGCATAATTAACTTTGCTATTCTCCTGCCACGAGGGAGCGCGGCGGTCGACGCCGGTATAAATACCCAGCCCGATCACTTAGACGGGGTAGTATTCGACGTTGTAGTAGACGGTAGTATTAGACGGTGCGGGTGAGTGATAGTTGCTGGGAACCGATGAGGAGATGATCTAGCACGACTCAGCGCAGCTCGTTTTGAAAGCCAGGCTCTACAGAGGACCCGTATTAGGAGGCGGCGACCAACTTGCCAGCAGTGCACTGATGCTCTAGTCGTCTCGACCTTGCATGCCCGCAGGTAGCCACGGGATGGTTTTTGTGCCAGGAAGGCACTATCTACTTTAAGTGTTTTTTTTTACCACGATGGTAAAACCTTGCCTCGACCAACTGTGAGTACTATTTTATTTTCTTCTACACCTCGGCGAGAACACCCGAAAGCCAACGTTTTTGAATAACACTACGAGCTGTGTAGTGCGTCTGTAAACAAGACACTTTAATGTCGTTTTTACTAAATAAATGTATTTTTTATTTTACCTAAACCTTCGTACGTCTTTTTAACATCTTGCATATCACACAACAAAGCTAGCTAGCGTTGCTCTGACTATATCTAAAGATTAAGAGTCCAACCTTCCCTGCTAGCCAGTACGACTCTGCACTCTTAGCTATCAGGAAAGTTTGGGGCATTCCTGCCCCCAAATCCTAACTAATTTTTTTTTGGTTGGGAGAGCCGCCAGGTTCTAGCGGCTCAATTCCGTAACATTACTTTATAAAGATAATATATATATATATATATATATATATATATATATATATATATATATATATATATATACTGGTGAAATAAATTAAAAGAATTTGCATATTTTATCGAATTTCATGAAAAGAACTGAACTGAATGTAAAACCACTGCTTCTAGACAAAAATGCAAATCTTGTACGTCAAATACGTAAGCGTACACGTGTGTGTAGGCGGAGCCAGTAGAGAAACAGGCTTTATAAGCGTGCGTAAGTTAAGACGCATTTCGTTCGCTAGCACACCTCGGCGAATTTCTTGGTTTTATTTTGCAACAATCGGTTAATTTCAAATTGTAATAGTAAAAGTGAGCAACCACCAACGTTTAGATGATGGAATTAGGTGGCAAATTGTGGGGAGGCTAGAAGCAGGCCAACCTAAGTCCTAAATTGTAGAGAGTTTAATTTAACGCCCAGAGTCGCGTGTAACTTTTGGAAACAGTTCCACGATATCGGATTCATCGAGAGAAAGCCTGGGCAAGGTCGTCCAAGAGCCACGACGGCCAGAGAAGATCACCATTTGTCGATTATAGCGAGGCGTAACAGGAGTGCTACAGCTTCTCAGAGCTCTCGTGACTTGTACGCAGCCACAGGAACCCGTGTATAAAGGGTGACTGTTTCCAAAAGACTTCACGAGAGAGGGTTGTTTGCAAGAAGACCTGCTGTTTGCGTCCCGCTCACTTCTACGAACAGGAGAATCCGTTATTCATGGTGTAGAGAGCATAGAGTTTGGAGTATGGATCAATGGGCGACCGTTCTCTTCACTGATGAGTCCCGGTTCAGCCTAAACACCGATTCTCTCCGTACGTTCATGTGGAGAGAACCAGGGACCCGCTACCTATCCTCCAATGTCCGCGAAATCAACCATTATGGCGGAGGAGGTTTAATGGTCTTAGCAGGCATCATGTTGGATGGCCGCACACATCTCCATGTCTTTGAAAGAGGCACTGTGACTGGTGTGAGGTATAGGGATGAGGTCTTGGAGCCCTACGTTCGCGTTTTCAGGTGTGCAGTTGGCCCTGAGTTCATTTTAATGGACGATAACGCGAGGCCACATAGAGCTCTTCTGGTCGACGAATTTCTAGAGAGTGAGGATATTCGCTGGATGGATTGGCCAGCCAGATCTCCAGACCTTAACCATATAGAGCATGTCTGGGACGCTCTGGGGAAGGCAATTGCAACTCGCAACTCCCCTCTGGGAACCATCTAGGGAATGAAAACAGCGTTGCTGAACGAGTGGGACCAATTGCCACAGGAAATGATAAACTGCCTTATTTCAAGTATGGAATCACGCTGCGAGACCTGTATATCTGTAAGAGGGGACCATACCCACTATTAACCCATCTATTAACCCATTTTTTTGTTTATTCTGCAACAGCTGTTTCATACTTTCCGACTCCAACGAGTGTTACGCACGATCATGCGTGTGTATTACAATTATTGAATAGTAATTTGTTTTGTATTGTACCAATGTATGTACATATCAAATTTCATTAAAATCGGTACAGTAGTTCTAGAGATAATCGACCAAGTCTGCAAATTCTCTTAATTTCTTACACCAGTGTGTGTGTGTATATATATATATATATATATATATATATATATATATATATATATATATATATATATATATATATATATATATATATATATTCATTCAAAAATTCTGCATTTATTACAAAAAATCACTATTTTACTTACTTGGTTAGGTAAGTATTAATATTATTAATTGAAAGCTAACATTGTAGTTAATCGCCCCTTTCTCTTCCCTTAGTCTTTAGCAATAAGTAATAAGCAAATTCCGAGAGTGAGATCTCTCAGTTAAAGACCGTAGATGGTCCTTAGATAAGCAATTTTGTTAATAAATTATTACTATTACTAGCCGCTGAGCGACCAGCATGGTCTCTTTTAGTTTTATATTCTCTTTTGCAAAACAACTCAACTGAAAGTAACAAATGTAAGGAATGTTACCATTACCTGTCATCATAAATATACTTTGTTAAGGGGTATTCTCTATAAGGCTGATTCTAAAACATCGTGATTAAAAAATATGAATTTCCATTACTTCAGAACAGAGTTAAAGATAAGACTGAGAAACCCAACACCAATGATTTTAAAAATTACACCCCTCTCTGTATGTACTATTTTTCAAAATGAAGATATTTACACTTTGTGATTACAACAAATAAGAAATTGTTGGGAAAATTTTTTTCACTTATAAAAATGGAGTAAAATTTGAGAACGTACTGAAAAAAGTGTAGAAAATTAACTATTACTGGATCTCGGTTGCTATGCCGGAAACGGTTAAGCATAACTTCACGATCATTTATGCTCTCTTTCACGCCTCTCTCTTAATAAATTATTTCTTCTTCTCTTTCTTTCTTGAGACTGTTCCCAAATTTCACTTGATCGTGCAGCTCACTTTCCAGCATTCCTGATTTCAGTGCGTAATTCCATGTTGACACGCGGTTGCAAATTGCGGACGGCCGGTAATGTTTACATCTCGTAGTTGCAGCCGTTGCCATTCGGAGTGTAGAAATATGGTCGATTTTTGTGCCGCATACCTACGCGTTTTATATATATATAGATTACCTAATTTAGCTTAAAAAGCCGTTTATCACCGAGATTTCACCGAAAAGTAATAAAAAAATAATTTTTGAATTTATTCGCTGATATCAGTAATTCTCGCCTTTATTCTTATCTATTTCGTAAATACGAAAATTACGGATCCCTCCTTATGAGACACCAAATTAGTTTCTCAAAAAATAAAAATAGATGAAAGCGTCTTTATCTCTTATAACGCCCCCATACCAAAGCTTATGGAAGTATTTAATGAAAAATTCTCTCATTTTTACCCACAAAAGAGAAAAAGAAAAAAACCTATTTTTGGCCCCTGTTTAAAAATATTCGAGGAAAATATATTTCATTAAGGAAATATGCCCACGAAGGCCGTCATTGGAATCTTTAGCTTTATAAGATTGATAATGAGTGTGCTCTTGTATAAAAATATTCCAGTGCCATAACCTGAAGTGCTAAATCGCTAAAAGCCGGCCTTCATCTCAAAGGAATTTTTTTTCGGCCCTTTCTATAAATTCCGGTTTATTTTTGACAGCTGCATATGATCCAGCACAAAAGACTAAAAATAATTCCACTGGCCTTGGAACGAACTAAAGAATGCGGGGTAGACCTATTAAATGAACAAATAGCTCTCTCCACTTGGAATTACTGTAAGGCAGGTTCGTATGCAAACGAAATTGGATTTGCGAGCACGGGGTTACCATGGCAGCGGTCTAGAAATCAAATAAAGTAGAATGTGCATTTGATAGAACATTGAGTATCAAGTGGCAGATATATTACAGGTCATATTTTAAATATTTTTAAGAAGAAAGTTAATTAGGGATACCAAATTTATGTTTAATTTTTACTCTATGCAAAATCAACGGGGTTTAGTTAAGATGGAAGTGGGATAATTTTATTACATACAAGATAATATTTAAAGCCCTCAGATCAAGTGTCAACATTTGCTGGTCACAGAAATTTCTAAAAATTTTACTTATATGGCAACTTATTTAAAAGTTTTAGGACATTTCAACCGAAATTCATCTATGGACTTAAGTTATAACCAAATTTATAATCTTAATGATTTTTCTTTGACTCTTCACCACTTTCAGAAATTAATTAAATAACTTAGTACTTAAGGTACTTTTTATAACTTTGAATGAATTAAAAAGATGCAAATAACCTTAATAATTCATTTGTGCGACTGCTACAAAGTTTCATTGTTATAAGTTTTGTAAAAAAAGTAATTGTTTTCGCAAGTTAATTATGTTTTAGCGTATGTATTTACTCTCCAATTTAATCAGTGCCTCAACTCTTAGTGTCTTAAAATGTCAGCTCTACAATGAATTTAAAATAAAATGAATTCATTTTAAATTACATATCAGATTACAAATAGGCATCAAACGAAAGCATGAATGACGACATTTTACTTTTATATACTTGTCGGATAATTAGGATGTTTCTAATTTTACTTTTTGTTTGTCCTGAAAATATATGCTTCATACAGAATAATATTCAAATGAACCGAAATTTAAACACCCTTTCTATCTTTTGTAGGATGTTGGCCTTATGTAGAATAAGTTCTCAGATTCCAATAGGATACATATCCAGAGCACTTACAGCTAAGTAAATGCTCTAGGTCAGGGGTTCCCAACCTTTTTCCTACATAGATCCCTTTTTAAAGAATGATTTTCTTCATGGACCCCCTCACATTTTTCTCTATAATATACAGCATACAACATAATTGAAATACTAATAATTGCACATAAAACGCTTAAAGATAACAATTTGACTCTGAATATGAACAAAAAACTAGAAAAAGTGGTTCATTAGGTTTTTTTTTTTCTACTATTTTCGTTTGTAATTTCGCAAATATAAACACGAGATATATATATATATATATATATATATATATATATATATATATATATATATATATATATATATATATATATATATATATACAGTGCGTACATAAATTAATATACCCACTTTTCGGGACTATTGTAAGAAAACTAAACAAAGTACATATTTGTTGTTCATCGAAAATCAAAAATAACAGTTGAAAGTTTAAATTTGATACAGTTATAAGTGTTCAGTGTGAGTCCCTTTAGTAAAACGAAGGATATCGAGGCGATATGATAACTCACCCCCCCCCCCCCCCCACACACACACACACTTGTTTCAGCATGTCTGGTGTTATTATGGTTTGAAAGTCTGCAGATATCCGTGTCTTAAGTTCCTCAACGTCATTTGGTAGCGTTGAAAGAAACACCTGATGTAGCCTCATCAGAGGAAATAAAAATTGCACGGAGTGATGTTAGGGCTGCGAGGGGGAGGGGCCATTGATGAAGAACAAGGCCCTGGAGTGCTCGGCGACCAATCCACCGGTGTGGCAATTTGTCATTTGAAAACCCAATCTTCATGGACATTAATAGTTATTTTTGATTTCCACTGAACAACAAGATTGTACTTTATTTAGTTTTCTTTCAATAGCCCTGCAAAGTTGAGCTATTCATTTATGTACACACTGTATATATAAATGTGTGTGTGTGGATTTGTTTATTTGTATTCTTTTAAGATCCGTTTATGCAATGCGTTTATTTGCGTCATTATTTACGTTAAGTTACGTGATTATTGTCTGCACCCACCGGTGGAGGCTCAACCCGGAGGGCCTTACCTGCTATATCAGGACTAGTTCCGATGAAATTAAATAAAATTATGTAATTATTTATCTAAGCGTTTTAATATATTTAAGCCTATTACGACTTTTATCTATTAGAATTGCAATTTAACTTGATTGAAATGGCTTCTAACGGCAAAGATATTAAAACGATAGAAGAGGAAATTTGTTTATCCCCCCTAACTGCTGTTATTTTTCCTTCCAGTTAAACCAAATACTTCGAAGAAGAGAGATGCGTAATGTGTCGGCACACGAAAATAAAGATTAACGGCTAAAACGACTTGAATGTATTCTAAAAGCTCGAGAACATAAACAAAGAAGCTAATCTTAGGGGAAAATGTTTATTTTTCTCTCCGGTTTATTTACACTCTCATTCGTTTTAAGATGTATTAACTGTATCAGTGAATGAGACAAAACGTAAGGATACATTGAATAGGGATTTGAGCATTATTTTATTAATTTTCAAACTACAGAGACTTCTAGAATTGAAATAAAAATTTTCCGTATTTTCACATTTATGTTTTTACAGTCTGCTTCGAATTCCTGTCCTGGGAGAGGAAATACAAATATTGTATATGTGCATCATTTTAAAATTATATTCACTTGAAGTTTTTTGCGACCTGATAGCTTAGAGCTTTTTCGAAACTTCTTGCACAGAACAGATTTCATATAAAATATTAAGCCTTTAATTTTATCAGTTGTTTCGAAAAATAAGCAGCCATGGTTAATATTTACATGCCTTATCTAATCTCATATATGCAGATGGTGCAAAAATTTCTCCAAATACTCATATTGCATAGAATTTGTTTAGGCTCACCCATAAATAGCTTACTGAAAAAGGGAATTAATTTGAATCAAATTTTTAACTGATAATCCAGGTTTTACAAAAGATTTGTAGACATCAAGTGAAAGATATTTTCATTGAAATTTTACCTACTGATCTGTCAGACTGACTGATTAACTGACAAGTCTGTTAAAACTGGAATTTACGTCTTACCTTCCAACCCACCTGTTGATGAAAGTATTGTAAATTTAATTTTAAAAAAATCTTTCATGATGAAAGCGGATTTTTAAGAATTTTGAATTTCGAATTGGGACGTTCAAGTATTATATGTTAATTAAGCTCTTGCCATGTTAACTAAAAAGTAATTAATTAGGTTGAATAGCGTGATGTCTAGGGATCAGGCACTGCGCACTGAGGGCTCGTATGGCATGGTTGCTTTCTGTGGTTCGGAATCGGCTTTAAATTGTAGGTCCCGGTCAGATTATCCCTCGAGTAACAAAAGGTGACCATTCCGTTCTTAACTAACAAACTAACCAACTCCTCGTCTTCCCCTCTCAAACATGACCCTTTTCCGTTAAAACTACTTGACAAGTTTAGGAATTAATGTTTTACCTGAAAAGTTGTTCTGGACCATCAATTCCTCGGAATATGTGATAGTGATATACCACTACTGCTATCTCGATGATTTATGCACTTCGTTTGAATTAGATTATCTATTTTTTATATCGGTTTAGAAATAAAAATCGCAAAACACGCTGAATATTTATCATTAAAATTCAGAAAAAAAAAACTCCTTTACTAACAGCAAGTGTATTTCAATATTTCTTTTAGACCATATTTTGAATATACTGTAATGTTCGGGTGTATCTCAGCCTGACTAAACTATTTAACGTCTCCTTATCTACTATCTATTTCCCTAACTATACAATGCATGTGTAAACAAGCTCAGAGGCCACTTTTCCAAGAAACTCTGCAGCCAAACATATTAAATCTACGTGTAATCATATTAAATTTTCATCTGTAACTGTTATTTTAACGTAGGATTATGTTCCTCTATAACGGTCCTCCGGAAAGCAAAATTTCAGACGTTAAAACCGTCCATCGTCGCGAGTTATAATTTTGGCAGTGCGCCAAACCCAGTTTGTATCGCTTTGGCAAGCAGTAAACAGTTAAACAGGAATGTACAAAAATACGTCAAAATTTTGATATACCGGGTGGTTATAATTAAAATTCCCCAATAAACGGCATCCTACAGCGCAAACGGGTGAACGGAATGCAACGAAATTTCGTATATGGGCTATACACGAGATGCGCTCACGGAATTTCGAAAAAAAAATAGTTCCAAATTGTCCACTAGAGGGCGCCTTTTCAGAAAAAGCATGAAATTTAACACAATAAACGACCAAAATGGAATACAGAAACAATATTAACAATGCAGAACATGAATTATGGGTAATGAAATGTAAAACTGGGAAAAGCTATCAGTTGTAGGAGAAAAATGTCGAGATTTGCATGCTTGGGAAGAAGAGGGAGTTTTATGCAAAACACGTTAGGGTATAAAACGTTTGCAGACGTTGTCATGTTTAAGTCGATGCTTCCGACTGTACTAATCAGGGTCTCTTTAGTTGAACGTGCGTTATTGGTGAAGCTGTTTTACGTAAACAAGGGGAATGCTTCTGCTGCAGTTCGTCAATTTCGTCGTAGAAAGAACCTACGGCGTGGACCAATGTCTACTAAAGGTATCCGGGCCATGATTAAGAGATTTGAAGAGACGGAGAAATGAGGAGTTCAACCTGGAAGAGGCCGTAAACGTGTCACACTGGTACTTGTTGATGCCGTCAAGACAGCAGTTGACGCACAGTCACAGACATCACAGTTTGGGAACAGTAGCGCGCGTGCAGTTTCTCGACAGACAGGCTATTCTTAAGCACCATTCGAAAAGTACTCAGAAACATAATACACTACTTCCCATACAAGATCCGCCATACCCAGGAGCTGCTTGATAGGGACAAGCCACAACGTCTCTCATTCGCAGTCAGTTTTCTCAACAGAATGACTATTGATATGTCATGGCCTTGGAATATTCTGTGGAGCGACGAGGCTCATTTCTACCTCAATGGGACAGTCAACACACAGAATTGCCGCATTTGGGCTTATCAACTGCTCCTCTTGTGCAATTTCGTCCTAATCTGTTCTTATTTCTGCAAACTGAACTGTTTTTGTTTCTCCCTTACCTTTTCTTAATGTCGTTCGATGACAATGTGATCAGAAACTAGTCAATAAATGTTAATATTGTTTCTGTATTCCGTTTTGGTCGTTTATTGTGTTAAATTTCATGTTTTTTCCAAAAAGGCGCCCTCTGGTGGACATTTTGGAACTTTTTTTTTCGAAATTCCGTGAGCGCATCTCGTGTATAGCCCATATTCAAAATTTCGTTGCATTCCGTTCACCCATTTGCGCTGTAGGATGCCGTTTATAGGAGAAGTTTAATTATAACCACCCGATATATATATATATATATATATACACAGTATGCTCACTAAAGTCCCTTCCCACCCTCTTAACTTCAGAACGGCTGCTGCTATATTCATAAAAGTGGTGTCTAGGTATAGTAAAGTAGCCATGCACTACTGAATGAAACCACCTACCGCGCCTCCGATACACAATCCGATAAATGATCATGTATCCTTCGTTACTTATAGAAAATATATTTCAACTTTGCAAGAATTAATTGCTTATGCAACTCAAAAGAGGAATTTCCTATACATGAGAAGTAGTGATTGCAATACTGGACCAAAAAAAATACCGGTATTCGGTATTTTATCAAACGTGATACCGGTATTAGGAATTTTTCAAAAACGATACAAAAGCACAGTTGTTTCTTATTACAAAATTATTCACATTATTTGTTACATAGACCTCAAAATTTAAAAAAATATATATACACATTATTTGTCGTCATTGTTGTTCCTCACTGTTGTTTTCCATTTGTCTCCCATCCGTCATTTGTTGTTCCTTTGAATAAAAGAAACAACATAACTGCCTAAACAACAGCTCTACGGACACAACTGTTGTATAAACCATTGTAATAAGACAATTGTATAAATAATTGCTTAAAAATTGTTCAAATAATAATAAAAAAATTGATTCCCATTTTTATAATCGGAGCGTAGGATTCCTTATTTATAGCTCGTATCCATTTAAAGCGTTATATTTACTTTTTTAAATTTAATTTACGATATTAGATCATACTTATTAACTTTTATTTACTGTAAAAGTAGAGACGTTCTGTCTCTTTCATTACCACCATGTACTCCAACTCAGCGTTCTTTCTCATGTTACAGTTTCAAAATTAACAAGGTGTTCAGGCTTCCAATAGCAAAGGAAAACAGAATTTGGAGGAGCTAAGGACTTCATTAGGTAGAGAAGGATAGATGGAAAAAAATAACTATCGGAACTTCTCCAGTCAGTTTGACTTCTCTTCTCCCGATATCATAGGAGAGAGAGCTTAGTCAACCGTTCTGTTTTCTATCGCTTCCACGCGATGTGAAAAACTGGGCAAAAGGCCAAATCTCGAGTAGTCTTAAGATGTCACGGGAGTTAAGTAATTGCAAGGTTCTAATAGTTTTTTTCTTTTTTTTTTCAATTATTCTCCGAATGGTTTTGTGTAGTATTTTCAGGCAAGAGGAACTGAAACGACCAATTTATCGAGAAAGCAGATTTTCTTGTATATTTCAAATGAAAGTATAACTAATTATATTTTGCTCTTGAAAGTAAAAAAAAAAAGCTTAACTTTTTTATATGGAATCGCCCTCGTTGTAGCGATGAAATTAGGAAAGAAGAAAGAACACTTAGTTACTAAACCGTGTATATTTCTTTTTCGAAGGGATTTTTCCGTAAATCTAAATTAAGGTCAATGACATATAGTTCTTTAGGAGGAATTATTAAGTACTTTCTATACACGGGTAGACAGGACCCGAGGTAGCCTACTGGAAGTTCATTGGGCTTCGAAATAGGGGTGCTCGGTTCGAATTCCGACGAAGGCCATTAAATATCGCCGTGTGTAAGTCGGATATGGACATGTTAAATCTGTAGACTGGAAAGTCCTATGAGGTTAGAAGGGGAGAGAAGGTACGATCCCCCAGATGTCATCACAGATGTTGCTCGGTAAAAACTGAATTGGCACCAGGGAATGGTATTTGTTACCCTATACGGTGCTCCATTGAAAGCAATCAGAGGTTCTCGGGGTTTAAATGAAAATGTCTTAATGCACAAACACCCCACATTGGCAAACATCAACTATACACGGGTAGATATTACCAAAGAATATCATACCGAAAAAAATAAAATTAATTCAAAAGTTTCCCTAGAGCATAGATTCTACTGATTGTAAATCTGAAAATACACACTCACTGAGTATGCTTATACAACAAATACAGGCTTCCCACCTATATCCGTTATACCCCCCCCCCTCTTAACTTCTAAACGGTGCCAGACTAGGTCATAAAGTTGGTGTCTAGGTATAGTAAAAAGGCTATGTACTACTCGATGAGAGAACTTACAACGCCATCTATCGGCATATTTTGGAATTAACGTTTTTATCTCAAAAACGGTCCGACATACGGGAAAAAAACCAGTTACAAAGTCGTTCATCATTATCGATTTAGTAAGAAAAGACACCTTGCGCACATTAATACTTAAAACAGAATATAAAAAATGAACATTTGTTTGGTCACGATTTTGAAAATTGTCAAGTCATAAAGAGTGGAAGAAAGAAACTGAGACACTTCTCTATCTTCAGTATCATTTATTTATGTTGCTGAAAATGCTCTCCATTAGCCACTATACTCATTTGCACTCTGGACTGGATTTCTCGCTGCACATTGTGCAACATCCACTCTTTATGATATGACAAATTTCGAAATCGTGACCAAACAAATGCTCATTTTCTATATTCTGTTTTAAGTATTAATGTGGCCAAGGTGTCTTTTCTTACCCAAATCTCTTACTTTTATTGCTTTTCTTACTAATGTTGAACAACTTTGTTATTAACTTTTAACCCGTATGTCGTACCGTTTTTGAGATAAAAACGCAAATTCCAAAATTTGTCGACAGATGGCGTTGTAAGTTGTCTCATCGAGTAGCGCATAGCCGTTTTACTATACCTAGACAAGAACTTTATGGTCTAAGCTGTCACTGTTTAGAAGTTAAGGCGGGGGGTAACAGATATAGCTAGGAAACTCGTAAGAATACCATGCTTCCTGAAATTAGAAGAAATAGGATAAATTAAGTTTTGTGTTAAAATTGGGTTAAGGGTTAACAAAATTTATGGAATTTTAGGGCTGCAATTCCAAAAAGCTTTAGGGACTGCCCGATAAAAATATATCATCTATTGATCATGGTTAAAAACAAAAATAAAATTCGAAGTTTGCCAGATTTGGTGAATAGCGCATGAAAGCTTAAAAAGCAAATGAAAGATGAGTGTTTAATAAATGGTGAAAACCTATTTTATTCTCAGTACAACGGGGATAATTCAGTTTTGTGGTTCTAAGCTCCAAAAAGAAAATTTGGGGGAGATGGCAAATAGAAAAGAAATATTCTCAAACAAACTCCTTTATGAGCTCAAACAACTCACTCCGCAAAATAATGAGGAATAATAAATAATGATTCTAGAATTACCAATGACAAGATGATTAGAATGAAAAATTTAAATGCACCATCTGAAAATAAACCTTCATTTCGATGCAATTTTGAAATTAGCTTTAACTGAAAAAAGTACGTGACAGGTCGTGTCGTATAATTTAGTTTTTCATTTCTTGTTTTTTCATGCTCAATGACAACAGAATAAGAACTATTTTGCAATGGAAGTTTATAAACGAAATGAGTCCCCTAAGAAATTGAAATGCTTAAAGTTGTCAAAGCTAAAGCATTGATTATTTGGGAAAATTAGAATAATGGATAAATTAATGTCATTTAACTTGATTTTAAGTAAGGAATTGTTCTGAGGAGTGTATTGTTACATATCCAATCTGAAATCGATAACCCGATTAAAAGTTTTGTTCTATCGATAATAATCAGATACGACAATATTTTTTATGCATAACATTAAATTAGAACCAGGCGCAGATATTTAATTGTTACATTCTTCTGTTATAATGCTTATAATTATTTACTCCCGGTATGTATATATATAAATATATATATATGTGTATATATATATATATAATATATATATATATATATATATATATATATATATATATATATATATATATATATATATATATATATTGATTGATTGATTGAGAAACATGCAAAGAATTTTCGTCCAAATCTCCCCCCCCCCCCCCAAATAAATGAAACTTCTTCAAAAATTTTAGTTGTTTTATTATTTTAGTTTATTTACACCATTTATGAAAAAATTAATAGTACAAAACATAATCTATGTATTGTTAAACCTCGGAGTTCGTTTTCTTTAATAAACACAGAAAAAACGAGTCCTAGTATTACCATATTTTTAACAATATGGATCCCTAGAATATGTAGAAGTGGAATAAAATAAATTTTGTCTAAACCGATCCACGTATCACAGTTATATTATTTTAATCATATTTTATGTTTTACATTAATACGTTCTGACTACCAAAGCAAAAATATTGATTACTTTCAAATTTCCTTCCCTTTTTTGAATAAAAGAATCTTTTGTCGTGCAAGACTATTTTTAGAAAAACTTGTAAATGAGTGTTTGTGAAGTGAAATTAAAAACATATAACTTTTAAAAACTATATATTATATGATGTATAGAGTTGTAAAGTTTAATAACTTTAATATTAATGAACTCTGCAAAACCAATTTCGAGATGAATTAATGTAAATTTACAGGGTTAAATCTTTTTCAAAATGTTTGTAATAAACGTAAAATCTGTAAATTATTTTTTTAAGTCTAATGCGGATGCACTTGTCGTTAGACATTTTACCTTTTGTTATTCACCGCTATTTTACTGGCTACTCTATTATGGGACCTCCCTATAGGTAAGCCAGCATTGCTCCCTTTGAGGGGAACGACATGAAAACGACCAAGCCTTATTCGGGATTTAAACCTAAGCCCACTGCGGTGCAGCTCAAAACGCTAACCACTACACCATGTGGGCGGCATCTATAAATTATTAAAGTTATTATTATTATTATTATTAATTATGAAACAAACTAAACCACTTTCTCGGTCTCTAAGCTGAAAGAAAATGAAGTACAGTTCGAGTATTTTTTTCAAACAGCATATCAACATCAAAAATGTCATCGTCACCAATTTAACATAGGATTACGTTCCTCCATAACGGTCCGCAGTAAAGCAAAATTTCAGACGTCCGTCCTCGCGAGTTATAATTTTGGCAGCATGCCAAAGCCAGTCTGTACCGCTTGGGCAAGCAGTAAACAGTTAAATAGAAAAGTACTAAAATGAGTAAAAAAAAGAGGTAAGCAACAATAAGTAATCCTACGTTAACCCACGGTAGTTTCGATAGAAAAGACTACAGGAAATTTTTTCGTAAATTTGAGATGTTTCTTCGCACAATAATAAGACACCGTTATTTGCAATTCTTCCTTTATAAATAACAAGAATGAATTGAAATTTTAAGATCATTTTTGACCTCTGTGTTGATTCAATGGCAAAATTAGCTCATATTCTTTAAAATCTATAAATAGGGGTGACGATCAAATGATCTAGTAAAAAGGTAAAACCATTTTATCCAACCAAGATAAATTAATTTGAAATTCATCTAAATTGATTAAACTTTCAGAATGTTGTGCTAACGCATATGCACTACCATAATACACTTTTTCAAACCTTCAACTTTGTTTTGGTTCTTATCTATAACGATTATTTGCATTTTTATGTCATAGCCGAACAGTTGAAAGTTCAAGAACTTCCCATGAAATTATCTCTAACACAACAAGAGTTTCAAATTGCGGAAATCAATCTTTTGATACTAATCAAAGAAAGAAGTTTCATCTATTTAAAAATTTATCTAAGAATTTAAAAAACTCTCGCAACATTCTAAAACTCTTAGAGAGTCTTTTGGGACACTGTTGGTCGAATTCTTAGGAACGTAAAAGTAAGAAAAAAGAAAAACACATATCTCGGAAAATCCATTCAATGAAGAGGCAACTCAGTGAGTAGCATCTAAATCTTTTGTTGGTTTTCCGGTCACAAATCTTTGAAAAGAAAGAAACTTCTGTTTATCTTACAGCAGGTTTTGGAACTTTCGTCATTTTTTTACAAAAAAAAAGAGAAAGTATTTATAGATGTTTAGGCTTCAATCCACTGAATTTAGAGTTAATATATTTCACATTCACTTTTGCAAATCTTCCTGAAATTAATAAAAGGTAAAATGGCTTCTGGAATAAACTGTTTTTATGATGTATATAAGAACAAGTTGGGACTGACGTGATATACAAGCACACGTAGGATATTCGCGCAATTCAATCGAATGAAAAAATGTCGACGCACATAACATTACAATAAACAAGTAAGCACATAAATCTACCCATAAAAATCTACAATGATAGACTAAATGGGGCTTCATTAGGTCATAGTAAGGTCGAAAATGCGGTGCGTTATACGCCCGTAAACGAAGTGTTTTAGGTCCCAATGAGGTGTATAACCATGACCACTATTGGGGTGAACATTCCTCCTTATTCTTACGGAACATCCTTATATTCGATATTCATGAGATACTTTTCTAAAAAATATTATACAAAACGTTATTTGTTTGACATATCCCTTTGTGAAAAATAAATTTAAGGACATTCAGAAAGTAATGGGACAATATATGCTAACCATAGTAAATATACAAAGGTTTTTGAATAACGGTAAAGATCTTTCAAATTACTCATCCTGCTGTTTGGCACCTCACACTCTTCGTTTCTCAAAGAATAGTTAATTTGACAACCAGAGGGATATTCAAAAGAGGTCCTATAGGATATTTATGTCTCAATATTTTTTTCTTGATAACTGAGGAAAAAGTAAAAAAATGTCAATGCGTAAAACAAAAAGGCTAGGGTTTTATGGGTCCTAATATCGATTCTGAAACCATCCATTTCTTTTCATTGGGGGACCATAGCACGATGCTAGGAGGCAATCTTCCCGGATCAAATTTTCTTTCCTTTGGCGTACTGTAGATATTTTAGGACCATGTTTCTTCTACCTAAATATTCCTGTGCGAAGGTTAGTTTTCACCGTGTCATCTACGTACCCCGGGGAGCAAAGTTTGAGAAATATCTTGGTCGGTGTCCGCATAGTAAAGCTCGATCAAGTTGAGAGTACCATCTGTCGCAGGCATGGAAGTCGACCAAGGTATTTTTGACACCTTCAGGTGCTCCTCTTCTCGCCGTTTTCCAATTCTTAAACACTATTTTCCGAAAGTATGAGCGCTTTAGTTGAGAGCAGTGCTTAGCTGCATTTTCAAATACAACACACTTATCAACACTTCAAGCCTGCTGTTCAAAGGGCTCTTTTATCGATACCCTGTCGTCCAGGAACGGACACGTTCACATGTTTTGGTATATTTTACATATTTGTGGCGTTCTATGTAATGTAATGAATCAATACTTTTTATTTCGTTACTATTTAAATGCCTATCGTAACGAGGAATACACTATCTACCAATGAGTATTTGGACACCCATGCAAATTCCGATAGCTGCGGTTCCAATATACGTCCCGCCCTCCGCCGTTAAATATAGTATAGGAAACAACATTGGCATTAGTTGCATGCAAGATGCCATGAAGTGGAACCATAGATCAGCGGAAACGGGTTCTCTGGAGCGACGAATCAAGCTTCACCCTCTACCGTTTGAACGGCAGGGTCTGGGTTTGATGTCTGCCTGGGAAACACCTCCTGCCACAATGCATTGTGCCAACAGTAAAGTTCGGCGGAGGTGGAATTATGATCTGTGGGTGTTACTCCTGGTATGTACTGGGACCCTTGGTCCCAATTCATGGTAAGCTCAACGCGGATTCCTACTGCACTATTTTGGATGACAGTGTGCTTCCTACGTTGTGGTAGTTTTACGGGTTGGACCCATGTTACTTCTAGGCCGACAATACCAGCTGTTATGTTGCGAGTTCCACCATGGATTGGTATGGTGACAATGGGGTTAACGGAATGGACTGGCCTGCCCAGATCCCAGACCTAAGCCCTATGGAGAATATCTGAGACGAGTTGGATAGCCGAATTAAAGGTGCAACAAGCGTACAAAATCGGTAAAGGAACTTACACGTCTTCTCCAAGCCGAGTGGAAGAAAATACCACTAGCCGTCATAGACGGACTTGTAGGAAGCATGCCCCGGAGGGTTGATGATGTAATTGCCTCTAGTGGAGGATCTACCAACTATTGAATATGAATAAATTTTCCTTTTCTTTTCTATCACGTGTTCAAATACTTATTGGTAGATAGTGAAAATGACGGTTTATCCCACATTAACGCGTGTAAGTTTATAGAACTTTCATATACATACGATGAGCATGTATATCAAAAATCTACTAAATCCAGTTACAGTATTCATGCTGTTCTAAAGGCCAGTTGAGCAAGATGCGACATGTACCTTGTCATAATAGCTCAGTAATAAAGAGTTTGTCACCGCAATTACATTTCATCAGATATCTGTTAGATTTTTTAAAGATCTTTTTAGTAACATTTTCAATTTATAACGGAGAATATTTATAATTGTCGAAGCAAGATGAAGTTAGTGATTGTTTCATTTGCCTTTTGACCGAAACGCCGTTTCTGCTTACATAATTTTGTCACCATTACATACCCGTACACTTATAACCAAAGAAAATAAGCATATGTTATTACGTTGGTAAGTACAAACTAAAACTTAAAAAGAAATTCATAAATTATGATTTATTTTTTCTCGAAACCACGGTAGTTATAAATCTTCAGCAGACTTCCATTAACACAGTCATGCAAGCAAACCATTTAAAGCACGTTAATGATTTGGATACAGCAAAACGGAAATAGTTTAACGACTTCTTTTATTTTTTTAGCCTAAGACATGCCTTTTCGTTCCTTTACCTTTTCTAGGAACCCTTGAATCCCACTTGTTAGTCGAAGAAAGAATAGCTATTAAAAATGAGCACAGAGCCATCCATTTAATTGCTTGAACATTTATCATTATCATGGGTATTCTGAGTACCATACCATGCGTGAAAGTCTGATTAATAACTGACGTGATTTTTTTTTACTGTCTCTTGTTGAAGATTAATATAGAAGTTTTGATATCATGACGAAATTGGAATTCTAATAAGAGGCCAATGTTGAGAACCTATACTTTTTTCAATTGTAGTATCTATGGTTGACCTCAGATGCTGTAAATTTTCGGTGCACTAAGTTTATCTCATGCTGTTCCACTCGGAATGCATGTGTACAACTGGATTTCGTTAAATCGTAGACAATGATCCAACTTGGTGTAGTGACGCCAAATGTCGCTAACAACCTTTTTCCAAGATGAGGTAACTGAAAAGGTGTCGTCTATTATTTGTTGTACTGTCTGGTTGACCTTTTATCACTGATTAGATGAGTTTACATTCAACGTTTGAATAAATATACAAAACATAAATGAAAAACTGAACAGTATAAATATTTTGATTGAATGAAATATGTTATGAATATATGAATGAAGTATATTTTAACTAACACACACACATACATATATATATACATACATATATACATACTTTTTCAAATAGACTCTCAAGCCATCAGCTTAAAAAGTTATTTCATCCTTTTTAAGTAGACTATGACTTGAGAGAAATTCGTTGAATCACATCGGACGGATCGTTTATTTCGACATCCAAAGGATATTGAGAATCAATCAAAATTTATTCTTTCAATTTTGTTTTTGTTTTTTAGTTTAACAACGCAGTATTAGGAGGAGCTGCTTGAGACATCATATTCTTGATACAGTATTTTATATCACTTCTTTTTGAAACGCAAAATCAAGAGGAAGGAGTGTTTGTTGATGGAACGGATTTGAACGAATTCGTTAAATTCTGGATAAATCTAGCTTAAGAAGAATCGAATGCGATATATCACCGAGGGCAGACTCTTAATCAGTCATATATAGATTAGGTCCTGGTCTAATTAGCCCTCCTGTAGCAAAAAATGACCATAGAGCTCTCAATTAACCCTTTATGTAGAACAAGTCACCTGATACTCGGCAGTTATTTGACTGCATTTGTAAATAAAATAAAGTGTCAATTTTTTAGAAAATAATAGTAAAGAGCTATAAATATGTGCTTTAAAATGTAAAACAATACTTATTTTTTTTAACTTATTAGTTGTTGCCTCAGTCTCATAATTTGAAAATTTCAAAAATACAAAAAATTGAACAGTATAAATCCATTTTTTAAACAAACAAAGAATAATTTTAATTAAGCAGTATAATGAAAATGGTTGAACGGTATGTAAGGTTTCAAACTATCGGTGTGCAATGTTCATCGGTATGTATGTACTTGACATTGAATCTCTGAAATTTCGTATTGATGTAGTATTTCTGGTACATTAACGTTTAGAAAACATAAAAGAAACTCTTGTTATTACACATCTGAAAGCTGTTGGAATAGTTAGGAAATATTTTTAATTCGTACATTTTATTTTTAAAGTTTTATAAAACAAGTTCTGTTATTACGAAATTGTTAAAGCGAGTGTTTCGTTTACCGGCTATTATGGACACTTTTAATAATTTTTTACCGTAATTTACTGTTAGAATGAGGAATTTAAGTTCAATATTTCATTTACTCAACAGTTCAAAATCTGTTTTCCTTTTAAGGATTAAAAAAACAGTAACTCGATTGATCTTGAAGCAATTTCAGCCAAAGCTTTATGCCAAACTACTCGGAATGTCTGTTGAGCTTGCATGATGCATCTTCTACATCTGTAACACGAAAAGCCCTTAGTGTAGGAATAGAAGGTTTTCATCCTGTTTCCATTTATAATACGTCTGTCCGCCGAAATAAAGGAGTGATACAGACTGTTTGTAATCTCAGGGCATTTATTTCAAAAGGTCTTCCATTTGAAAAAATAATCTTTAAAAAAACAACATCAGACAAAACAAATCTCAAATGAATTTGAGACATCAACAAGTTTGCGGTACAATTCATTTTCTCCTATCAACTCTAAATAGCACTATAGAATTATTATAATCTATCAATGAACTTCTTGTTTACGTCATATTTAGGATTGTATAGGGTCACTTAGATTCAATGGGTTTAAATAATGAGTTACGGTGAATCTGAAGACTACAAATTCGGATTTAATTCTGCCAGTCTGACCAAGGATCTATCTAGCTCTTTCGATCCTTTGCCTTCCAATAACAGCCATTTACTTTCACGAAGGTGGCGTAAAAGAAATCCTGATGAAGCTTTGTTTCCTTCTAGGGCTTTGAATTAAATTACTCTGTTTCCAAAACCCATTCTAGTTATAATGTAAGGCTTTTAGCCTGTAGTCTACAAATTAAGACCTTATTTAAGGAAGAATAGGTTATGTCCCTTATTTGTTACACAATTAATAGGGAAAGGGGCGGACAGCAACAAGCACTGAAAATTCCTACTAAATGACAAATTTTAATGCTTCGAGAATATGATGCACTCAGAACTAGAATACATTCTCATCGTTCGGGTAACATAACTGGGAAAAATACAAATCTGTTGATCGGTAGATTCATGGTTCGGGACCCGGCCTCAGCAGTCGGACGCCATGATGTTCCTACAATTCAGTAAAACTGAAATCGTATCAGTTGCTTTTATAATTGTGCCACCCACATAGTATAGTGGTTAGCGTTCTGAGCTGCCACGCAGTTGCCTTGGAAAGCAGTTGGCTTTGGTTCAAATTCCGAATCAGGTTTGGTTGTTTCCCTGTCGTTCACTTCTTAGGGAGTAATGTTGGCTCACTTGCATGGTGCTCCCGTAATAAAGTAGACAGCAAATCTGCGTAGATCTTCATGGGTTAATGTCAAGAAGTACCTACCATCAGAGGCAAATGCCTGCCCAATTGTGAAAAGAAATAAAAAAAATTTATAATTGTCGAGTTCGTGGGGAAAAATGAGATATTACCCAGGTAGGAAACATTAAAGGGATGTTCAGCTTTCAGGTTAACATCTATTAGTTTCATTTTACATATACGTAATCAGGACTCTAAACGGGAAAAATGTAATAAACCTAAATGACATCTCAAAAGAAAAAAAAAACCCAGAATGTAATAAAAACCCATCTTTTAAAAAAATATTTTTTAGTATAAATTATTAAAAATACAAGTAAAATAATAAACACTCCATTTTATAAGGTTACTTGGAGGTAAATTAAGTATATTTTATTTAATTGTCATCAGATCGAATCCAAGCACGACAATTTCGATGATATGTATTTATTCTGATATCATACAATCGTTTACAGTTTCAGTTTTAAGACAGCGTGTGTGTTTTGGTGTGTCTCTATTAACTTATAAAGAAAATCTGTCTGCGCACTCAGATGATTGAGGTAAAATGGTCAAATGGATCATTTACTGTGATAAGATTCCATAGTTGGGATTGATGAATCCATCTTCAATATTACTTAACAAATATCAAAATTCTGGGATGGTTTCGTTTTATATCACGATTCAATCGCATTGATTTCCCCTTGTATCATTTGAAATCCTTTAATTTACATAATTACGTTACGTAATTACATTTACATAACTAATTATGCTTACAATGATAAGTAATAATTAATTTGCTATGTTTTTAATTTACAAGGGAAAAATGCAGATTTTGAGATTTTTCAAATACACAACCCATAAATCCATATAGTTTCTGAAAAACCAAGATCTAGGTTTGAAAATCCAGGTCTGGGAGCTCTGTATGTAATATATTCTTAGAAAGATAAATTTAAGTTATGGTTTGATGACACAAGCAAAATCTAAATTTTTTTGTTCCGCCTCAATTATAAACCTAAGTTAATTAAAGTTTTGGATGTTGTCTCTAGCACGCAAAGGGTGATATTTTATCTCTACGTCTTATAAATTCAATTTCATCTCAAAGATAATACACCTGGCTTTCTTCACTTATCCAGGAAATATAAATTTTTATAACTTAGTTCTAAAATATCAGTTAAAACACGCGTTAATTAACTTTGCTATGTCATGATTGAAATATTTTCAATTTAATGTCGTACACATTTGTATACTTCAATCCTTCTCCTAAATTTAAAATAAAATGTAATTGTAAGAACTTTATATTTTATTTGAAATTTATGTAATTTGAGGAACTAGATTAGATAAACGAAGTATAACAATTACTACGATGACTGTTAGTTGATTAGAAAATTCAGTTATTCATCTTTGTTCTACTGAGTCTTTGCTAATGGCATATTTGTGAAATTTTTTTTCTGTAATAGATTAATTTTAAGATAATTTAGAAAATTTCAATAAGTTTTATTTTTTAAAGTTTTAATATAGAATGGTATCTTTTTAATCTTTATGAGAAATATATTCAGCAGTTATCAACAAATATCTGTTTGTCTCTTGATATTAAAACCTCTTTAGAGAATATGTTAAATGTCCTTCTCGTGTTGTTGCGAAAATTATTTTGATCATTCTTTTTAATTCATCCGCCAAGGTTTACATTTCATTTCCTTTTCAACGTAAATTTACTGATGTGTTTACGTAGTAATGTGCGTCATAATTACGTTATATTCTCCCGTGAAAAGTTCTATTGATAATAATAATAAACGAAAAATTTACGGTGTTTTTATTTATAGAAAACTCCAATTTTTCCGGGTTTTGTTCAAGTGATTTGGACAGTTGATAGATATATTAGCTAGGAAGTTGTATCTGTAAAGTTGAATAGAATTTTTTCTCTCTCTTTAAAATTTTCTGTAAGAAAATACTTCCGTGCAAAGTTGAGGGTATACGAAGGGCATGTTTTAATCCCGACTGTAATGCTCGCGGCGCGATGCAAGTCGAACATTTTCCAAGCATAAAGTGTAGATACAATCCACCACTCCTTAGAAAGCCTTCTGTAATTTACTCGGAGAGCGAGAGAGAGAAAGAGCGTGTATGTGTGAGTGGGGGAGAGTGTGTGTGTGTGTGTGTGTGTGAGAGAGAGAGAGAGAGTGTGTGTGTGTGTGTGAGAGAGAGAGTGTGTGTGAGAGAGAGTGTGTGTGTGTGAGAGAGAGAGAGTGTGTGTGAGAGAGAGTGTGTGTGTGTGTGAGAGAGAGAGTGTGTGTGAGAGAGAGAGTGTGTGTGTGTGTGAGAGAGTGTGTGTGTCAGAGAGAGAGAGTGTGTGTGAGAGACAGTGTGTGTGAGAGAGTGCGTGTGTGAGAGAGAGTGCGTGTGAGAGTGCGTGTGTGAGAGAGTGTGTGTGTGAAAGAGAGAGTGTGTGTGAGTGAGAGAGAGAAAGAGCGTGTATGTGTGAGTGGGGGAGAGTGTGTGTGTGTGAAAGATAGAGAGAGAGAGTGTGTGTGTGTGTGAGAGAGAGAGTGTGTGTGAGAGAGAGTGTGTGTGTGTGTGAGAGAGATTGTGTGTGTGTGTGTGAGAGAGTGTGTGTGAGAGAGATTGTGTGTGTGTGTGTGAGAGAGTGTGTGTGTCAGAGAGAGAGTGTGTGTGTGAGAGAGAGTGTGTGTGTGAGAGACAGTGCGTGTGAGAGAGTGCGTGTGTGAGAGAGAGTACGTGTGAGAGTGCGTGTGTGAGAGAGTGTGTGTGTGTGTGAAAGAGAGAGTGTGTGTGAGTGGGAGAGAGTTTGTGTGTGTGTGAGAGAGAGAGAGAGAGTGTGCATGTGGGGGTGTGAGAGAGAGACAGTGAGTAAGGGAGTGTGGTATGAAAGACCACCACATTTCGAGAGCTGACATTTAATAGTCTTCAATTTTAAGTACAATTACACCTGTACAATACAAATTTCTAAGGTGGTCAAGCGCCCATCATGGTTAGTACTCGTAAGCGTTTCTCCGGTAGTGAGGGACCTCCAGCTAGCATTTTCGCGGCTGAAAACAGTAATCGGGCTTACTCCTTATTTAAATAAAACAATAGATGAACCATAGTTAGAGATGCATAAAATGTAAAAGACAAACAGCAAGTGCTGAGTTTTCCAATATCGACTAGGGAACTAAAGCGAATAGGTAACACAATAGAAGTAGAAGAGGAAAAGAGATAAGATAGGAACCAGGATTAAAATAACTGAACTGAAAGATCGAGTTTTTTCTCTCTTTCCTCTTCCATCCATACTCCTATGATGACAGGTATCACTGTCCTCAGATTGTTCCAATTAAAAACAAAAACAAACTATAAATTACAAAATCGTATTTTTATATCATTAATCAATTAAATTCATTAACTAGTAAATCGGATATCTGAAACTTGAATAAATGTTCGATTATAAAGAGCAGCATTCTATTAAACATTTTATTGAGAAATCTGCCAAAAAAAAAGCCCCCCCCCCTTTTTGATTCCTTACTGACAGATTTCCTTTAAACAATAATAATTTCCTGAATAGTTAAGAATATTATCTGTGATAAAAATAATTTTCTTTTTGTCAAATGTGCTTCACTTTCTAAAAAAAGTTATATCCGTTTGGGAGTTTACATTAAATCATACTGCTTTGTGTTTCAAGTAATGGGTTTTCCTGAGATTGTATTGTAAACTATACCAGATAAAACTATCTAGCTATCATCAATTTATCAAATATATCTAACACGTACATGCCTGTAAATATATGTATCATATTCTGGAACATCTCTCCTCCAAAGAGATTAAAAAAGTCCGTGAATTTTTCAATCAATTTAACACAACGTAATACATTTGCTGACAACAAAGAAACAAAATGGTCGCTTTCCCCAGTCGTGTTGTTGACAGGTAAGTGATGAATCCATAAAGTATTCATAACTTAGACACCAAGAGTTATGACATTCTGTTTAAGTTCTCGTACCTTAGCGATGGTTTGTATTTCCCCGAGAACGCCTAAATTCTTTTATTCATGTCACGTTCCATGACTCTGAAACCAGATTTCTCTAAATAAGCTGTGTTTTTTCTGTCGTGAGTATTTTTAGCATTCGGATCTCAGTAGAAAAAAAAGCCTTCATTTCTATAGATTGTTAGACTGCATGGGTTTTCCTCTTCAAGAGTTCATTAAAACTCTGCATTTAAAAATGTGAGAGCCCATATATCTTAATAATTCAATGCGTTTATGTTTGATTATATTTACATTTTCTTCGGTTAAATGCATTTCTTGAAAAGAGGAAAATTAATGGGGTTTTGTATCGGACGTTCAGAAAACTAAATTTCTGGCTGTCCGCCATTTTTATTCATATTTATTGAGCACATTAATATGCATAAAAATATGCATTATAAATCTTCTTTCACATGTAAATTAATCAAAGAACTTTCATGTGTTATCACTACATAACAACTCATTTAATATAACTATCTCATTTAAAATCGGTGCCAAAATTATGTATCGTATTTGTGTAACCGTTGGGTAATTTTACCTGAAAATTTGGATGAATGAAAACACAAAGACATCTTGGAATATGAAATTATTAATATAAATTACAAAAATGTGCTTGACATGCAACTTCTGGGGGAAATAAATTTGTAAAAACGACGTTTGAAAATACAAAATACATCGGAAAAATAGTTAACTAATAAATACTAGTTTTTGACGAATAGGGCTAAATAATACTCCTTCAAGCCACTGAGCATTAGGGGGGATTATATTTAGGGAGGAATTTGTGTAACCGTTGGGTAATTTTACCTGAAAATTTGGATGAATGAAAACACAAAGACATCTTGGAATATGAAATTATTAATATAAATTACAAAAATGTGCTTGACATGCAACTTCTGGGGGAAATAAATTTGTAAAAACGACGTTTGAAAATACAAAATACATCGGAAAAATAGTTAACTAATAAATACTTGTTTTTGACGAATAGGGCTAAATAATACTCCTTCAAGCCACTGAGCATTAGGGGGGATAATATTTAGGGAGGAATTTGTGTAACCGTTGGGTAATTTTACCTGAAAATTTGGATGAATGAAAACACAAAGACATCTTGGAATATGAAATTATTAATATAAATTACAAAAATGTGCTTGACATGCAACTTCTGGGGGAAATAAATTTGTAAAAACGACTTTTGAAAATACAAAATACATCGGAAAAATAATTAACTAATAAATACTTGTTTTTGGCGAATAGGGCTAAATAATCCTCCTTCAGGCCACTGAGCATTACGGGGGATTATATTTAGGGAGGCCTCGAGGTGGACTAGCGGTAGCGCGTCGGCTTTCGGTGCTAAGGGTGTTCAGATTGAATCCCGGCAAGCACCGTTAAATACCTCCGTGTCTAAGCCGGATATGTTCACGTTAAGTACGTAGATAGGAAAGTCCCTCTATAAGGAGGGAGAGGGTACGATCCCCCCAGATGTCGCCTGTGGGGACGCTCGGTCAAAATTGGGGTGGCACCTAGCCAATATGGACTCCAACCCTTGTAGTGCTATTATAGAACGGAGCCGCACTACTCATCCCGAAGGCAGTGCTACTCATACCTGGTCTGGAACTTCCTGTCAAGTGGCATTAGGAACAACAACAACAAGCACAATCTATTCAAAATAACAAAATCTTCAGATACATCTTCATTAAACCGGTGTATATCAGAAATATTTCAATTTAGAACTCCATATTTCTGTTAAGGGGACAAGGAACTTTCAACCTCATTATTTTTAATTTTCAATTTTTAACTCTATATACCAAATGAGAATAATTAATATTCTTTTTTATTACATTGAAGACTATCAGAATTGCTAAATAAGTATTTTGTGACCAAATAAGGTCTTTTTATAAAAGATTTTTAGCTTTATGCTAACATTTTTCAAAATGCTCCCACCGCATTCCATGTCATTTAAAAACCTCAATTTTTTTATGAATTTACCATATCTATATATAAACATAACTGTCCATCGAAATTTATTTGTATGAATTAAAACCCATAAAAAAATAATACTTAAATATGCCTTTTAATTTTTAAGTTTTCGCATGCTTTTACTTCATTTCATGGTCTATAAATTTAGCAAATGTTTGTAGATTCAAAGAATTATGCTACGCTTTGTGACAAACACTTCAATTGACGGTCCTGAGAAATTTGGAAGAAATCGGAAGAAATTTAACACGCATGGAACATTCCGAAACAATCCATCACATTGCCCTTTAAATGCCCTTTAAATGACACGCCCACTTTTTTAAAATGTAAATAAAACGCTTAAAAATCATTTGATTGAGAAAATTTCACTTCGTGATCAAAGCTTACACCCACCTAGATTTTTTGGGGACAAAAAAAAATAAATAAATTCGTGAATTCGGTCGAAATTTGCTATTTCGAAAGTCCCTTGTACCCTTAACAGTTAATTTACTTGATTTGTGTATAAAAATACCAAGAATAAAAATACCAAGCATAAAAATACCGTGCATAAAAATACCAAGGTTACATTAAGCTCAAGGTTATCTGTTGGTAGATTGTTCGTGTTGAGGATGATTCATGATCTCCCAAAATATATTAAAAATGCAATCATCAAATACAATGAAAGATACGTTGAAGTAAAAAAAAAATGCAATGACCTAAAATTTGTTCACCTGGCTAATAAACAAAAAGATATAATGGACTTTTTCCTAAAGAAATGCCGGAAATCTATAAAAATGCAATCGTTTTATTGATAAAAGATTCTTTAAAATATTTACTTAGTCTGTTTGAAAACCTCTGAATAGATGGTTTTAACTGAGTTTTTTTGGTTTAATCTATTTCCTTCGGGTTTTCCTGTAAATTCGAGATTCAATTAAAATTTTCATTCTAGAATTGCCATCCGTTCAGTGCATTTATTTTTATTTAATGCATTTAGTTAAATTTTATGGGGATTTTAATGACATTTTATGATACAAACCTAACTTGTCAGACTTAACATCAGACATGGGTCAGACTACATTTCTAAGATGTAACACCCTAGACTACTAAATCTGCAATGAAGCAAGATACATTTCTAAGATGTAACGATTCTATGGTAGACCATTATTATTCAATATATTTCAACCATATATATGTGTTCGCTTGAAATAGAAGTTTTAGGTGTGAGCGTGAGTACAAGTTTAATGGAATTTTCTAAACACTTTATTCAGTTCTAAGCACGCTTCTATAGAATGAAAAAAGGTAGACGTTCCTCAAGTCTTGAATTCAATTTTTGAAAGTAACGAAAAGACCCTTTAAACGTGACGTGACATGTCTCGAGAGAGAGGTATGCTGAAGGTGCTTTAAAAGTGCATGCCAAATGTCATGCCTTCACTGCGAGTTATTTTTACGTGTTCTTATAGAGGAAGGTTCAACTTGAATTTAAGACGGCTGTTAAAATATATTTTACAAATGAATTCAGAATTCCTTATACTTTGTCGGAGCTAGAAAAGAAAGATATAACTGTGTAAAAGGTTTAAACAAATTGTAAGGTTGACAAAACATATGTCAAAAATGCTTTCTATTCAAAAGTATATATAAATAAATACACTGGTGTAAGAAATTAAGAGAATTTGCAGACTTGGTCGATTATCTATAGAACTACTGTACCGATTTTAATGAAATTTGATATGTACATACATTGATACAATACATAACAAATAACCATTCAATAATTGTAATACACACGCATGATCGTGCGTAACACTCGTTGGAATCGGAAGGTATGAAACAGCGGTTGAAGAATAAACAAAAAAATGGGTTAATAGATGGGTTAATAGGGGGAATTGTCCCCTCTTACACATATACATGTCTTGCAGCGTGATTTCATACTTGAAATAAGGCAGTTTATCATTTCCTGTGGCAATTGGTCCCACTCGTTCAGAAACGCTGTTTTCATTCCCTGGATGGTTCTCGGAGGGGAGTTGCAAGTTCCAATTGCCCTCCCCAGAGCGTCCCAGACATGCTCTATAGGGTTAAGGTCTGGATATCTGGCTGGCCAATCCTTCCAGCGAATATCCTCACTCTCTAGAAATTCGTCGACCAGAAGAGCTCTATGTGGCCTCGCGTTATCGTCCATTAAAATGAACTCAGTGCCAACTGCACCCCTGAAAACGCGAACGTAGGGCTCCAAGACCTCATCCCTATACCTCACACCAGACACAGTGCCTCTTTCAAAGACATGGAGAGGTGTGCGGCCGTCCAACATGATGCCTGCCCAGACCATTAAACCTGAACCGACTGAACCGGGACTCATCAGTGAAGAGGACGGTCGCCCATTGATCCATACTCCAATCTCTTTGCTCTCTACACCATGATAAACGGATTCTCCTGTCTGTAGAAGTGAGCGGGACGCAAACAGCAGGTCTTCTTGCAAACAACCCTCTCTCATGAAGTCTTTTGGAAACAGTCACCCTTCATACACGGGTTCCTGTGGCTGCATACAAGTCACGAGAGAGCTGAGAAGTTGTAGCACTCCTGTTACGCCTCGCTATAATCGACAAATGGCGATCTTCTCTGGCCGTCGTGGCTCTTGGACGACCTTGCCCAGGCTTTCTCTCGATGAATCCGGTATCCTGGAACTGTTTCCATAAGTTACACACGACGCTGGGTGTTAAATTGAACTCTCTACAAATTTGGACTTGAGATTGGCCTGCTTCTAGCTTCCCCGCAATTCGCCACCTTATTCCATCATCTAAACGTTGGTGGTTACTCATTTTTACAGTTACAATTTTAAATTAACAGATTACTTCAAAATAACACCAAGAAATTCGCCGAGGTGTGGTAGCGAACGAAATGCGTCTTAACTTATGAACGTTTATAAAACCTGTTTCTCTACTGGCTTTGTTTACACACACGTGTATGCTTACGTATTTCACGTACAAGATTTACATTTTTGTCTAGAAGCAGTGGTTTTGCATTCAGTTCAGTTCTTTTCATGAAATTCGATAAAATATGCAAATTCTCTTAATTTATTTCACCAGTGTAAAAGAGCTGCCTACTTCATATTAAGTGATGCGTACTAATTCACCCATTTCCCAAATTTTAGTTTTCTTTGTATATTTCGAAAATTAATTTCCCTTTAAAATCTTCAGATAAAACTTCATATTTTTGCCTTCAAAATATTTTTAAAGAGCATTAAATATCTTTACTAATATCTACATATATAAAACAGTTTCGTAACTGACTGACTGACAGATAACGCACAGACCAAACCCCTGGACCTAAAGGGCTGCAACTTTGCATGGCGATTCTCCTTAGAGTGTAGGGGTGCACTAAGAAAGATTTTGAAAGATTTTTCTTAGAATTTTTAAATTAAATTTTTAAGCCGTTTTTGTAAGATTTAAAGTTTGCATTTAAATTGATAACCTGAGGGTTATAAAATTTATATTACTAGAAAGAACTAAAATTTATATTACTAAAAATTTATATTCATAAAAATTCCTTTATAATGAAATCTTTTTCGAATCTTTACCTCCATTTTCTGATTTTTGTTGAATTTTTAAAGATTATTTTTTTGAATTTTATTTATTAAATGCTGATCACGAGGTTTCTTTTCATTTTGTGATACTTTAAACTAATTTTGCGTCACGTGCATAACAATGAAATAGACTAAAAATATTTTTTTCTTGCTAATGCGGCAGACGATCGGATATTATTGAAAAAAATATTAAAATACAGCAAAATATATATTCCTCAAACTGTACTATATTAACTGCACTATATTCTTTAGTATGTTCTATTATATTTAATTTGAATATTTTCTTCTACATTATTTTGTCTATAAAAATATCCGTTATGATTTTTTGTAAATACATATTTTTTTTACATAAATTGCATACATTGATCGAAGTGTTTGTCATAAGTATATATATATATATATATATATGTGTGTGTGTGTGTGTGTATATTTGTGTGTGTATATTTATGTATGTATGTATGTATATATGTATGTATGTATATATATATGTATGTATGTATATATATGTATGTATGTATATATATATGTATGTATGTATATATATGTATATGTATATATGTATGTATATATATATATGTATATATATATATATATGTATATATATATATATGTATATATATGTATATATATATGTTTGTATATATATGTATATATATATATATATATGTATATATATATATGTATATATGTACGACACCCGCTAGGGGCTGACGAATTTGCAGGGAATCAGACAATCTGTTTGGTGCACTTTTAGCATATTGTTAAAAGTAAAAAATCTATAATTTGGGAATTAGGCCCTTACCTAATTTGGATTATTCAATAAAAGTCATGCGAATTCGCCACAAAGACTGATAGAATATATTGTATATTCACGACGAATAATTGTAGTCGACATTTACTTATTTGTGTCGGAAGAGAAAGAAGTGTAAAGAATCCAGATCTGATATGCCTGTAGAGGTAACGCTTCGTACAACAGTTACAGTTAACTCGATAAAATATAATTAATTAATGTACAATAATCATATTAGTTTGTCGTCTTCATAACCTTAAAGGGTGAGTTAGGGGTTACCGCCGAGTAGTTCAGTAAAACATAAGAGGTCTTTTAAAAAGGATTAAAATAATTCGTTCTTATTTATATTTGTTTTCGTAATTTTCAATATTTTTAATGTAGGAATGTAAAAGACGAGTACAAATCTGGTTTTTATGAGGAGTCATGAGATATCCTCTTTACTTGGAGCATTCGCTAAAAATATGAAAACATATGAAATTGCACAGTGGTAGCTTATTGGAATATTAGCCTAAAAATGAATCATATTTCAGTTATCAGGACAAAGAATATTCCATGTGTAATCGAAGAAATTGCTTTGATATGCCTTCAATTATTTTACCATACTGTATTCTAATAAGAAATGTCGTTATAGGGTGTCTTCTTTGCTCTGTTAAATTAGACATGATCAACATATAGAAGATCTAAAAATCCTCACAAATATGGGGATAGTTATGTAGCTTTTCAAGCATTAAAATTCAGACTTTTAGTATTAAGCAAACTAGTGGACAGTCAAGCTAGAAAATGTCCATAATAATCTAAAAGAAAAATGAGAGGACTTATTCTTAGAATAGGCTAGAAATTCAGTCCTTGATCAAACAATTGTGTATGTTTAACCCATAAAAGTTGTCTAAGACACAAAATGGTGGCGGCGTATAAATTGGCTTTTTATGATAGCAAAGTGATACATGCACCCACCGAGGCGTCGTCCATGTGTAAAATTTATGTTCGATGTCTGAAGGCATTTCAATCTCCAAAAAAGTGTGAAATATTTATTTGTCTCTGGCTTTCTCGCAAAATGGAGAAAACCTATTTGGAAAAATCGATCTGACAGATTTCTTAAAAATATCTCCCTCCAGTGATAATAAAAAGAGTAAACATCTGAAACATACTGCAAGGGACGAACAGGAAAACTTTCATTTCAACTATATTTTATACTATCGGTTATTTTTACAGAATTTTTATGCAGTTCTCAACAACTGGTTGGTTTCCTTTAAAAAAAAAAGACTGTATTCCAAAAGCATCAACACTTATGACTTAAAATTGAGTAATTAATATACATTGTTAAATTTTGGGTTCAACCTGGAGAGCCATAGCAGCATTATCGGGCCCCATCCGGTACAATGTAATATACATTGTTAAAATTGATTTTTATTTATAACCGATGAATAAAAGGTGAACTATAAAGTCACTAGTGAAATATATTAAAGACATATTTAAAGAGGAATTAAAATATTTTTCCATTTACATATTCCGTTTTAATAGTTATTATTTTTTGTTACTGCCAGGATTGATGTAAACAATACAATACTAAAGTTGTTTTGAGGGTGATCAAGAGGTATCCTTTTATCAGGGCCGCCCAGAGGGGGGGGGGGTAACTGGGGCACTTTGTCCCAAGCCCCCAACTGCCCCAAAAAAATTTTTAAAAATAATTTATTAGATTTCAGCCGAAAGAAAATTTTGAAACTTGTACCGTACTTCAAGATTCAAAATAATCTCCTGTAAAAAGCGCCCCCCCCCCCAAAAAAAAAAGAGCATTATTCGATTAATTAGATTTTTCTTACTCCAAAATAGTCTTCTGAAAAATACGTGATTTAGTTTTAATGAAAAATATCTGATTAGTTCTAACTGCTATAAAACTACATTCTCTCTAATAAATTGAAGACAGTACTAAGTACTAATATAGATAGCAAAAAAACTTTGTGGATGGAAGCTATTTATTTATGTGAGATTAGAAATTAGATTGTCATTTATTTAGATATTCAACAGACTTTTAGTCCTTTAACTTTTAAAATCGTTCAAATTCAACAATTTTCAGTTTTCTTTTTAGTTTTAAATTTACCACTTCACCTTGTGTTATAGTAATTTTTATTATAGTCGAAGGATTTAAAGGCCTTTATTTATAATACCTCATTTGATATTCTAAATATCTGTTGAATTACTAAGTTGTTCGATGTAATAAATGTTAGGTTATTTGTATACATATTGTTATATTTAATGGAGAATATAACAAGAGAGCAGTGCAACTAAATTTAATAATTATGTTAATAATTCATGTAATAAAATTTTAAGTATCAGTAACTTAATTTGAATGTGTGGTTTCGTCTGTTTCCATTTTTTATTTTTCTTGGGGCCCCCAACAAAAGTTTGTCCCAGGCAGGGCCCGATTTAGAAAATTCTTGACTATAGGCACAACACGGGATGGGGGACCCCTAACACTGATGTGGGCATAAAATTTCAAAAATTGACACTCACAAAAAATAATCATGAATCATTGTCATTGTGAATGTACCATTTTACCAAGAATTGGCTATATGAAGCATAGAAGCCTAGAACATTATCAAATAACAAAAAACAATACAAGATATTAATTTCATCATTAAAACACCAATACAATGCAACCAGAAAAACTTATTAATCCCTTATATACACTATAACATACATATGAGGCGGTGAAAGGTAAAGTGGTGTAAGTCAGTAAGTGGTGTAATTCTAAAGCGTTTTATTGCAAAATCTACAAAAAATTCCACTATAGATTAAACAAATTATAATTCTTAATAATTATTATAATAATTCAAATAATAATTATTTTCGATTCCACTATAAATTGAACATGCAGATTACATTTTTGCGCTCAAATAAAAAAAGTTGAGAATGTGACTTACACCACTTTGCCTTTCACCGCCTCATATGATGAACTATACATATAACTATACATATGATGAACCAATCAATCAATAAAATTTGAAAGGATATATAAAAAAAATTGCTGTTAAAAAAAAGATAAAATAATAAAAAAAAATTCATTTTGGAATTTTTTCTTTTTTTCCTTTTAAGATTAAAATTTTTTTGGGGCCCCTAGGCCCAGGCCTACCGGGCCCAATGCAAAATCAGGTCCTGGTCCCAGGTCCAGTAAAGTCTCTGGGAAGCTCTGCCTTTTATTTGGCAATCTCAAAAATATTTTGTGAACTTTACGGCCAAATTGTAGCGTCTACAAATCTGGGAATTAAAAATTGCTAAATACCAGTCATCCGCATTCGAATTTAATAAACAATTTCTTTATTGATCTGTAAGCAGGCGTCCATTCCATTGATGGATACTATTTTCTTACAAATATGGTGCTACTGAGTGCCATTATTGCTATTACGATTTACAGACACAAACTCACTGGTTTAGTACTCTGGAGGTAAACACAGGAGTTAAATATCCAATCATGAGGAAGGGAAAGGGTTTGATAATATACTGAGAGAGATAAAGAAAATAAAATAAATAATTTTTCTAAAAACCAGCTTATAAGAACCAAAGAAATATTCATTAAGTCGTCCGAGCAGTTTCAATTTTAAGTCATAAGTGTTGATGCTTTTAGAATGCAGTTTTTTTAAGGTTAACCAACCAGTTGTCGAGAACTGTATAAAAATTCTGTAAAAATAACCGATAGTATAAAATATAGTTAAAATGAAAGTTTTCCCGTTCGTCCCTTGCAGCATGTTTCAGATGTTTACTCTTTTTATTATCACTGGAGGGAGAAATTTTCAAGAAATCTCTCTGATCGATTTTTCCAAATAGGTTTTCGCCGTTTTACGAGAAAACCAGAGACAAATAAATATTTTACACGATTTTGGAGATTGAAATGCCTTCAGACATCGAACATAAATTTTACACGTGGACGACGCCTTGGTGGATGCATGTATTACTTTGCTATCACAAAAAGCCAATTTATACGCCATCACTATTTTGTGTCTTTGACAACTTTTATGGGTTAAAGACACACACAAGTAGTCAAGGAGCGAATTTCTAGACTTTTCTAAGAATATGTCATCATCATTTTTTTCTTTTAGGTTATTGAGGACATTTTCTAGCTTTTTCAACTTTGCTGTTTACTATTATCGCTACTATTCTGAATACTACTTAATTTCAATCTGAATGTCAGTGCTGCAAAAGCTGAATGAACTAGCGCCATATTTGTGAGGATTTTTAGACAATTTTAGACAATATAATTAGTATAGTAAAAAAATGACCATAGCAACTGCGGTATAGGTATCCGGTTAAAATATTGTAACGAAGGTTGTGCGTAGCTGTCGTGGCACAGGGGTGAAGTGTCTGGCAACGATGCTGAAAGTTATGTGTTCGAACCCCGCTGGACGAAAGTCACTTAAAATCATTTTTTTTAATTCCATTTCTTATCGTTTCTGGTTCTATTTCTAGAACTTTCCAAGTCCAGAATGTTCCAGTTGTTACCATTCCAGAAAGTTCGGTGACTGTATATAAGTTGAGCTTGCGCTTAGTTCGGTGAGAATAAAGGTCTTTCATTCAGATCGGTTGTCTTTGGTTCATGTGTTTATCACCAGAAATCAATCGAATCTATGCGACAATATAGTTAATTGATTTGCATTGAAATTATTTTTCTTCACAACCTATGGATAAAGGGGTACTATCTCGAGCAGTCACGTAATATAAAACTTAGATTAAAAATGGAATTAAAAGCTTCCTTTATATATTTTATTTTTATAATTTTTATTGATTTCTAAACTTCATTTGTGTCCTATTTTCTTGTCATTTACAGGGGGCTCTATTTAGAAGATGATTTTTATATAATTATTTTCGCAAAATATTAGCATGTAAATTCGCCAAGAGATTTTTTAAAAATTGCATAAAAAATCATATTAGTTCTCTACTGTACTATCACAGCACACGACGGGCACTTTGAATATATAAAAAACTGCCTCTGCCCCACCATTTTCTTTTAAAATGGGACCATTAATTAATGCTACGTCTTTTAATTTTTTTCAGAAAGATGATTTACTCCAGCAATAAGTTCACACCTTTTTGATTTTATATTAACTTTTTCTTTCCGTTTTTCGTAATATGTTATCTGGATTTTTATTTTCAGGAACACTATTTTATTGAAACAAGTAGATCTTTCATTTTTATTAGATTACTCAAATAGGTGTATGAAAGACCGTAAAACTTAGAAATCTTGCTATAGCCTTTTCACTTGATACACTGAAGAATAACTTGGTTTTATTACCGAAAATCCACTGAAGTCTACCAATCAATCACAAGATAATTTTCTGTGCCAAACCTAGTACTGCTCTCGACCCCAAATTAATATTTTGAACTTTGTTATTGTTTTGGTAATGTTTTAATCTTTGGTATTCCATACATGCCTAAACAAGAGATAATTTTTTCAATCTATTTTTAATATTTGTGTTTTAAAAGCCTTCACAGAAATATAGCACCAAAGTTTAAAAGGGTTTCACTCATTCTGTGATGGAAATTCTTTAGAGCCCCCCCTCCCCCCCGCAAAAAAAAGTCTAAACTCGTAAAAAGTATTTGAAAGAATAATACTTGCAAGACGTAAATTTTTATCATTTGAAGCCCTAAGTATTGATAACAATTTTTACACTATCAGATTGCATGAAACAATCCCGTATTAAAAATTAACTCCTACAGAGATATTAGAAGAATTGGAACTCCACATTGTGTTTTAAGGTAATTCATATCAACCCTTTTGATTTTCATTATGATGTAGCAATTTGGCGACTTGTAAGATAAAACTGCACTACAGGGTAGCGGACTTTTCTTGATGATTCAGACACTGTATCGTAAAACTGTCGATAACATTATAGGCAAATTAATATGACAAATATAGAGATAGATCCATTGAAATATGCTTTCTTTTGCATGCCTTTTATGTAAAGAGTCAGCAGCCTTCACAATTTCACAATTTGCATGAAACGATTTTTCTAAGGAGTTAAACTAAGAAAACTTTATTATTCAAGAACTATATGCTATACAAAATAAAGTATTACTGTAAAATAAATATGGATGGATGTAATGTCCCCCTACATAAAGAAATGAAGTATAATTTTCAACGTAAACATTATATCAAAAGAAATACGCAATAATAAGAAATAAATAAATATGACATCATTTTAATCACTTCTTGGATTTTATTTCTTCTTTCAAAAGGATATCTAAAAGTTTAATTAATTGTAATTAGAAAAATTTTATACAAACACAGATATCAGAAGTTTTAAATAAAAAAAACATTTTTAGAAGTACATCAATTAAACTAATTTGAAAGTAACTTTCACATTCAGAAAAAGATTTGTCGCTATTTTGCTCGAGAGAGAGCATTACGGTTGCTACGTATGAGCTCTGCGCAGTCTCCATAATGCTCTCTATCGAGCAAAATTGTGACAAATCTTTTTGTGAATGTGAAAGTTACTTTCACAACTAACATGAATTTTATTTAACACATTTTTCCAAATATATACTGAAATACATTCGAGTTTTCTACCGGTAGGAAAACCACGTAAAATATCTTTAATTGCTTGAGTAAGAACAATTTATTAATTTCTCAAATAGTTCAATACTTTACAGTTTGCATAAGTTTCGAATCATTTGTTAGCTTGTGTATTTGGAACCCAAATACAAACCCTCTGAAGAGTCTGTTAAAATATATTTCTTAATTATTTCACCACATTTCGGTGTCGGAAAGTTTATTGATTCCTAAAAGCATGAACTTCTCTAGTTTTGTGTAAAAATTGGTGTTTTTGGAGATCTGTTGGACATTACCTACTATCTTTACTATCAATCAAATAGTATATTTTCAATAAGCCATATATTTTTCTAAAATTTCAGTACTCAAATTTGAAAACCTGCAGGTGAATTCTTCAAGAACTTAGTCATAGGAGTTTTTTTTTGAGTATTACATAGAGAGAAAATTACACAAGTAGAAACATTGATCATATTACCATATCCTATTTTTACATTATATCACGATTTCACTAAAACTGATGTAGGATAATTTCTTTGCAGGAAATTATCTTCCTTTTATGAATTTCTGTAGCAAAAGTATAGTCTCCTTTCTCACGGTGAATTATTAAATAAATGTGCTTTATCCTCTCATTTACTCCATAGTGAATACACCAGACCTTCCTTTGTAGATACTCTTTTCTTGTAGTTTTTAATGCTCTATCGATAATCTATGTCATGTGATGATGAAATCCAAAGTTTTCTCATAAAAATAAGTGCTTCTTTCTTCCCAAACATTTTTATCCATAAAGTAGAACGACAATTTAAAAGTGAGAAGCACTTTGCCGAAAGGATTGATTTTCTGTTTGTTTTTTTAAGCACTCCTTAAAATAATAAGCTTTTAATGCATTCAATGCCATCTCTTTAGAATCAAGCCATGTTTCACTTTTTAAGAGGAGTTTTAAAAAGTTTTTTTTATCGATTTTCAAGAAAATGTTGAACGATATACTCTACTGCAAAAATTGATTTTCCACTTCCAAAGGATTGTAATTTGTCCAATGGAAACCGACTAAACACAAAACGACCGATAACTGCAAAATAAGACGAAAATGAAATCACAATTTTTTTAGTAAAAAAGTTTTAATAACACCGGTAAAACATCGTAGCAATTCGTAGCCTTGTTTGTTTCTCACATGGGATAGATATCTTATCTTTCCCACCATAAACTGAAATCGTTCTGGAGATTTGAATTTTATTGACACAGTAATTCATTTTGCTGTCTGTGAGATACTTAATTGAGTTCCTAAATAGCAGGTAGATACCCAATCAAAACTTTCTTCGTTTAAGCACAGTACAGACATTATGTCTGCAAATTAAACAGATATTCTGAGACTCTTTAAAAGCTAGGAATTGATAGATACATTATGAAGGATCAGCAACCACACAAGTTACAACAACAACATTGAATAAACGAAATAACAACTAAAACAAATCAAAATAATGCAGCAAAATAAACAAAACACAAAAAAAACAATCCAACTAAATGGACAAGTGAAATAAAATACATAAGTTTTATCATTTCTGGGATTAACTATTACAAAAGTCCTCTCTGATTCAGATTATATAAATTTCTTATTTTTTCTTTAACTTAGGAACACCTGATTCACGCATTGTAAATTTAACAATAATTTATCATTGTTCTTTAATTGCTATCCTAGAGATTTCAAAATTTCATGACTGATTCAAAACATCTGATGGCAAATGAAATTTACGTTCACGAAAATAGTAACCTGACTTTCTTACTCTTCTTATACATATTAGAAAATATATTTCTTTAAAACAAAGGAGTAAAATTAACAAGTAAAATAAAATAAAGCAAACAATCTAGAACATTTCTAACTCTGAAGTTACCATTATTGACTTAGTTTAAGTTACGTGACTAACTTTATGAGTATTATTTTTAAAATGTTCCTTTTATATTTAATTACAATAATAAAAGATGTTTTTTTCCAATTTTTGATTCTTTAAGTTCATCAACTTCATTTTTGTTATTCATTCTAAGTTTTCTATTTTTGCCAAATATTTCATAGATGTTTTTATTGCACGGTTATCTGAAATGAGAAAAGGGCTTTTACCGAAAATAAATACAAAGAAATATGTATTATAAAGTGTATAAAGAGATCCCACAAAAAATGACCTTATAATTTTCCCTCTAATATTATGACACAAACTTTTCTTATTTTAGAAATCATCATCTATTTTCTTCATTCCTTTTTACATCGAGAGTAATTTGCTTTTCTTACTCCTAAATATTCACGTAAAAATAGGACAGCGATTTCTCTGTGACAGGTAGGCGTATGTTTCAGGTGTAACCCAACGTGTAAATGCATGTTGACAAGGTACCATTTTTTTAAATCCCCGACACATTTTACTTTGCCAATAGGTGTCACATACTAGGTCAAGTACACTAATCAAAGCAGGATAAATTCTGTCGTTATTATGCATTGGATTACTATTGCTTTCCCTCAATGCGCTCTAGTTTGCATTCCCGCAATTTCCTTCTGTTATTCTGATACACGCTCGTATCTATCTTGCAGGGTCTTCCTAATTTAGTCCTGCATTTCCATGCTTACATTTGGTCCAACCCTCTAACGAGATTTAGAGAGTTCGGACAGAAAATTTAGATTTAATTATCTCAGAACAAAATCTTATTCGCATTTAAATGTATTGTAGCAGTTTTCTATTAAGAATTTTATGTTCAATAGATGTGTTGCGCTCGTTAATATACCTTATATATATCCAAATTTGTATAATTAACGTCATACGACTCTCAATTCAATCCTTGCTAAAGCGTAGTAGATGCCTGTCTGCATACGCATTTATCAATTTCCAGGTTCCCTGGAATACAACCGCTTTGGAGCTAATATTTCATTTCATTAATTTTACAAATATTTAGATTATTCCAAGAACTAATTCTGTTCTGCATTAAACTATTTGAAGCATTTACTCTCATCAAATGTAATCCCATCAATAATGTTCTAAAACTGCCATTTGGCAATATTTATTTCCTTTCAATTAGTAGTGAGTTTCTATAATATTCAGCCAACCAAACATAGTTTAAATGCATCTTAAATTCAATCCGAATGGGGAATGTTAAAATCAAATCAAGTCTGAATTTTAGGATTTCTATCAAATCAATTTAACTTTCTCGCAAAATTGAGTATTTCTTTTCTAAATTAAATTGCATTGTGCAATATTTGACATAATAAGAATTACTATCGTAATACATGTATTCATTAACATGTATGAACACACCATATATGTCCTTAATATACGAATACTTGTTTATAATCACATTTTTATAGCATAAACGCCCCTTATAATTTTGTTGTATCAGTAAGATATGATCGTAAAAACATCGTAAGCTTTAATTATTCATTGGTATTTTTCTGTCCGATTTACAAAGTTTATTTAAACATTCTATTTTTCTAATGGTGGAAAAAGACACCACAATCAATATATATAGATAAAGGTCTTTGCGCAGCATTAGGCATTTAGTTCCTAATTTAGTTCCTCATTGTCATCAAATTGCGCCCTTATTTCAGTTTCATACCTATAAAAGTATTTTTTTAACTTTCATAAATAGTTCATTTCTAGATATTTATGTATTTCACGGGGCTCTATTATATCATTTCTGTGAGAAACAAAGTTATTTGCCTGTCTAAAATGTCAATTTTGAATAATAAGGGAACATAAGTTAAAACTCACTTGATAGGCATTTTTCTTTGAATTATATATTTAAATGTATATAAGTAACATTCTAATCCTGAGAAAAATATAATAACATTCATAAGGTAGCCGGGAAAAGAAGTTTAAGATCAACCTTCTTTTAGGTGTTTTAATCAGCAACAAAGATTTTACGTTACGTATGTTTGGACGAGGCTGGTAATCATTAAGAGGGCTCATGAGTCAGCCTGGGTATTTAAGAGTTATTCGTATAAAGGCTAAATCTGCAGATAAAGCGTTAGTCGAGGACATTTAGGGACGTCGCAAAAAAAGTGATTAAGGCGTAATTTGAGTAGGGGACAAATTGTTGAACGATGAATGCGTCTGGAAAAGCTGGAGCAGATTACGGGACGTGCTTCTGCTAGTATTTCGTGGCATGTGCAGTTCTATATTACAGTAAAGATCTGTAACGTATAAAATGGTCCAACCTCAGACATTCCACTAAAATCTCAAATCAACTAGCCCGTTCGTGAGGTTCCAGGTTAGATATCTACATGTACAACAGCCAACGCAAAAAGGCGTCTATATAGGAATCACATCTTCCATTTAGCTTTTGAAGGAATACTAGAGTTCTGTCATTTTTCTGTGACATCTCCTTCTTCAGTTTGTAAGGTATACATAAGATTCGATTCACAAGAATCGAACTTTTGAGTGAATAAATTAAAGAAGCTGCTCGAGATATGCTAATTTCGGCATACGCGCTTGGTATAAATACCATGCAGCTTGATTAATAGAAAGGTTGTTAAAGTTGATAGATAAGCGAGAGGGAGCTACGAGGTAAGCAGCTCCAGGTGTTAACCGGTGCTTGTGCTTAGGGGGCCCAAAGTTTACGTGGCAGAAATGCTGGTTTGACTCTCTGCTGGTTTGTGAGTATTGCAAAGTGTATTTTTATTGAATGCTAATATATATTCCGTACAAGTAGTACGTATGCTTATTGCTGTAAAAGCATATGTGCAACGAATTTAATAAACATTGTTTCATGTATAAACTGTGTTTGTATCAAATTCATTTAGAGTGCCACTTCAAATTATATACACCCAAATGTGGGTAGAAGTTTATATATACTCTACAAGTTCCATCTTAATACACAACGATATTGGAAATAACTACTCATACGAAAGGCGAAACTTTGTTTTTCTTTATAATATTTCAAAAATAACAGCAGATATGGTGCAAAAGACAATACAAGTTCATATCTTGTCACCATTTCGTCACCATTTCGTCTCCAAATGGTACTTGCCGAATAACTCAAACAAACGTATTTATACTTACGTTATCTAAATTCTCAAGAAAACATACATACGTTGCGTACAGAGGGCGACTGGGACATACTTACCATCTTTCTTTGTCAGAGTATGTACTTTTTACCACCATTTCACAATTCAAAGAATCCTTAAACACCAGGCTTTCGTAAAATAACCTCCTGTAGCTCTTCATCAAATCTAAATCGAATCTACCTTTCATTTTCTCGTGTTCCTTCTTTAATCTTTTAAGTTTGATGTTATTCTGCGGGAAACGTTGACGCAAAAATTGTTAAGGAAAGAATAGAAACAAATAACAGGAATAAATATTTAAAGTTAAAAGAAATTCCCTTGAGATATTGACGTCACAAAAATCTGACAGTAATCATAGGAACGTTTAATCAAGTTACACTTTATAACTTGTAGATTTATGGATTTTTACATTATCATAGATTTCCGTAATAGATTTATTCCGTAAATAAAAATCTAACACTTGCTCTTGGGGTATTAAGTAAGAACTGGTACACACTTCTGTCAGTGGGAATCAATAAATTTAAGAAACGAATTTTAGAATTTGAAAGGCTGAAACGATATTTTTGCAGTGTTCTTGCAGTTTGAAGAAAAACTTTGAGCCTAGGGACAACAGAAAAATGTTTGAACACCCTTCGAATTCTGTTAACTAATTTATTACAAGTCATGGTAAGTTATATTTTTGACAAGGATTTTGATGATGACGTGTAAAAGAAAGAAATCCACTTAAACTGAAACATATGTGAGGTTTTTGCTGAATTAGCGAAAATAAACTTCACCCAATTCTCAAAGGCTAAGTAATAATACTTATTTTTATGTTATAAAACCAAAAAAATTCAAAACCTAGGAAAAAGTTATAAACTGTGTGAAATTCAAACTAAGCTTAATTCATCCGTCCTTTTTTCAGTATAATAAATCAATTACAGTTGTCCTTCACAACTAAAAAAAGGTGACTTTATCCCTCCTCAAAATTAAGAGTAAATGGAGGTAATTATAGATATTTACTAGAGTGATTAATTAATAAAATGTGTTTATGTCGGGACTCGTTAGAATAACATTAAACAAAGATGTATGTGAGGTTTTTACTCAACTAGAGAAAATTCAACTTCTCCCAATTCTCAAATGCTAAGTAATAATGCTTGTTTTTATGTCATAAAGCCCAAAAAAATTTTAAAAAGGTAGGAAAATGTATAAACTGTGTGAAATTGAAACTGTGCTGAATCCATCCATCCATTTTTCAGTATAATAAATCAATTGATTACAGTTGTCCTCCTTCACAACTAAAAAAAAGTAACTTTATTCATTCTCAAAATTAAGGGCAAATGGAAGTAATTATTGATATTTACTAGAGTGATCAATTAATAAAATGTGTTTACTATATCGAGACACATTGGATAACATTAAACAAAGATGTATGTGAGATTTTTACTGAACTAGAGAAAATTCAACTTCTCCCAGTTCTCAAATGCTAAGTAATAATGCTTATTTTTATGTCATAAAGCCAAAAAATCAAAAATATATAGGAAAAAAATATAAACTGTGTGAAATTCAAACTATGCTTAATTCATCCGTCCATTTTTCAGTATAATTAATCAATTGATTACAACTTTCCTCCTTCACAACTAAAAAAAAAGTAACTTTATCCCTCCTCAAAATTAAGGGCAGATGGAAGTAATTATTGATATTTACTTCCATTTACCCTTAGTGATTAAATAATAAAATGTGTTTACTATGTCGGGACTCATTAGATAACATTAAACGAAGATGTGAGGTTTTTACTGACTAGAGAAAATCTAAATTCTCCCAATTCTTAAATGCTAAGTAATAATTCTTATGTCATAAAGCAAAAAAAAACCCAAAAAGGTAGGGAAAAATATAAACTGTGTGAAATTCAAACTATGCTTAATTCATCCGTCCATTTTTCAGTACAATAAATCAATTGATTACAGCTGTCCTCCTTCACAACTAAAAAAAAGTAACTTTATCCCTCCTCAAAATTAAGGGCAAATGGAAGTAATTATTGATATTTACTAGAGTGATTAATTAATAAAATGTGTTTACTATGTCGGTACTCATTAGATAACATTAAACGAAGATGCTGTAGCGCATTATTTACCCATCAACGCTCTCTTGCTTTCGGATATAGAGATAAATAACTTTCCTCTCGCTGGCTGCCTAATACAATGAAAGCACTCCTAGTTCAGTCGCCTGTACACAAAAGTCAATTTGCGATGAGAAACTGTGCTGTCAAAAGATTCTTCCGATGTCCAATAAAACAGACGACGCTTCCAAAAATAACGAATTTCCAATATTTCCCGTTTAATATTTTGAATCTCTATTTGGTCCCTGTTTCTCAAAATAGTAGGGAAATAACGTTTTGAAAGATTGCTCTTTTTTTCGGAAAATACACATTTTTAAGGATAAGCTGAAGAGAAATTCTGTGTGTAAAAAAAATGTAAAGCACAATTTTATAGAATTTCGAACGACGTTTCTTCAAAATACATAAGAAGACTTAACATCTTATTTATTTATTTCGATTAAGTTTTATTTCATTGGAACAGAAAAGCGAGTAAGCTAAAATCAATTGACTGATTCTTGACCTGTTTCTTTTATGTAATATATATTTATAACGGATGAATAGTTAAGTGATTATTTTGTAAAGTCAAAAGGAATCTTGTTGATGAAAATTTTGAATGATCCCCGTAGGGAGGCATTAAATTCTAAACATATCACGAACACGTTGAATCAATGGATCAAAAGATTTTCAAAAGAGGAAAAATAGGGCTTTTGAGTTCAGTATATGATGAGGAAATTTTCAAAATCATAATTTTTCGTTCCTTTGGACTTTGTTTTGCATAAACAGCAATTCGAGCTTATCAGTGTTTAGTTTCAACACACACGTTATCTTTATGTTTATTAACAGAAACTTCTTTATTTCCCTTAAAATATCTGGTGATCCATACACCCATATATCGGTAAAAAAACATAACCCAAGAGATTTAACATATTTCAGGAGAAGTTTAAACCTTTTTAAATTTTCCTGTCAAAAGATTTCTTTTACGTAGAAAATGTTACTAGTTTTTTAAAGCATTATATTTTGATACATTGTATTTCACTACAATAATTTTAGTCTCAATTGTTTAACATACTTTATAATTTGCAACCAGTGTTGTTGAGCGTAAATCAATATCACTTATATTTTTTAATCCAGTATCACGGAAAATCCAAACAGCGTAAGATATGCTAAATTGAAAAAAAAAGTATAAGGGCCTTTTTATACAGAATCCGTCAGTGTCAGCGTTACTCGTATTCAACCCCTTAACGTTAGCATAATTTTCAAGAAAACGTTAAGAAAGAGTACCTATTTTTTTCCGGAGGATTTCATTTATTTCTTGATCTGAAACATTTAGTTTAAATAAAACCTCATCCCCAATTACATTATAAATAGTCTGGTGCTGCCATCTGGTATATAAAATAAGAAATAAAAAATCTTCAGCGTAAATGAAATGGATTGTTTTTAATCTTTTTGGTGCATTACTTTTAAACACTCCAGCCCGGAAATATCACGGGCACGAGAAATAGAGGGAGAAACTCTACTCCATGATTTTGACGGGAGCGAGAAGGAAGGGGTTAAACATATTCAACCAATTACAAGCCTCCAAACGATTAGCCGTGAAATTGTTAAGACCTGTGATTGGTTTAATATATGCCAATGCGAGTAACGCTGACTCTAACGGATTCTATGTGAACAAGCCCTAAAGGTGGCCTCTAAGGAAAGTGAGACTTTTGATGTTATTTTTCTCTAATGGTATATTTGTTGGAGTATGTGATGAACATACAGGAAGTATCAGTGATACATGAGCTACATATTCGAATGCATAGTCACCTTGTATGTTCAAGCAAGTGTGTGTTCAATCAAGCTCTTGCCTGGATTTTCATATCCTGAGCGAAGAACGTCCGTGGTGGTCTGCGGAACCAGTCTCCAACGACGTCCCGGACCTCTGCATCGTTAGCAAACCGGTGGCACCCCTTGAAGGCCTTTTTCAGTGGGCTGAAGATGTGGTATAGTCGCAGGGTGACAGGTTGGGTCTACAAGTTGGGGGAACGTGTCGAGAACTTCCGAGCAGTATCGCTGCAGAAAATCTTATCCACGTCAGTCGATCCCATGGTGATGCCCAATGAAATGAAAACTTAAGAACTGATATTGTCCGTCAGTAAATAAATATATGTAGTGACATCCTATTTCTTCTCTCGCATTAGCGCAGGTTACTTCATACTCAAATTCCTATAAAAAGAGAAATTTGTCCACCACTGATGCATGTACATGCGAGAGGTAAATTAAAACAAATTTAATATCCCACTAATACATAACTTTTCTCATTTCTAGGATTAACTATTACAAAAGTCCCCTCCAATTCTGGTTACATAAATTTATTTTTTTTTTAACTTAGGAACACCTGATGTAATCTTTCACGCATTGTAAAATTAACAATAATTTATCATTGTTCTTTATATGCATTATTCTCTATATGTTTTTATATGTTATATATATATATATATATATATATATATGCGTGTGTGTGTGTATGTATATGTATATATATATATATATATATATATATATATATATATATATATATACACACTCATGGACAAAAAAATTAGCGCACCAAGAAGGAGTCGTCAAAATGAAACAAAATTTTACATACGTAATGACTACTTTGATATAAGTAAATGATAAGAAAATCAAAGAAAAAGGATAATTTATTTCAGAGAAAAAGGGCAAAAGAACGGAGGAGTTAATACTCCGTTGGACCCCCTCTAGCGCGAATGCACGATGCGATACGATCGGGCATTGAGTCATACAAGTTCTGTATGATGTCTTGAGACATTTCGTTCCATATTTGCTGCAACCTTGCCTCTAGTTCGTTCAAACTCGTGGGATACCCAACTCGTCGTTCCAAATGATCCCAGATATGCTCGATTGGAGACAAATCTGGGGATTGGGCAGGCCAAGGAAGGGTAGTAACAGTGCGGAGACAGTCTTGTGACACCCTTGCCGTATGAGGCCGAGCATTGTCTTGTTTAAAAATGGCTCCTGGGAGCCGTTGCATGAGTGGCAACGGCTCCCAGGAGCATGAGTTGCATGAGTGGCAAGACATGTGGTTGCAGAATTTCATGAACATACCGCTGGGCTGTCATGGTGCCACGGAACAATACTAGGGGTGACCGTGTATTGTAGGCAATGGCACCCATACCATCACACCAGCTGTGGGAGCGATGTGTCGCTGTACAGCAAAGGCAGGATTGAAGCGTTCACCACGGGCTCTCCACACACGAACACGATTGTAATCACTGCCGAGATTGAATCTGGATTCGTCGCTAAAGACGACCTGGTTTCATTCCGCTGCAGTCCAGTTTCCTCGTGCGCGGCAAAACTCCAAACGGAGGCGTCGATGGGTGGGCGTCAAGGGCAGCACACGTAATGGGTGCCGCGATACCAACTGTCTTTCAGCCAGGCGCCTTCGTATGGTTCGAGAAGACACAGAGGCCCCTAGTGAAGGTGCTACCTGTGCCTGGATGGCGGCCGATGAAACAGTTGGCTGTACGCGTGCATTTCTTACGATGTGGCGGTCTTCTCGACGACTGGTCTGTCGTGGGCGTCCTGAGGCTGGTCTTCGTGTACATGACATCTCTCGGGTCCACTGGTCCCAACACCTCCTCACAACACAATCAGAGCGGCCTAATTGACGAGCTACTCGCCTAGCTGACCACCCAGTTTTCATCATCCCGACGATTCTCCCCCCTTTCAAACTGCGACAATTGCTTATATTGTCTTCGAACACGGCGTAATGGCATGTCTATCTCAGCTCTTCCTTTGTAATTGATTCAGCACACTCAAACAAGCTTTGGTTACCTGTTTTATACTCCACAGAGTACGATGTTCAACGCCGTCTACCGGCTATACGTAATGCGCAATCACGCTGCATTTCTAATCATTTGCATATCTCCCCGACATGTACCTTCATTGCAAGTTTCATTACGATCCCGCAATTATTTCTTGGTGCGCTAATTTTTTTGTCCATGAGTGTATATATATATATATATATATATATATATATATATGTGTGTGTGTGTGTGTGTGTGTGTGTGTGTGTGTATCTATATATACCGTGCTCGATTTCTAGAAATAGATGTGACGGAACAGTAACCTTCCGGGGTATATATATACATATATATATATATATATATATGTGTGTGTGTGTGTGTGTGTGTGTGTGTGTGTGTGTGTGTGTGTGTGTGTGTGTGTGTGTGTGTGTGTGTATATTGTGATAACTTAAGACTCCGGTAGCTAAAAATGTTCAGAGTCAGTCTACTACATTAAAATACAATTGTATTAAATTTAAGTCGGAAACTTTTTACACTATTTACAAATGTGTTGATCTACCTTTATACATAGAGGGAACTGGCCTTCGTAATAGCTAAATAATTTCGATGAGAAGATGTCGGCAAGTACATTCACAACTGAACTAGAAGGTCGGTACACAGCCTCTAGAGCATACAGCTCTGAAAATAGAGTAACTTCGTAAGGAAAGTTATAGGTAACGAGAAGCTTATAGAGCGGGCTGCTCTGAAATATGAAGATAACTTCTTGATGAAGTAACGTGCTAACAGAAGCCTGTAGAGCAGGATGCTCTGAGATAACTATACTTCAGGGTGAAGTATTAGTTGACGAGAAGCTTAGAGCGGCTGCTCTGAAAAATAAAGTTCAGGATGAAGACGGTCACTCCAGGACCTCTGAGACGAAAGGTGCTCTCTAGATGAGAGTCTCGGCCAAGTCTGCTCTAAAAACTGGATTTCTTTCTCCGGCGTTGGCACTAGTGCTTCCGGTCACGTGACTGCAAATTTTTAGGTTGGCTGGCCCAATTTGTGATGTCATGTTCGTTGGCTGTGATTCGCTTGACGACGAAGCCATGTGGTCGGCTCTTATAAATCAGCTGATCTGAAAATCATTAGTTCACGTCGAAATATTCATTAGTTTACGTCCTCACAGGGGCGGCGGCTAGGAGCAACACTATTCTCTGCTTCCAGACACCTTGATGCTGATCTATAGAACTGTTGGCAGGTCACCTGCTGTGGGAGGTCCGGCTGTCTGGGTGATTTATTCGGAAAGGTTGTAACGGATTCTTACAACCCCTCCCTCCTTGAATAAGATTTTGGCATAATGGCAAAATCTGAAAATCACGGTTAGACACAGCTCACCTGATACATCATTAGAGGCAATGAATTTAATTTACTACACAATTATTACTACATTTACTTACTACACAGGTTAGTACATTTATTCTAATACATTATGATATTACTACGTTACCGAAGAAATTAATACACTTAATTTATTTACACAATTCATTAATTATTTTCACACTACATTAATTTATTTACAACATTACGCCTGACTTAAGGTTTCTATTCTGCCATCAAACGGCTTAGACAATCGGCATGACCTATCAATTTACCAGGTTTGTGGACAATTTGATAATTGAAAAGCTGTAAGGCAAGAGTCCATCTCATAAGCCTTTGGTTATTTCTCGCATTCGTCTTAAGAAAAACGAGCGGATTATGATCCGTCTCGATGGTGAATCTCTGCGGTCTCTTTTGTTCCAAAATTATACCGATACCAATGTCGGATGCATCGGTGTGCAGGATAATTTCTTTGGCGAAGTCCGGAGCGTACAAAACAGGTTTCTCGGTTAGTTCCGTTTTCAATTCTCGAAACGCTGCATAGCACTCCCCTGACCATTCAACTTTCTCCCCAATTTTAAACTCCCTTCTCACTGACCCTTTATCGTAACAAGTTTTTCTGCTAACTTTAATCTCACTTTTGGTTTCGGAAGCGATGTTCTGATAGTTCAGTAGCCTATTCATGAACTTGAAAACATACCTGTAACCACATTAGTCTCCGGCGAATTCCTACACCACTTTCCTAGAAATAGTGTTTCCGCCACCCTTAATTCCTTCCTAAATATCAGTTCGGCGATGCTAAAAACCATAAACATATGAGTCATGTATCCAAGTGCCAACATGGCTGAGGGTAACCCTACCTCCCAAATCTCTTTCGCCTCAAGGCAATTAATTTTCAAGAGTCGTTCAATGGTGCGGTGAAAGCGCTCGACGGGATTTCTTTGCGGATGAAACATTGAGTTCCGCGTCATCTTAATATGAACTTCCTCCAGTAACGTGGTCGTTAATTTGCTTGTGAATTCGGTAAAATTATCTAATTGCAATTTCTTCGGAAACCCTAACCGACTGAAATTTTCTAATAGAGTATCCGACACATGTTCTAAGTTTAAAGTACTCAAAGTTATGGCTTCCGGATACTTGCACAAAGTGTTTAAAATATACCGGTTTCTTTTTGGTGGGGTCTGCGTGATACGTTAGGAAGTTCTAAGTTAATTCCTGTGAAAACCTCCGTAATTTCTGGGACTAATTTCAGCGGGGCTTTCTTCCGTTCTCTCGATCTCTCTACTCTTTGACACAGGTCCCATGACCTAACATAGTCCTTACACTATTTTAGGCACTAGGGCCAAAAATAATACCTCACTAATTTGTATTTACTTTTTGACATTCCCGTGAGCGATCCGATGCCATCATGGCATAAACTTAAAACTTTAGACCTGTACTTAGTTGGTACAATCAATTGTTGTCTTTCCTCCCCTCTGTGATCTCGGGGTTTCCTAAAAAGTAATTCATTTTTGACCACAATTCCCATGGTTTTCTGTGGCTTAACTTTTTCCCAAATAGATGTAAGTTCAGGGCAATTTTTTTGTTCTAAAACGATAGTGTTGGCACTCTCTTCCACTAACGCATTTTTAGTCTCGACGACTATTGGAAATTCAAGTTCTTTTAATTCATCCGGAGAATTTACCTCGGGTTCCTGCGACTCAGTTATTTGCTCGACCGTTTCCCCGTTCTCTACCGTAATTCCCGTTTGAATTTCCTCCCGCATCCCTCGACTTTGGGTGACGACGGCATTTACGCTAGCTAGTTTTAATATTTGCGCCTCTATCAGCTCCTGAGTGGAATTTCCCAGCAAGTAGTGGTTCATTTCCACACTCTTACCTACCACGACGGCCTTTGCTATCACATGGCCGAATTCGGAGCTCTCAAGTGATACGCGAGCTAAAGGTAAACGTCTAAATTCATTTTCCAAGGGCTGTTTGAGCCAAATATTCTCTCCGGTGAAATCTCCGGGTTTAACTAATTTAACAGGGCACAAATCTACGCTACTCCCGCTATCACGTAATAATACGGTTTAGACCCGATTCACGTAAGCTTCGCTTAAGTAGGGCTTAAAAACAAGAGAAAAATCTTCCGTCGTAACTAGGTTGTTTATGATTTCTCGGGATTTATTTAATTCGGGACAGTTCGGGCGGACATGTCCATTCTGACCACACTGAAAGCAGATGGGGCCACTTCGCTTCTCATACTCCCTGGTCCTCCAATCATTATTATTTTTATTAGCGGCGTTGCGCCACTCTTTTGGGCCTAATTTCTCTACTCCCGTTTTCGTCGCGGGACTAACTTTATCTGACTGCTTGGGGTGGTCTACCTTTTTACTTTCGGGTGGTTTAATTTGCGTCGGTTTCTTTATGAATCGGCGGGTCGACTCATACGCGTCTAGCTTATTTACTAAGTTTATAGGATCATTTAGTGTTCCCCATGCATCTACGAAATGATTTTTAATTTCCGCTAGTACGCTTCTCTTTATTTGGTCGGTTACCTTAAGTTCTTTGAGTGACTCAAAATCTTTAATTTCAATTCCATCTAACCATCCCTCTAAATAGCTCCTCAATTCAAATATTAAATCTTTCCACAAAGTACTGTTCTGCCGTTGATGGGTTTGGAACTTCGTACGGAATGCTTCGGCACTGAGTTTAAACCTGTCTAGCAGTACCGACTTAACATATTCGTAATTATCATTTTTTTCTTCAGGTTCCCTGATGATTATTCTCGCTATTTCGCTCGGCAAAAGACTTAGTAACTCTGACAGTAAATCACAATCATTAATTTGCAATTTCCTAGCTTGCCTCTCAAACAGATTTAAGAATAAATCTATGTCTATCTTTTCGGCATCATACCTGTCCATTACCGATTTAACATGCCTAGACGGGTTCCCGCTTTCTGAGTTCACGGAATTCACACTACTATTTTCCCCAATTAGTGTGATTTCAAGTTTTTCAAGCTCAAAAGCGCGTTCTGCTGCTTTCTCCTCAAGCTCAAAAGCACGTTCTGCTGCTTTTCCCGCTCTCTCGGCTTCTTTAATCTCCTGCAATTTTCTATCTTCTATAAGATTTAGGAGAATATTTTTCGCGCTCTCTTCCTCGAAACCTTCACTTTCTGAAATTTTTTTTGCCAGATCGATTATTCTATCCGATTCTTGTATTTCTACTTGCAGCTCAAAAGCCAAATTCTGCAAGTCAATTTTCTTGTATTTTGTTAAAAACGACATTTTGCCTCCTTAACTAACTGATATCAATCCATCTTTAACCGTTTATCCACAACTTAATCTTACCGGAAACCTCGGAATCTTGACCTCAACACAACAAAAGAACTGGTTGTCCTCTTTTCTCGCTTTTTAACAGTAGAGCCCTCTCAATTCGGGGAATTCTACTGCTACGTTCTTCCAAGAAAAGGGGGGGGGGTACTCCGAAAGATTACAGTTTAACAGACTCGTTTGAAATCCTAACATGGCACATACAGTTGAAAAATGTTTAAAATTTTTCAGACCGAATTTCACACACATAATAAATCAATGCTACTTCAATATAACCTTAAGCACTCTACACAACTTCAATAACTGACTAAATTAATTTGCAATACACAGTTACTTAATTTCAGTAATTGGCTAATTTAATTTGCAATACACAATTTCTTAATTTCAATAATTGACTAAATTAGTTTGCAATACACAATTACTTAATTTCAATAATTGATTAAATTAGTTGGCAGAACACAGTTCTAGTATTCATCTACCAAATATTTGTTCATTCACTTTTTTTTTTAAATTTTAAACACATTGCATACAATTCATTTTTACTTTATTCTTTTGCATAAACAAATCTATTACTTCATTAATTTACTTTTAACTAAATTAATTAATTTCTCCCAGATAATTTACTTATTCGAATTCAATAGTTATTTCCCATGAAACATTAATTTACACATGTTAACATTTACACGGATTCTAATCAATTAATTTACTTTTAATTAATCAATCAATTACTTTTGCCTCTAATGAGAACAGGCTTACCTTGTCTAATTGAAGACTGGATTGTAGGCTCTCATTGAAGCTAGGCGAAGTCTTTCCAGGCTGGTTCTGGGGGGATTTCCTTATTTAATATGCAGCTCCAATACTTGATCGCTGCACAAATCCACTGTTGTTTCGCTGCTCGCTGCTATATGCTGGTATCTGTGATACACACTTGGGACGGGACGTCCGCACAAAAAGTCCTAGATGGGCTTCCTACTCTAATTTCCTAATTCGCAGGGGTAGATTGCCTATTTTTTTTTAATGGCAAAATCCCAGACACGCTGCCACCATTTTTAGTAGACTGTGATAACTTAAGACTCCGGGTAGCTAAAAATGTTCAGAGTCAGTCTACTACAGTAAAATACAATTTTATTAAATTTAAGTCGGAAACTTTTTACACTATTTACAAATGTGTTGATCTACCTCTAGACATAGAGGGAACTGGCCTTCGTAATAGCCAAATAATTTCGATGAGAAGATGTCGGCAAGTACATTCACAACTGAACTAGAAGGTCCGTACACAGCCTCTAGAGCATACAGCTCTGAAAATAGAGTAACTTCTCAAGGAAAGTTATAGCTAACGAGAAGCTTGCTCTGAAATATGAAGATAACTTCTTGATGAAGTAAGCCGTGCCGTAGTCTTGACGTGCTAACAGAAGCCTGTAGAGCAGGATACTCTGAGATAACTATACTTCAGGGTGAAGTATTAGTTGACGAGAAGCTTAGAGCGGCTGCTCGCAAAAATAAAGCTCAGGATGAAGACGGTCACTCCAGGACCTCTGAGACGAAAGGTGATCTCTAGATGAGAGTCTCGGCCAAGTCTGCTCTAAAAACTGGATTTCTTTCTCCGGCGTTGGCACTAGTGCTTCCGGTCACGTGACTGCAAATTTTTAGGTTGGCTGGCCCAATTTGTGATGTCATGTTCGTTGGCTGTGATTCGCTTGACGACGAAGCCATGTGGTCGGCTCTTATAAATCAGCTGATCTGAAAATCATTAGTTCACGTCGAAATATTCATTAGTTTACTTCCTCCCAGGGGCGACGGATAGGAGCAACACTATTCTCTGCTTCCAGACACCTTGACGCTGATCTATAGAACTGTTCGCAGGTCACCTGCTGTGGGAGGTCCGGCTGTCTGGGTGATTTATTCGGAAAGGTCATAACGGATTCTTACAATATATATATATATATATATATATATATATATATAATATATGTGTATGCATGTGTATGTGTGTACATATGCGTATATGTCTATATATATATGTATATGTATATGTGTATATGTATATATGTATGTATATATGTGTGGGTGTGTGTACGCACCTATATGTGTATGTACGTATATGTATTTATGTAAAGAAAATGGCTCAAACTATATAAAAGGTTCGAAATTCCCTTAAAGATGGATTTTAATTTGTATATTTAAGTAACAGATATGAGCATTTGTATTGAACATATATATTTAGATAATTCCTATTATTTCCATCGCTCTTTTTTAAGTTTTATTTTAATCATTTAAGTTCTGTTTCGTCATTTGACTAGATGAATGAAACCACATTTTGGCAGAGAAACCACTTATGGGCACTATTTTTGTAAGATCACTCCTCAAAATAAAGCAATTCTGTATTTTTTAAGTGAAAGGGGAGGCTAATAATATTTTCCTTAGATTTTAGTTTGATTTGAGAACAAGGTTTAAACATAATCCGATATCCTTAATCCCTTCCTAATGACAAACATATTAAGCATATCTATGATTTCTTTTCATGTGAATTTCTGTGTCTCAGTATTTGCATACAAACACTGACCGTGGGTAGAAGAAAACTTGTTCTGTTTTAAATCCATTATTTTCTTTACAGAAAATATTTTGCAGGTTGCCTTCCAATAGACATTATGAACAAGTGTATATAATACGATAACATACCAAAAAGAAAAACATTACAGTGTAATAATTTCATAACAATGTAACCAAACATGAAATTTTCAATTTTCCTCGCCGCAATCTTTTTACTGAAGGACAAAACTTAATTTAAAAAGATGTCTGGGAAGTCAAGTTTTTTTTATACGAATTAAAATCTTTTCATAAATACAAACATAATAGAATTGTTGGACTTTATACTATAGGGATATTTTTCGTTATTTTTTTACAAAATTAAAGTCAAGCCAGTTTTTGACATATTTATACGCGAAGTTTTAAATCCTTTTATCTGTATTTGTCATTTTGAATAGAATTAGGAAAAATTTCTTGGCAACATTCCACGATACACTAAGGTGAAGGTAAATTAACTTCAAAATAATTGGGATTCTAACTTTCAAACAACAAAAGCTTATAATTTTTAAAGAAGGGAATTAATTGATGTGTACTAAAAAAATCATGTTAGAAAAATGATAAAAATTTCAAGGAGAAACGAAAGTTTATATCATGGAAAAGTATTTATTAGTTTCAGATTAATTACTTATTACAAAAATTTTTCATTTTTCGTAATTGTTTTTCCATTTAACGTCTAAAGAAATAGGATTATGCATATATATTTATTTCAAAACACCCAGGTGTTCAGGGTGAAAGTTATTGAGGAAATGTTCCTATTGTTAGTAAATTAAATATCAAAAGTGAAATGGAATAAGTGAATGGAATTTATAAAAATAAAGCATTTACCGTTTTTAAACCAGAGTTCAAGCATTAGTTTGAAACAAACTTCAATTCCAAAATAGTATTATTAGGTTCAAATATTAACGTATAGTAATATAGTATAAATATTTTTATTCTTGATTTTACGTCCAGACAATATAATTCCAAAATAATTCTTGGCGCAGTCTGCCAATTTTTTATTTATGATTCTTAACAGAGCCTTAAACTCAACTGTAATCTGCACTTGAGCACGTTGATATTAAATAAATAAGCATTAACGTGTTTTAAATCTACTTCTCCCCCTGAAAATAATACAGTCAAACCCCGTTATAACGAATTTCAAAGGACCAAAGATTCTGTTCGCTTTATCCGGTGGTTCGCTATATTCGAACCCTTAATAAAAATGCTAGAGTTCACAAAATATATAACTCTTTGGTTGCAATGTGTATTCAATAATGATGTAATATAAATGATAAAATCTATTAAAAAATGAGAATAATAATGAAATCATTAATGAATTAAATCGACTAAAATCGATTACATTAAAGTGACACAATACTAATTAAATTAAGTACAATAGAAAATTGCGGAACCAAAATTTTCGTTCGTTATATCCGTGAGTTCGTTATATACCAGGTTCGCTACAACGGGGTTCGACTGTATTTCGGTGTAATAAACCATCCTTTGGAGTAGTAAGAGTTTCTTTAGTTTCAGTAATTATAATTCTTGGAGTCGAGGATATCTTTTAACACTTCAAACTGAACTTGCTACCAGTGAACATAAGTTTCATCCCCCACCGAAAACTAGAAACACTGGATTTTATAGCTGCTTTAATGTGTATTTGAGAGAATTCTGTATAAAATTCAATCACGTGCCCTTAAAAATCTGTATAACGACGAATGCTACTACTGGGATTGGAACCTTGGATTTTCAGATCTGGCTATAGACGTTCTACAACTTAAATTTTTAGCGATGTGAGAAGGTCTTGTAATACTATATAACTTTCTTTACAATCTGCATTAAAAATATCCATTCCAATTAATCACAGTCTCTTCTCAGGCAGCCTGTTTATCCTCTTACAGTCTTTTCCTCTATATTTCTTTGGGAATAAAAGATTTAGCTCTTCTGGTTGAATCCGAAATCCACTTTCTTTTGCTCAAGTAAATGTTTCTAGGCCTGGGAACAGTAAACCGGCTTTCACCTGCTGTTCTTCTGTTCACTAGTAACTCTTCTATGGAACGTATTTCGAGTGTTTGACAGTGAAAGTTGAATTTCGAAATTTAATATATCTTGTTAACAGAAAAATGTCTTCTCAATTTTGGCGGTTGCATTAATAAACACGCTGTTATATCCGACCCTAAAGTAGAAAAATTCGGACATTAAAATATATAAGAACATTTTGGCATTACAAACAAATGACGTTACAAACAAAATGACATTACAATCAGCTTTATTTGCAGAAAATCGATCATTGGTGCAAATAGTAGTCAATGTGTTGAGTGTGATATTATCAATCAAGCGGTTCTCTAGATCATTTCAACATTAAAAAGTTTTAACATTTGAGTACTTTCATTATTTCTCAGTTGTTTGCCTAGAGTAGTTAGCGTTGCCTGCTTTTGACTCGAAACAGGCCATGACCTTTTACAGAATCACCTCTATAAAATTGGAATTACAGACACAAATACCTGACCTTTCTGCAATTGAAGCAAACGAATGACTCGAGACCACCACAGCTAATGCTCTAAATTCCATAGCAATTTTTCATCCATGATGTTGATAAAGTTTTAATACGTATTTTTTAGTTTGTACTAGGCTGCTCGTTGACTTATTGTGATAGGCTGTAGACGGGCATAGATTTAAAAAAAATAGTAATTTACACTTTTCTATAAAACCGGTTTGCTGCTTTAAAATGGGGTATCGAGTGGTTTTTCTTTTGAGGATAAACTACCCTCGGATAAAAAAAAATTGTGCATTTATATCACCACCAAATGTTAAATTATAATACCTCACATCAAAAATGACGCGATTCTGACAAATTATATGAAATTTCGTTCAAACCACAGGCATAAAGTGTGGGTTAATATGAGTGAATAACAATACATTTTTTTTAAATTGATATTTCAATTCACATTAAATATCAAAAAGTTTGTATGGAATTCGAAGAAGAAGAAAAAACTGATTAAAAATAGAAATAGGAAAATTTCGAGAGCTTTCCTTTTCTTTACTTCATAAATATTTCCCCATCCAAATATCTAGTACATGCAGCTACTTGAATTCTTCACCTCAAGTTGTGGCAGTCATTAAAATGCATCATTTTGAATGTGCCGACTGCTTAATGCTTGAGCAAAGAGAAAAGCAAAATATATAATACAAACGAGCTGAAATTTATGCAGATTGCTTTCAACACCAGCAGACCCAGTAAAGCCTCGAACCATGTGAATGCAGAAATATAATTCACTAGTTGAATTCCTATCTTGGATAAAAGTATAGGGAGAAACTTCAATTAGACCAATATTTTTTTTTCAATTCCAAAAATATGTGAAGCATGGGCCAGTGTGAATTTTTGTTTCTTTTTTTTAAAAATTACTTCCTAAATCTCAGAATTCTCCTTAGAATCATGACAACATTAAAAGCAGCTTTAAACTACTGTGTTAAGTACCGACCTATTCACCAGAAGACAGCACTATATAGTAATTATGTAAAATCTTAAGTGTTTTGTTTAACATTCGCAACAAGGGGGAGTGAGCTGTCGCACAAGCCCTGGGCGAGTTGGTGTATAAATAGTGTGTGTGAGCGGTGGCTCAAGTAGGAGATTGTGAATAAAATGTGATGCTTTAGTAGCAATGGTCCGTCGTGTTTAATGAGTTATACTATCTTATTATTCTACATAATTTGTTGGGGTTAATATTTCATTAACCATAAGCACGATACTGTCTAGAAACAGAAGGAATTATAGATTTAAAAACATTTAAGAAATGCAAATTTGAAACATAACTCTAATTGGGGAAAATCACGCAAGCAGACCATAATTCTACAGGATGTTTCAAAAAGAATCACCCAATTTGAAATTAGTATATTATGAAAAATATTGAACATAGAAACTTAAAATTAATTTTATGTTACAAGACAAATCATAAAGGTTTTTTACAAACCAAATTAAAGGTGCCCAATATGCCCACCTTTGGATGCACGACATATGTCTATATGGTTAGCAAATTCATCCCAAACTTTTGCGAGCATGTCTGTATACACTGCTTCCACGGCTGTTATGCGTACACAGACAACCCGTGTCTTGGAATAGTTTATACTACCGCATAATGCTCTGAGAGGTAGGAACTTCAATCAACCAGGGTTTTGTTGACGAAAATCACGCTGAACAGCTGTTACAAACTCACACTTCGCAAAGCTTAGAACACAACATGATTTCTGTTGTTCAGTCGCCAACTTTACAAACACTGAAGTGGCGGGCGAAAGAATTGCGTTAGCGCCTCTTGTAGGCAACTGCGTGAAACTCAAGATTTCCCTATTTCAGCCTATACTTATTCGATCAAAACGGATTAAAAGATGAATAGTTATGATTTTTTAAATCGGATGGTTCTTTTTGAAACACCCTGTATTTACCGAAAATTTACTTTACTTCGGACAGAACGTCCTCCCACGAAACGGGCCACATAGAGACAAAGAACGCTAGATGTTCAAGAGAAGTGCATAAAAGTTTCGAACATGATAGTGATACCGAGAGATGTAATACCAATATTATAGTAAAAATTATGAGCAAACAATTTGTGACGGGAAGTCACTGAAAATCATAATTAACTCGTTTCCGGAATGTTTCATTTGGTAAAATATAAGCGAAGATTTTTCCACACCCGGTTTCAAAACTCTTTCCCGGTCATTATAACGGCGACCGACTTTTTGAAAGATCAGTAAGGGTCTGCTGTGTATCATATAACAAATATTAATTGTACATAAAATAAACTACGGGTTTTCGAATCATTAAATAAAAAACGAAAATAAATATGTAGAGACTAACATCGCGTGTCGTTGGTCTTCAAAAGAAAGAGGGAATAATGTAAGGTAAATGTTTCAAAATAACTGGCGGTTTTGCTTAGATAAAATCAACTTCGAAAGGTGAACCTGGCGAAGATAATCTATATATAAAACAGTTCCGTAACTAACTGACTGACAGATAACGCACAGACCTAACCGCTGGACCTAAAGGGCTGAAATTTTGCATGGTGATTCTTCTTATAATGTAGGAGTGCACTAAGAAAGATTTTTTTAAATTCTTCTTAGAGTTTTTAAATTAAACATTTAAGCTGTTTTTGTAACTTTTTTTAAGTTTGCATTTTAAAATAATAATCTGAGGGTTATAAAATTTATATCACCATAAATATCATAAAAATTCCTTCAAAATGAAATCTTTATCAAATCTTTACCTCCATTTTCTGATTTTTGGTGAATTTTTAATTATTAATGTTTAGAATTTAATTTATTAACATGAAAGTTATAAACAGGTCCTACTGACTGGGATTTTATAGATGTAGACCTGGTTCTCAATTTCATGCTGATAATGATTCCTGCAATATTTCATTCTCTACGCAACGGCGATGTGTATCCAGTGAATTTATAAGATCCTCTTCCTTTAAATAGTCAATTTTTTTCACCAGGCGTTCAGTTATTCAGCCTTTTACTCATTTCTAATCATTTGTTTTCCCTTTAGGTGTTCTTGAATAAGAGATATTGTTTCGGTTTTCTTTCATTACAGATTATTTTTGATATCTGAAATATACTCCAACATTTAAAAAAAATCTGACTTTAATTATAGCAGTCCATGCATTATAGATATTTTAATCTGTGTTTATAGATCGTTTCTCCGAAATTCCTGAAGCACTAATCAACCGTCTTCAAACATAATTATTTAGCCATCATGAATTATTAATTTGTAAAATATTTAAGCAGTTTCAATTTGTCATCAAAGCTAACAAGTTTTCATTAGACATGCATGCAATCATGATTAGATATTTCGTTATTTATTAAAAGGGAACAAAGCTTTGTTCAGGTTTTTTAATCTAAGAATTGTATGGAGGAGGAAAAAAACAATTACATCATCAAAGATTAGCGGACTTTTTTTGGTGGGGAGAGACATTATTTCTAGATATTTACTTATTTTTCGAGAAATGTAAATGAGCAACAAGTAGCAAAGTCATGCATACCTAAATATTTGCCGCCCTTTTTTATAAAAGTAAATGTGCAAGCTACTTAATTTTTAAATAACATTTATTTATAATTTGCCCTTCAACACAACAGTTGAATATTTTGCGTCTTTCTCTGCATGATGTCATTTAGTCAACAAATACCTCATTATATATTAATGTACCAAAACATCGTGTTCTATGCAAATCTCATCAACAAGGTGATTAACTATGCATTATATTCTCTGCCTACATTCAATATATGTACGCAAAGTATCAAAAATTTCTCAATTCGTTTGTTTATTTATGTATAACATCATGTATTTCTTTGTTTATTAAATGAATAGTAAATTTTTTGTTTATAAGATTTTCCTTAAATACCGACAAAAACTGTGTATTCAGTTTTGTTTACTATTTGTATGTTTACAACACTGATGCAAACACAATCCCTTTGAAGGAGGCTTTTCCAAGTCTGGAAGAGAAATTTTCAGCCCTGGCAGAATGGAGGAAGTCTTTGAATTTTTTTTTTCCATCCGAAGGCTAGAAGAAAACGTTCGTCTCTGGACTTTATGCCTCGTAGGCCGAAATTCACGATGGTTAAATGGCTGGGGTGCTATTCTTCAGAATCAGAGTTTCGACAGGTTCCGAATCCCGTTTTAATCATAAGTGTTTGTGGGCGTTCGAATTCGGATTTAAACGGTAAGCATGAAAGTAAAACATGAAAGTAGCGTTCGAAATACTTAATGCACATTAAATAAATATAAGTCAATGAGTATTTTTGCAAAATTTAAGAAAAGATATATAAATAGTATTCAGATTCCTATCTCTAAATATGGGATTCTCTCAAACACCACAGAACTCCGGATGCATTGTTCAGGCCCTATTATCTTACTTAAAATCCTGTTTCGATTAAAAAAACCACTGGGAAAGATTTTAAAAAGTTACCTGTTTCTCCTTCAGATTAATACACATTACTGCACAGCATAATTTATCTTCCACTGGGTCTAGAAGCAACTCAACTTTTTTTTTAAACTTCCGATACCTTAAAGTGATACGTTTCCCCGCAACTAAAGATTCCCATTCTTCTCCTGTACTGGAATCTTATTTCTGTTAGCTTTTTTGGCAAAAAAATACCCATCATCTTCGAGTTATTATCTATATATATATAACAGTTTCGTAACTAATTAACTGACTGACTGACAGATAACGCACAGACCAAACTGCTAGACCTAAAGGTCTGAAATTTTGCATAGCGATACTTCTTATAGTGTAGGAGTGCACTAAGATAGATTTTTGAAAAATTCTTAGATTTTTTTAAATTAAATTTTTAAGCTGTTTTTGTGACTTTTTTTAAAGTTTGCATTTAAAATTATAATCTGAGGGTTATAAAATTTATATCGCGAGAAAGATCATGAAAATTCCTTTAAAATGAAATCTTTTTTTCGAATCTTTATCTCCATTTTCTGATTTTTAATGAATATTTAAAGATTAAATTTTAGAATTTAATTTATCAAATACTGATCACATGGTTTCTTTTCTTTTTGTGGCACTTTAAATTAATTTTGCGTCACGTGCATAATAACGAAATAAATTGACGAAAAAAATATTAAAACACGGTAAAAGATAACATTTAACCACTAGACTAATTGAGATGGAAATTTTTATAGAATTTAATTCAAACTAGTATGTTTTTATGTTTTATGGATATTAAACATACAAATTAATTGCATACATTGACCGTTGCATTTAATTTGAATATTTTCTTCTCATAAAAACATTTTATTCTCCCTTATGCAGGTGTTAGAAAAATATACTTTGATAAGCGTCTAAAATTGTTTTAAAACAACCGTCAAACCCTTTTTATGTTTCTTAATGGTTTACTCAGACAAATAAACATCAATAACCATCTCTTCTGAAATTATTTCCCATAGAAGCTTTATTGAATTTATAGTTTGTCTGAGTAGTATGCAACATACTTAAATATGCGTGGGAAGGCACATAGTATATACTCACGGGATTATATTTTGAGAAACGAGCGTAAAGTAGTTCGATTTGTGAAGCACGTTCGCCTGCTAAGCAGGAAATCACGAAATTATCACTCTTCGTTGTTCTGTTTTTTATTTCAGTGTGCATAAAGAATGTAAATAAATGTTAAGAGTATTCATCGTTATTCTGGTGCTCACTGGAAATGAAAGATTTCGACCGGGATCAGGAGATTCTGCTTTGTTAGGGTAGAATGTGAGATTTGTTTATCAAGGCTGAAGCTCTACCCCAAATGGTGACTGCTTGGTGGTGACATCCTTTGTAAACTGAATAATCGTGTGAAATCACCATCCTTTTCTAGAAAGAGAGTACAGTTTTTTTCTTACCTCGTGATATGAAAAACAAAAGGTTGTTTATCGCTGTCCTGGATGTTATTAAGTTTAAAAACTGATCGAGATGTGCTCTTACTTTAAATTCGATAAGGAAGTATAACATCTCTTACTTTGTTTATGTTGTAACGAGTTCCGTACAATATCTAATTTTTCGCGAGGGGAAATTCCGGGAAGACCAATCAGTGCACGGTTTGTTCACATAATTGATTTGGACGGCTACAGACAGACAGTCGCCTGGCGACTTAATGGCCGGAAGTGCTACCGACAGCTCACAGAACAGTTCGTCAGCTACAAAAGGAAGTTGCCTACCGGAGGCACCTAGTCATCTGGGAACGTATCTGAATAAAGAAAAGTGGCGTTTTCCAGACCCTTCGAGAACGTCCAGCGAAGTCGAGAACGTCCAGTAGCGATAAAGTCGCCGAATGCGAGTTAAAAAAAGTCAGTGATTCAGAGATTAAGTTATTCAGACTGGAGCCGGAGATAAGGAGATACTGTCGGGGCTAGATAGACTTGAATGAGCGCACTGACAACTCAAGTCTGACCTTCCTCGTCGATGCCGAGAACCCCCGAATTTAATTTTTGTTTTAATATTGCAAATAGCCCGTATTTAGTCGAGAAATGCAATTAAAGCATTTAATACAAAAAAAGCTAGCAGTCTTTTATTTAAGGCAAAGTCCTTACAATGTCGATCGTGAGCTAAATGTACGTTATTTTTCCCCATTTCCCTGCGATCAGAGCTATAAAAACTTTTAAATCGTAGCCTGCCCGTTAGAAGGTTATCCCAAAAACTACGTCTCCCGCACAGGAATATAAAAATTTTGACGAAATTCATTGATTGTAAAATTATAAAAGTTTTGCATTTAACATACTATAATTGTAATTTAATCAATTTTTCCTAAATTCAAGAGATAACCTGATTTTTATTTGGTAAAAAAGACATTTCAGTATCATCAAATCCCAAAGTTATACCAGAGATGTGAAGAGTGATAAAATTTTTTATAATTTTGATGCAATTTTCATATGTTCCCTGTCGGGCAAATATAAAACAAAATGTTAAGTGTTATATGGAATTTTTCAACATGCCCCTGACATGCCGAGCATAAGGTTTTAGCCCCAACGTGCTGTAAAATTGTATACTGTATGAATGACTTACACTAAACCACCATTATAAAATGTCCACCTACATAGAACATCGTAGGGCTACATTTTGCTCTCTCTACTGCCCAATCCTTGTGATCTTATCCTAATATTAGATATTTTCAGCTAGAATCAAAATTCTTACCATTTTGATTCTAGCTGAATACTTGTGCTTATATAATATTTGTTTGTGTATTGTAATATTGTAAATGAATGTAGATATATATGAAAAGAGGATATGGTTGTATAATGGAAAAAAAATTAAGCATTATTGCAATTAAGTATGTGTTATTGTACTGAAAATTGCTAATGTTAACTATATGAAGTTCGTTTTGCAAATGAATATATGTATGTTTGTAAATACAGTAAAAACTGTATATAAAAACACTGGTTATAAAAACATACCGCTTAGAAGAACGGAATTATTAGTTCCCGGCCAATTCTCATGTGTAATGATGGATATAAAATCCGGTTATAATAACATCGTTAATAAGAACATATCACTTTTAGTGACTTAAAATTAATTTGTTTCTGGAAAAATAAATCGCTTATAAGAACATGTTAATTGGGAAGTAGCAGCACGTTGTTCTTCAACTATTTTATCCATTTTTTATCTAAAAAAACGAGCTAAAATTAAGAAACTTCTAAAAAGTCCACATGCTGACATAGAAGAAGCTCTTTAAGATTCAAAGGAGTGCCAACATTTCCCTTATTGGACCGATTTTGAAGCGAACACAAATGAACATGCGAAGCTCTTTAAAAAACATGATTTCCTTTGTTCAACTTCGTGGATCCAGAGTTTTCGGGAGACGCATTCCATTGTGTTCGGAATAATCAGAGGAGAATCGAAGGCCGTGCCACCAGGTTTGGTTTGGATTTGTGCGCTACGGTCAACTTTTTGCTACACGAGGGATAATTAGACCGGGACCTACAGTTTAAATCCGATTCCGAACGATTACAAACAGCCATGCCAACAGTGGGACTCGAACCCGGAGGATTTGAACCTAATGTCAGCGCCCTAGACATTCTGCCATCACCTAGCCGCCGTGCCACCAGGAGTTTCTGATAACTGGCTTAAAACCGTTTGGACTACGTTAAGAGAAGGTTATGAAGACCATGAAATCTTCAATATTCATTTTTAAAAAATTCTAATTGTTTCCTGCATGTTGGTTTTCTCAGGGTTGGTTTTCTTCGGATTTTTTAAACTCAAGAGATGAAATGCTTCAAGACTGGGTTCGAGATTTGCCAATTGAACAAGATTCAATTCAGGAATATGAAGACATAGATTTGGCTCTTGCAACTCAAGGGAATGTAACGGATGAAGATATTGTTGCAGGCGTAAATGCAGAGATTTCTAGCAGAGATAATGATATTGACGACATTGCCAGTTCAGAAGATTTTTTGAACGAGTTTTCTTGTCGGAGTTTAAAAGAAATGTTTTCAGCAATCAATACATTAAATAAATTTTTAGCTATCAATGACGATTTTGTGAAGGATATGATAAAAAAAAAGCTGTCGCGAACTTGTCGCAATAACCGAAAATTATCTTATTTACAAAAAAACAAAAAAACTAAACAATCAAATATTACTGACCATTTTTCAGAAAATGAAAAACAAAAATGAAAATCATGTAAAAACAAAATATTGCATTATCTATGTACATTCATAATAGCTACATAATTTTATTCATTTTTCTTTTTAACGTTTTTAGAACTATGTATTTGAAAAGTTCAAAAATACATACTTATATGAAAATGAGCGGTGTGTTTTTCCTTGATTGAACTTGAACCTTTTAATCAATTTTTGAACGCCATGTTTCAGGTGTAAATAGAATTTATGTGACAATGAATTTGGTATTTCCATCAGTTTTAAGTTATCTATCGGATATAAAAACTATCGATTATAAGAACCAGTTTTTAAAGTTCCCTGGATGTTCTTATAAACGATTTGTACTGTACTTATACACTGCTATATGAAGTTATTAATGTCTTTATGTGTGTTTATTGTATTGTAATTGTGCATGTAAATTTGTAAACATATTTAATTTGTTAGTGGAACTGTATTGTTGTTATAAGTATGTCTTGAAATGTGTAGGTGTACATGGATACTTCTGTTTGGATATTTGTCAGCAGAAGAATGTTGAAAATGCTTTGTATAACTGTAAAAATTGTACCAAATATTTGAATACCTACTTATTTATTTAATTTGGCAATGTAAATTATTTGTAACTATTTGGAAATTTTCCCTAGGAGTTTAGAGTTTTATTGTGATGTTTGGTCTGGACAGATGTTTGGCTTGTCCAGTACTACCAATTGGGGCTCTTTAGAAGGTTTGCTGTCGAACGATTAGTTTTCAGATGTTCTGTATGCCGAAAGGCGGGACAGTGAATTTATTGAATTTATTAGATTTTGATCTTGTTAGTTGCAAATAGCAAAAGCTTTCGAACAGGCCTTTGTATTACAAACCCTATACAGTGTAATGTGTGGGAAATCTATACGTCAGAGTTAGTCCCTTATTAAGATAAGCTGACGTTCTATTGCCCTTCTGTTGGATTGGAAAAGCCTGAAATCACTCCTTTCGGCAGCTTGTGCTGAAATTCAGTATCAGGGGTCGACTACAAGCCTTACATTGGCAAGCGGTTTGTTTTTATAAGTAATACACTCACTGCAAACATGTTGCTTTGTAAACAACAGCTGCTTTCGAATACTTCACCGCAGCGCCGCAGTTTCGCTGATACTCGTTCCACTGCTTCTAGCACTCAATATCATTCCTAGTTTAATGTCCGTGAAATCTTCTTTTTTCCCATTCCTTCCCAAGCAATACACTTCAACTGTGTATACAGTCACTGAGCCATTCCTTTTTATACCAATCTCACCGTCTAGCAGCAACAGCAGGAAGTCATTGCTGATCTGTATAAAATTATCAGATCTAAATAATTTGGTCGCTCAGTGTGTTGTTCTCCAGTAATATAAGGAAAAAAGATTGTAATCGCAAATACTTCTTTACGCCTATGCGAACTTTCTGTTTAATTTATTGTCATTTTACTAAAGAAACGTGTATATTCTGTTATGATTTCCTATTGTTTGGGTCTGAGTTGCAAATTTGCATGGGTTGCCACGATTACAGAATTATGTTGATTTCCGTGAAAATAATACATGGTGAATGTAGTTCTAATGTTTTGAAACTCATAGTTTATGTAAAGAGCCGTAGCCCATAGAGCGTTTAAGCTCAATGCTTTAAATACATTTGGATCGATATTGAGTCAATCCTCATAAATCCAATTATAATCTTCGTTTTAAAGAAAACTAATTAGATATGTATTACCCGTGATTCAAAATCCGTTTCGTTAAATAAACGTTGTTGACAAATCTAATTTAACCCTTCAGAGGGCGCGCCCGTGTACAAAGTGCAACATTTTCATAATTTTGAATGGTTTGAATACATGTAAGGGTCGAATGTTCTAAGCATTTATATTTATAGCTACTTCCTTTCTAATGTATGTCTGATTTTCTTACCCTTGTATTCCTTTCCATCCATTATTAGTTGGGATTTAACCGTGGTAAAGCAGCGATTATACTGGATTACAATACGACAAAAACAAGAGCTGATGTAGTAAATCAAATATGCAGCTATTACACGGTATCCCCCATATCCCGAAGATGGACAATCTCATTGTTTTTCAGGTTTTTGGACATAATAGGAATAGATTCGCAAGCTGTCCTTAGATGCATTAAATCAGACAGGTTTCAAATAAGGAGATTGTATTTGCATTCTTTGGCCTTTAATTATAAATATAACTTTATATTATCAGCATTTTATATCTTTTCATAAAACGCAGAATTATTATTTTCAATTTGCAAAAAAAAAAAAAAAAATCTTATTACAAAAGGAATAATCAAGGTAGAAAGAGACGTTGCACTTTGTGCCACGCAGGCCTGCTGGTGTTCCAAAAATTGGCACGCCCGCTGAAGGATTAAAATATTATTTGCACCGTAATTAAATATCATTTGCACCGTAATTAAATATCAATTGCGTAGGTAAATTAATCTAACACTGATAAGAATGGGAGACAAATTATATGAAGTAGCAAAATTATGCAAAACATTTGAGTGCATTGCCTTTTATTGCCTTCTTATTCTCATTATTTCTCATCGTGAATCTGAAATGAAAAGTTAATGATTTACAAGTCATTTATATCTGAAACTAGCAATACTAAACGCGTTTTTCGAAATCTCCTGAATAAGGTACTTCTCGTCTCATTTTCCTTACGTGTAAAAAATAAAATATTCTGATCTAAGTAGAACTTTTAGTGTTTGGTTTTAACTGTAAGGAATTTACAACACTTTAAATTTGTAATTATATGTAGAGAAAATAATTATATTAAATTATTAAACCATACAAATGAATAATTAAAATACTTTTCTTCATAAATAATGACATTTTCTCTTACAAAAGAAAGTTTTAAAGTATGAAACAGTAAGCAATAATTTTAAAATTTAAATCCAGTATATCAATTTATAGTTTGCTGACTGTGTCTCTCTCTGTTATACAAGCACAACTTGTTGTGTACGCCCCTCACGAAGTTATTGAACATTGTATTAAAGAAAATTCCATGACTGTAAACATGAAATATTACCATTTTTTTAAAAAGACATTATAAAAACTTCTTAACTTAGAATCTGCTGCACTTCTTAAAACTGCTATTACACCGAACTTTTATCGAATGCTTCATTCAATACGAAAAAAAAAATCGTTATATAACAAATATTTTTCGAAATATGATTTAATTTGAATGAAAGTGTTATTCAAAGTAAATTCGGACTTCACTAAATGGAAGTTTTTTAGGAGGATTATTCGAAAGATTTTCTATTTAGAATTTGAACGTGACTGGACGAAAGTGAAAAACCTTGCGTATGGACGTGATTACATTTAACAACCACTAACTGCTTTTCCTAATACAGACAAAATCCAAACACAGTTTTAAAATATAGTTCTACGGAAACGTTGGTTATCATTCATAAAACAAAGACTGTCATAAATAACACGCCTGCAGCAAACACGTGAAATGATTGCGAACACCGAATAATTTGAGCTCATTAGAGTTAGAGTATTGAAATCCCGATTGCTGAAGTATATTTCTGGATATTAACCAACCGCTTTCCGTCAAGTGCGTCGAAATGTGCTCTCAAAATGATCCACACTATCTGTAACCGCAATTTAGCAAGCAGGAGAAGTTTTAGTATCATAACTGCGAAATGGATATCCTCATGTTAGGTTCCTTTAATACGAGTTAAAGATCAGTTGCCTTTAGATAACTGCAGTCTGGTGTAAAGTGTGTTTCTCAGTAGTTTTATGATCAGTAAACCATTTTTGTAAACGACAACTGGTGTGAAGTTTTGTTAAATATTATGTATTTTTATTTTCAAAAATCAAAAAAAAAATTTATTTTCATATAGTTTTTTTAATGTAATTTTACATTTTTTTTCTTAGAAATTCGGTTAAGCAAATTGAATTATTATATCTTAACGTTATAACAACAAAATATTTACAGTTCCTGAAAATGTTTTATAGTTAAAATGTAAATCATGTAATTTATTATTAGTCCGTCTAAAGAATTATTTTCATTTTTTCAACTGTAAAAGAAAAATATTTTTCCTTTTGTGTATAAGAGTATTTTTGCTTCTTAAGTGTAACAGTGTAAGTTGAATTTCAGCAATTTATGCAATAATAGTTTTAATGCATCTCTGCATTCAGTACAATGTATTCGATGTAATGTATCCCTCTATTCAAATCGTAGTGTACTTCTACCGACTAAATGATTGGCAGAGTTTTTTTTTATCACATTGACAAGTTTGTGATAAAAAAATTCAATGCATAATTAACATGGAATGCAATTTATTCCACTTGTACCAATAAATCAAGAAGAAAAATAGAAGGATTAAGCTGGTTCTATAAACCAATGATACGCAAAAGATCTTTTGTTTAGTGTTTGATTTCGAAAGGCTGAAAATTAGCTTATTTAAAAAGTTTGTTAAAAAAAACATGGACATCAAAATCATTAATTTTAAAATTTAGGTCATAAGAATTCTTCAAAAAAATTTATGCCACTACCTTTTATATTTATATTTATGGTAAAAGCATTGTTTCTAATGCAAAATATTGTTTCTTTTCAAAGTCATGGATGACCAATCGTCCCTCGAATTTCAAGATTTAAATTCATGGGTATAACAACGTACCGAATTTCGCGTATATCGTAGATATAATTGACGAATTACAGCATTCGCAGTAGCGAGAGACGGATGCAAAAGGACAATAAACTGCAATGACGTATTAGAATCTAACATGTTCATATTTTTTGAAAGTAAACGAATTTCGCGTGATAGCAAAATTAATTTCCTTTAAATAATGGATGAATTTAAAATGGTAAAAGAATTTTTTCCCACCTTATACTATTTATAGATTGACAAACTTCCTTCAAGTAACTCAGCATCATTAAGAGAAGAAAGTCTTAAGACGTAGCCCTCCAAAGAGACTCATTTCTTATAAGTCAGAAAACATTGTTTTTATTCCTAAATATAATTTTAAACATACCATTCTAAGGAGCATCTATTTTGAAATATAAATTTTTATGCCCGTTAATACAGGTTGTTCCAAAATTCAACCGACAAATTCAGAGGGGTGATAGTAGGCATCAAGACGAGGAATAATCATAGGAATGTATGACCGGAAACACAAATCTGGAGCTGGAGGGCGCTGTTTACTTAATCGGACCGTACCTCTTACCAACCCCACTAGATGGCCGGAAATATCGTATTTTTCTGGAGGAGGTAGAAAACTCAAAAACAAAACAGAATCACATAGGAATGTATTATCTAAAACTCAAACCTGGTCAGCTAGAGGATAAACAACGATGCAGAAATGTTGACTTTTCATTTCTGCAATTTTGGAACACCCTGTATATACGTATTAAATGCAGTTATTTAATTGGGGGTGTCTTTATTGCCTGAATTAAGCTGTAAGAACTGTAGCACTTAATTATATGACAATGCCGTCCCTCAGTCCAAATCTTCAAGATCAGGAAATTTATATGTGGAGTACATTTAAACAGAATGCTCCTTTAAATTATTGTGGAATTAAGATGAAAAGTTTGCTGCGGTTTGTCTTTTTTAACAGGGAGAATGTAAATGCGTTTACTCACGCTGAAATAACAAATAGCGTTATTATAAAGCACTTGAATTTACCGATCCCGCAAAGCAACAGGATGTCGTTTGTAAGTAAGGCTTTTACTAAGTCCTTCATTTAAATTTTTAACCTCGTGTAATGTACTTGTCGGAGAGTGTTAATGTATTTAATGCCTTAGAATGTCAGACTAAGTTTCAGACTCTTTTGCCTCTAACATTGCCCTTGGATTACTTGGCATCTCGTACTTGGCCTTAATTTAATCCCCTGTTACAGAGGAAGTGTACTCCAGGATTTATTCTTTACGGGAAGTTTATTCCTGAATTTTTTTTAAATACCTTTTTAACTAAAACTTAGCACATGCTCTACATATGAACACTAAACGTTGGCGTTAATTATATTTTTATGCTGAAATATGTAATGTCCTTCAGAGAGATTAAAGATCGGGATTTATATTAGCTGAAAAGTGCATGTAGAAAAATGATGAATTAAAATTCTGGAACGAAGATATGATTTAATAACCAAGGTGTTTTCTTGAGGAGAAGAAATTTGTTTCCCATTCAAAATCAATATCTATATATTTAATGTAAAATATAAAGTAATATCGCAGCCGTCCACACCCGAAGGTTATACGGCCCTTCAATAATAAAACTAATCATGCCGACGGCAATCCAGCCCAACCGGGGCCCGAAGTTTTTCTTTTTGCAATTCGTTTACCTGTCTTCTTTTTTAAATCTGAGGGGCTATCCACCTTCCACTTGTAGGGGGAAGTGTATATTCATAAGTTCCTGCATAATATTCTTGATGTACCTTCTACAATAATAATCCGTAAATAATTTACTAGGGGCCCAATCTTGAAAGCCCAAAGGTAGGTTTTTTCGTGCTTCAGCCCATTTGCTACAATTGTATATACAGTGCTTTATAGTTTGTATATTGCCACACTCACAAAGATCTGTTTTAGCAAAAAATCTGTTTTGATAGACTCCTATACAGCCATGTTCAGTTATTGCTTGATTAACAAGGAAATCTGCCGACAGTCTTTTCGTAGAAACTCTAGGGAATACCTCAAATACTTTCCTACCTACACTGCTTCTCACCCAATTTTCTTGCCATATATTTATGTAATAATTCTTAATTTTATTCTTAATCTGTTCTTTAGTTAATTTATAATTTCCTGCGATTTCATTCAGTGTTGTTGCTTGTTTAGCTGCTGCGTCTACCATCTCATTTTCATTAATGCCACAGTGGGCTTTAACCCAGTGTAAGTTTACTGCTATCTCATGACTTTTTATTAGGTTTTTTTATATTTTCAATCCTATCTCCCTTAAAATAATATGCGCATATAGCTTGCAGTGCACTTCTAGAATCACTGTATATGTCGATTTCCTGTATTCTTTTACTTATAGCATCAGTGATGGCCATGTCAATGGCTTCAACTTCGGCGCTATAGGATGATGCATTATTAGGTAGACGTTTAAGTTTTGTTTCTTGTAAAACATTAAGGTTGTAACGTGTACACGCCGCACCAACCCCTTCGTTGGTTTTTGAGCCATCAGTGTAGTATTTAATGTTCGATTTTGATTCCATGTTATATGTCCATTCATATTTCCTCATTTCACGTACTTTCTTTAGAGGTCGGCTTTTTGTTTCGCAATTCTGCGCGTTCAGTACGATGTCTCCTAATTTTATTTCTGATCCTTTATTGTAGATTTCATAGATATTCTTTTCAATTTTAGCTGTTAAGTCTAATGGTATGCATCCTGATAGAACGTGGAGTGCATCTGTCGAAACTGTTCTGTAACATTTAGTTAACATTATTAAGAATGGTCGTTGTATCTGTCTTAATTTTAAATCCATTGTACGTTTACCATTATACCATGACTGCACTCCATGCAATAGTATCTTTTCTATAACAGTTAAATATAGCTTTTTGACAATCTCAGGTTTCAAACCCCATGTACTCTTACTGACTCTATTGATACTGTGTTGAAATTTTAATGCCTTATCTCTAATATTATTCATATGAAAGTTAAAATTTAGCTTCTCGTCTAAATAAATTCCTAAGTATTTAATATGCTCATTGTATTGTAAAATATAAAATCAAAAGACTGATCTGTTTGTAATCTCTTATGAGATTAAAAAGATTACGTTAAGTTATTGATTTTAACATCATCTAAGAAATTCGCAATTCAAAAACTTTTATGTATCAAATAAAATTACCTTATAGATTTATAAAAAGATTACGAACATAGATATCGATTCCTTACAATACACACCCATATTGATTTGTTATACTTCCTTATCAGTAGATTTTTACGAGATAAAAACCCTCGAACTTTCTTGGAAAAAATTATGAACACAACACATTTTTCTTGGTTGCTGGCTTCATACAAAGAGATAATTTGCAGACAGGTTATTCAATTTCTCACAAGAACATATGAGAGGTTCACAGAATCATAAATCAGGCAATAATTTATTACTCTTAGGAGCAAACACACTCGATCTTTTACAGATACAATTTCTAGTCGTATTTTATCAAAATGTATGAGTTTCAGAAGTAAACTACAAACAAAAAACTTACATCTGTGAAGCGAGGAAAGTGCTGGAAAGCGTAGACTTCGCCAGACAAAGACTGATGAAACAAAGGCAAGATGGCAAAAGAAAGGGCAAAAGAAAGAATATATTTCATATGACGCATTCTCATTTCCTCATGATTTTAGCGGTTCTATTTGGCAAATACTGAATTAGGAGGGAAGTAGATTCCCCCACATACATTAATTAGTAATGTGTGAATTGTTCACAGATTTTAATTAAGCTTTTAAGATTTTCATTCAATGAGTTTCAAATTAAATATTTGAATTGTGTTGCTTTATCGATTTTAATTTAGTATCTTCAAATATTTGGAATGACCGACTCCAAAATTAAATGCCATTAATTTTACAACCGGGAACTGGATGGTATATTTTAAGCTGGCCTGGGTTATTTTAAGATTCCGGTGGAACAAATTTAAGTCTTCCATACTACATTTTTATTAATTTCTCGACGTATATTTTTTTTTTCATTTCCGCAGGTACTTCTTAAAGAATTTTTGTGATGTTGCATCTGTAGAATATGTTTTTAAATTGATTTTCTAATATTTGTAATTTTCGGAAGCCTTTTAATGTAATATGAAATTATCGATAGACAGAGAAAAATTGCGTATAACTCGACGTCTCCCACTACTCTTAAAGTTAACAAAAATTGCAGCTAATTTTAAAATTTCTTGAAAAAAAAGATAGTTTATTTTCAATATAATTTTTCTACTCCATTCACACCATTTGTAATTCAAGAACTAAAATTTCCTTTCTCATCGCTTTGAAATTTTCCTATACTTAATGGAAGATTTAGGAGGCATTTTTGGTTGTGTGGGTAATTTTTTTTGAAAATAAAATAAAATCCTTTCTAGGCTATGCATTCACAATTCACAGTCAGCGTTATTTTTCTGACGGTAAATTTTTTTTTTCTGTAAAAAATAGATTTCTCATTCATCATACACATGAAATTTAAAGTTAACCACCATTTTTCATCTAAAATTAATGAAAAATTTTAAATAAACCATTTTATTCAGTTTATAGTTTCAGTTCATATTAGCTGTACCTTACAAGTATGGGTTTTCATTTCATATTAGCTCTACCGTACAAGTATGGGTTTTCAGTTCATAATAGCTATACCGTACAATTATGGGTTATACCGTACAAGTGGGTGATTTTCTTTGAAAATAAAATAAAATCCTTTATAGGCTATGCATTCACAATTCACAGTCAGCGTTATTTTTCTGACGGTAAAATGTTTTTTTTCTGTAAAAAATAGATTTCTCATTCATCATACACATGAAATTTAAAGTTAACCACCCTTTTTCATCTAAAATTAATGAAAATTTTTAAATAAACCATTTTATTCAGTTTATAGTTTCAGTCCATATTAGCTGTACTGTACAAGTATGGGTTTTCACTTCATATTAGCTATACCGTACAAATATGGGTTTTCAGTTCATATTAGCTATACCGTACAAGTATGGGTTTTCAGTTCATATTAGGTGTACCGTACAAGTATGGTTATGAAATAATCGAACTGTTTACAGACAGTTCGACTCGGAATTTTACCATTCTATAAACTATAATTCGAAGTAATTACTTGCATAAATTTTCATACATTTTAGAGTAATTTAATAAGGATTTGATTCTCCGATACTATAGTGAATTCCATCAACCTTTACATGTAGAATGAGCGGCATATTGTTTACATTAAAGAGTATTAACAAAGCAAACGTATTAGATGGAAACAAAATGCAAGATGCATTTTAAATGCGGTTTTCCTGAATGACATGCTGATTCCCGAACTCTGAATAACTAGATTTACGATGGATGAACGGTTCTCCCAGTCCAGTCTTTCTTTGCCATTTAAGCTACTGACTTTGTGTAGTCGTCAAAAGGGAGATGGCTAATCTAGTTACACTGCTGGTTTGAGCGAAACAAAACTCGGGAGGTTTTAACCAACCGGCAGTCTAAATCGCATACATCGTCTGACCTTTAAATCGCAATCTAATGTATCCGAACAGGATTCAGGACGAAATTATTAAAGATGGAGGGGTGAATAAATCTAGGACTAGTAACCTTTATATTGATGCGTGGTAAAATATGCTATGCATTGTCACAACATAAAGTTTCGAATTATTAATGGTAAAATTAAGATGAGTTAGAGAAGTTTTACATTTTAAAAGCGATGTTAATGTTAACAAGTTAAACTCTTTGAAGTTCAATCCATTTTTAAGACCAGGTTCAAGATACATTTTAAATGCGGTTTTCCTGAGTGACATGCTGATTCTCGAATCCTGAATAACTCGATTTATGATGGATGAACGGTTTACCAACACAGTTTTTGGAAAGAGGCTCTTGCCCAACACTGGTTTCTGGCCGAGTTCTCTCGTCTGGCTTTGCTCTTTAGTGGTCCGAGAACTCTATCATGTTCTCCCCCCTATGTCCCTATTCTGCTGCTCCTGCAAGTGAATCCTACCCATATTGCGGACTGTTTGGGATTCCCTGTCAGCATGCTTGCTGAGAATCAGGATACTACTACCGCTCTTTTGCTCATACATTGGAGTCTTATGGACCTGGTTTAGAAGTATTTTCTAGACTAGAGGGCTTAGCAATAACAACAAACCTTTTAAGTGTTTGCAACAGCCATTTTAATTCACCTATATAGCCACAAACACACATTGAATACAGAATATAATTTGCATTAAGATTGGGCTGCAAGGTGAATCTTTTTAAAAGATTTAAAAAATTGTCCAATATTGTTATTTGAGATATTTTTTGGCCCAGCCTGAAATTCATGACTGGATGGCAAATCGTTCTAGGAAGAAATGAGCACGGCACATTAAAAACTCCGGAAAATTTTCACTTTGAAAACCTTGTCCAAAAAATCGAAAAAAATAATAGTACTTGCCTGTAAACGAGATTCTTCCTCTATCTCATTTATGAGTCAAGAGAAAGAAAGAAAAAAACTGAATCCTATAAATAAGTTAAAAGATGAGCTGATGAAAGAAAATCGGATTTATCTGCTTCATGCATAATATATGCCCTCGGAGGGATTTATTTGTTTCTCTGCGAAGTCAGTCAGAATGAATTTCACACAAAAAAATACAATGTGTTTTCACTTTGTTGCATCCATTTGGATTTCAGTCTGAAATTTAGACCCAATTTTATAAGTCGTCTCTTTATGTCCTCTAAAGTATAAAGGTGGTGAAAAGGGAAATTACGGAGAAAAGCACAAAAATGAAAGTCTTTTTGGATTTATACGAGGGATGTTCAACTTATAACCGGAATTTAAATGTTTCTTAAATTCTACTTGCTGCAGAGCTACCAAACTTTTTCTTGTTAAAATGTCATCCCTTTTTGACATATTGTTGCATTCAAGTCACTAGTGATTCATTTTTCAGTAAAATTGTTGAATGTCAACCATGGATGCCTCAAATTCTGTTGTACAACGAATAATCATAAGGTTTTTAGTTGCAGAAGAGGTAAAGCCCCCTGACATTTTTGCGGGAGTGTCTGCACAGTTTGAAAAAATGTCTTGGTATCGCCTTTTGATTTCAATCTCTTTTGTTCCTTGAAAGAACACTTGAAGCGGCAAGAGACGTGGGACCAATAATGCTGTTATTGAAGCTGTGCAATTGTGGATGCGGCAACAACCAAAAACGTCCTTCTACTGAATAAGATTCAGGAGCCTTGAGGAAAAATTACAAAAGTGTATCGCGAGAGATGAAGATTATATCAAGAAATACAAATTTTATTAGCAGCGTGATTGTTTTGTTTATCTTAATAAAGTAAGGGTTATAAGTCGAAATAAATAAACCTGTTATAAGTCAATCATCCCTCGTACGTTCGAGCGTGGTTAAAATTTTACTTACTTGAAATACACGAAAATATAATTAAGCTGCACAACTTGAGCTTTCATTATAAAAATTTAAATCTTCAACCAATTAATGGACTGTAGGAAAACTTCCACATATTGCTTAGAATTACAAAAAAAAAATAATTTATGTTGAGTTTCATAGCGACTGAGGACAGTGGAGGCGGATTTTAAAAGTTAAAGATTCTGGCTCTTAGGTGTATACAAGAAAAAGTAATCTGATAAATGTCATTAACGTTCGCTATTCTGATGTTCGAACTCTTAAAAAAAAAGCTATATTTATAATTCAGAATAATTTTTAAAATGTCATGTCCCTATCAACATTACTCATCTCTACCTATATTAAAATACCATATATTGCTTTATGCTACTTAAATATGGAATACATTTATATAAATAGGCAGAGAGAAGCACCCACTTGGGCAACATATACGGCACATTATCATTTAGAGATATCCCCATTTGCAAATAAAGTTGCCGACAGGTTCGCTAGCTGATTTCCCATTCGCAACTTTATGTCCCATACCATTGCGTTTAATTTGCATGTTACAGAGAAGCAGAATTTATGCACTTGATAACAATTGATAAGTATTAAAGAAAATAACTTGGAATAGCCTAGGGTGTATCAGGTTTGCAAGTCCATATTTCGTACAATAAAACGTCGATTAATTTATTCAAAGTATTTATCGATTACTCATAAAAATATTTTCGTTTTTTTTAAACGCAAAATGTGTCTTAAAGAAAAAAATTATGAAGTTTTAACCGTTTATAAGAAGTCACTGCATTCCAATTTAGTATGCTTTAAATTGAGTGTTAGAATTTACATAAAGAGAAACAGATTTCGCGGGTCAAATATATTTATTTAGACGTTTTTGACTGATGAGGAGAAAAGAAGTATCTATTCCTCGAACTTTGTCGTGGCATGTAATAAGATGTTCCTTCACGTAAAATTTCGAGTATTTAAAATAAAGTTTCAGGTAAATACACTAAAAGGTCTTTACTACAATGCCGGGGATGAATATTTTTTACGAAAATAGTTAGTTATAGAGAAATTATCCTTAAAACAAATATATTTAAGCGCTTTAAAATAAATTTACTCTACATTTAGAATACATTTAGTATTACTTTCCGATTTTTAAGATTTTTAGAAACTGCATTTTTTAACAATTATAGTTTTACAATTCAAAATATTAATTATATTTAGAGAATTTATATAATGTTTTGATTAGGTTTCTTTTACTTTGAAATAAATACAAATTTTAGAGAAACCTTTAAAACAGATTTTGTTGGAGGAATTTATCGTTATGCTGTACATCGTTTTATAGAAGTTTAAGTGTATATGTATTCTAAAGAATCTTACCTTATGAAATACATTATCGAATCTTTTAATTTCTAACAGCATACAAAAATTGACTTGATTGATGCTTTTAAAAATTAATTAGGATTTGCTAATTTACATAAAGAGTTGAAAAATTCTGCTGTAAAACACATAAAATTCAAACACTGGTGGGAGGTTATTTTTAGTCTTATAATACCAAATAAGAACAACAGGTCAGTTTAATTACTTTTACCCTTTCTTTTTAAAAATAATTCTAATCGACTGGTGCCATCTATTCCTGTAAAAGGATCTTACAAAAACTCGTAAAAATTCTTAGAAACATGTTTGTCTAAAGCTCTCCATCAAACTAAGGCAACTCATACGATTGACAGCTAAAAGATAAAACTCAAGTTGGTCTTCTTTTAGGAATTTTTTCTGCCATAGGATAACAACTGTCAACTCCCATTTTCTGTTCTTGTTAATGAATTTTTTAAAAAAATTTATAGTTTCTCTCATGAACCGTAAGAAAAATACTGTATTTTGCAAGCACAGCTGCAAAACTATAATCAATAGTAACGTTTAGGAGCGTTAGAAAGTGGTCATATGTATAGATTTAAACAGTCATCATTAGAATTCTTACCATAAGAGTACACTGGCATGACCATAATATAGACTTCTAAACTAATAAGAAAACAAATACTACTGTAATAAACTTTAGTTGTAGGCTTACAAGGTAAAAAAAATGTTTGGCAAATTTATTACGTAACCGAAGATTATTACTCACCCCTCGTGTCGTTTCTTTCTCAGTTCCCCTGTCCTTTTACCTCATCTTCCCTTGAGAGCTCCAGTGTGTCGTAAGAGTTTTAAACACAGTTTTATAACAGCTAGTGTAGTGTGTATTTGAAAAACTGAACACAGGAACAAATAAAGCCCTTTATTTAAACGCTCACTTTTTATAACTTTAATCGATCATGCATTTGTTAAGAACTGTGCTAGATATAGGTTTCGAGGACTTGGAAAATCAAAAATCAACCTCTAGGAGGGAGTGTCAGTTTTTTTAGGGAGATGGGGCTTAATGAAAAGCATTTCAAGGATTTCTGTATTTTGCGTATTTATGGCATGTCTTTGGTTGAGTAACTGTACACCACCTTCTATACTGTTAAGATAGCTTAGTTTAATCTTAATTTAACCCCTTAAAGATCGCATATTTTTAAAGACTCATGAACCGTAATTGCTAATTTACATAAAGAGATGAAAAATCCTGCTGTAAATCACACAAAATTCAAACACTGGTGGGAGGTTATTTTTAGTCTTATAATACCAAATAAGAATCAAAACGGTAATAAAGGTGCCTATTTTTTTCCAGAGAATTCCATTTATTTCTTGATCTGCCCCATCTAGTTTTAAAAAAATCTATCTCCAATTACATTACAAATAGTCTGGTGCTGCCATCTTGTATGTAAAATAAGAAATAAAAAAAATTCAGGGTAAATGAAATGGATTGATTTTATATTTTTGGTGCGTTACGTTTAAGCACTCCAGCGCGGAAATATCACGGGCACGATAAATAGAAGACGAAACATCACCCCGTAATTTTGACGGAAGCGAGAAGGAAGGGGTTAAAAAATAATTTTGATAGCGTCTTTAACGAATATTAAATACTGCTGTCTTTTAGATGCACATCCTATTAAAGTCTGACATAAAGAAAGTTCAAAGTAGATATTAAAGTATCACGGCTAGATAGAAACATTCTTTTTTTCTCAATCCAGTTCTGTTTTTGTGGCTGTGAGAGCTTATCGAAAGTATCTACATGACGTTTGGGTATATTGATTCGGGGTAGAGGTGATAAAACTCCCATAATAGTGTGATAAATTTGGGATGATTAAGGAAAATCAAATTGCTCAATTTTAAATGTTACCGATATTGAAATTAACAAACCGAAATCAAATTTTTTAAAGCAAATTACATGCGAACCTTAAAGATGTGAGATTTTAGAAACAGTAATCCGTTTCTGGAGCGCTTCGGCCATCTTTTCCTATGTACTATACGAAAGATAAAGAGACATACAGGGACGGATTCTAAATTTAGTCCAGATGTCAATACTTAACAAGAACTACTGATAATTGGAAGCTTTACATTTTAAATGGTGCGCTCAAGTATTTCTTTTATTCCCCATACTTCAACTCAAATGGAACTCTAAAATTAGAATGTTTGACTGATGGATTGCCTAACGAGATTAAATTCGAAAATATCGGAAGTCGCACACGGATAGTCTAATTATAGCACTTAACTACCTACCGCACTTCAGTTTCACTAGCATGAAAGAAAAGCAAAACGAACTTCCGTATTGATTAGTTCAATGTTTATTGATTTACTGCCCTTTGTTTCAATCTTGTTTACCTTTAATTAAGAGGGATGTCATGCAAAACTCTTCGGCATAGAGGGAGAGAACTCACGGCATCATTTTAGAGTAGTATACAAATATATCTCCCATTGAAAGTGCTTGAAGAGCGTCCATTTGTACATTTTAAATTTGTGGATAAAACATTATAGTTTATTACTATAGTTTCAAATAAGCATATATTTCAGGCATAAATCAAACTACCTGATGTATTCAATGTAAAATCCTTGTGGTATTCAAATGAATCTTTTCAGTTTTAGTTTTCATCTGGAAATCCATACAAAAGATAATGTTTTGTAGTTTTATATTACCCAAAAGCTGTGAGTATGTTCAATGCGTATGCTTTTTGTTGCTAAATTTAATGAAATCAGTGAAGTATTGTATTTATAATTGCTTACGTATGTTCCTATAAATTTAAATAGATACACAAATTGTATTCGTTATTGAATTCGAAATTTTGGCCGTAGAAAATCCTCAAAAGAAAATTTTCGGATATGATTGCGAAAAAAAAAGTTATATTGGGGGTAATTAATTTTTATCAGATATTTTAATACTCAAGAAATCTGAATATAAAAACATGTTCAACGGTATAACTGTTTTGAAATTATCCCGATATTCAGCACTGCATTCATATCTTTTGCCTAAGAAAGACCTTTTCGGAAAATTTTCAGATGTAATGGTAGAAGAAACAATATATCGGAGATAATTTTTTATTATGCATTTTGGTTCTTAATATATGAATACAAAACCCGTTTAAATAAACTCCGATGAAAAACAAAGTCTGATAGGGAAAAAAATTAACAAATATAAATAATCTCAGACAACATTTGGCAAGCTATTATTGCATCAATTTAAATTTTACAAATTTTCAACAATAACACAGTCAAAGCCAGTATTACCAGATAATCATGAATTTTAAGTCACAATATCACACATTTTATATTTGAACCCCCAATAGTGAATATATATGTTGATCATGTTTTAGGTACTAAAGAAATCAATGGCAATTATTTACTGATGTAGCCAAACATAAGCCTTAAAAATAACAGTAGGTAAGGCAGACGGTTTGGACAAAAACTTTTCATATACACTCTAGAAACAATATGTATATGTGATTATATTTGTTGCAGTGAAAAAGGTGGAACAACCAACAGCATTTTACATCTTCTGAACATACTGGGAAGGAATGTTCTCTCTTCTGCTAAAAGAAAAATGTATCTATGGGCCCAAGTGATCCGACACAAGAAAATCAGAAAACGATAGAAAAAAAAAATATTCCTGAAAGAAGATTCAGAAAGAAAGGAGAGAGCTAAAACATTTGAAATGTGCTAAAAAGCTAAATAAAAGCTTTAACTTTAATTTGAGAGAAGTAATGTTATATAAAATTTATAGTAGCTAGTTATAATTCAGCGTTTGATGTATTTCGAATTGTTCTCCACTTACTGCTGTGAACTTAAGAGTGCAAACTTAAACTCTCCAAGTTTAAGAGTGTCACAGTAGTCATACAAATCAGAGTCAGATGAGTGAAATTTAAAAATGCCTAGGACCTGTCTCTTGATACTGAATATTGAAACCGAACAAATGCTTTTCTTCTCTAAATTCAATTCTATATTAAGGAAATGTTGCCCTTTCTTTGGGTAAAATTTTGTAAAATAAATCTATAAATTAATGATAAAATACTTTTATTACTATATTTAAACAGAAGTATTTGTATTGTAAAGATTCAAAAATACACTGCTGGCCACCCAAATTGCAACACCAAGAAAGACAAGAGATATCACAACAAAATTTATTTTGTAGATAACATGTTGACCAAGTATCAAATGATTAAATTTATAGACTTCTGTGAAGTGTGGTTCCTGCCAAAATCAGTAGCCAGAGTAGCCGCCATTGTTGGAGATCATCGCTGCCACACGCCTCATCATTGATTCAAAGAGACTTTGGATGAGTTCTTGGGGTACAGCAGACCAAGCAGCTTCCACACGTTGCCAAAATTGATCTGCTGTGGCAGCTGGGGATGGAATCTGGGTCAATCGTAGAGCAACCATGGACCACATGTTTTCTATCAGCGAAAGATCCGGAGAGCGAGGCGGCCAGGGAAGCAATTCAATCTGGCGATTGAGGAAGAACCGTTGGACAATGCGTGCCACGTGTGGTCGCGCATTATCCTGTTGAAATATGGCTGTGGGCAAGCCCTGAAGGTAAGGAAGGACAACTGGCTCCAACACCTCGGAGATGTAGCGCTGGCTGTTTAAAGTACCGGCAATGCGTACTAGAGGTGTGCGAGAGTGATATCCAATACCGCCCCATACCATAATACCCGGTGCAGGACCAGTGTGGCGGTGCATAACGCAGCTGTTCAGCATCCTCTCTTCACGGTGTCTCCAGACTCGAATGCGACCATCGTGGTGTTGCAGACAGAAGCGTGACTCGTCAGTAAAGACAATTTCATTCCATTCTGCCGTCCACATCCTTCTGTCATCGCACCATTGGCGGCGGAGACGTCTGTGGTTCTGCGTCAAGGGTAAACAAAGCAATGGACGTCTTGCGGACAGACCACTCTGCTGTAAACGGCGTCGAATGGTACGCGCAGACACTGGATGATGCGTTACAGACTGAATGTGCTGTGCTATGGTTCGTGATGTGACTGAGCGATCCGTCACTGCCATGCGCACAATTTGCCTGTCATCACGTGAAGTGGTGCGCTGAGGTGGATGCGATCGAAGACGCCGGTCCGTCGTACCCTCCTGCATCCAACGATCACATATCCGCATTACAGTTGTTTGGTTTCGTTCAACACGACTACCGATTTCCCTGAAAGATAATCCACAATCTCGGTAGGCCACTATCCTTCCTCTGTCGAACTCGGATACTTGATCAAAAGATGATCGCTGTTTTCGACGAGGCATAATTGATCGTTTTTTTGAAAAAACCACAAGAAAAACACAATTGCCGAACTTGAAATCGTCGAAATCTCCAAGCCTTAAAAAGCGCTTTGAAGTGGCGCCACAGGCGCTCGTGATGTGCGTCTGCGCTGTAATTCTAATCATTTGCATATCTCACCTCCGCTAATGCATGTTGTAAATTTCATGTTATTTGCATGTTTCCTTCAGGGTGTTGCATTTACAGTGGCCAGCAGTGTATCAAGACAAATTCAATACAAGAAATTTCGATACTCATGGCCAAAGTTAAAATTCAGGTGAATTCTAGATTGAACTTCTGGGGTTATTTCTAATTTTTTTAAGGGTACAACGGATCTTGAACCCTGATTTTTATTTATTTCATTTTTTAACTCTATATACAAAATGAGAATTATTTGTTTTTTAGTACAATTGAAGACCCTTAGAATTCAAAATAAGAATTTTTCGGCAGAATAATGCCTGTTTTTCAAACATTTTTTCAAAAATACTAGCATTTTTAAAAATACTCCAACTGAATTCCGAATCATTTAAAAACTTTAAATTTTCTAATATGAGTTTGCTGTATATGTATTAATATAATTGTGCAATGATTTTTATTTTGTATGAATCTAAAGCCATAATTATTTTTTTATCTGCCTGTTTTTTTATGTTTTTGCTTTATTTCATGGTCTTAAATTTGAAAAATATTTGTGGTTTTAAAGAATTATGCATGATTTTGTAGCAAACACTTCAGTAAACAACTGTGAGAAATTTGGAAGAAATCGGAAGAAATTGAATGCGCATGGAGCATTTTGAATAAATTCTAGCATTTTTGAAGAACTCTTTGAAATACAGGTCTTATTACAAAATACTTATTCGTGAATTCTGAATGCACTCGATGTACTAGAAAAGAATAGTAATTATTCTCATTTTGTAGTAGAAAAAAATATTGAAAATTTTAAAAACGAGGTTGAAGGTCCTTTGCTCCTTCAGCTCCTATTTATGAAAAAGATATCAGTCATTTCAGTTTGTTTACAACTTTTTGTTTAAAATATAACAAAATATAACAATATTTTAAACAAAACAAACAACTTAAACAATTGTTAACAAAACAAACAATTATAAAAAAAACTTTTGTTTGTTATCTAAACAAACTGAAAAAAAGTTATTTTTGAAATTGTTAAAGAAAGTTTACGTAAAAAAGGAAATTTTTATAAAATTTCATGTGAAATCTTATCGTGAGACTACTTTACTCAAAACGTAATTTAATTTCAAGACGAGCAAAAAGTCAGCGTCAAATTTCAATAGCATTTATCATTCTAGAAACAAATTGTCAGTATCTCCTCAAATAATGTTTATTTGTGGTATGTTTATATTTGCTTTATTGCATGGTGTAGGATGAACTACGGAATAAATAATACATATAACTGGAGAGTCTGTAACGAAGGTAAAAACCCTTAGAATTTCCTGTGGGAGATTTTTAAGAAGTTCTTTGGTTTCCTGGTGTTTTTGGGTTATTAGAATTAATTTTCACTGAAACCTCAATATTATTAAAAATAAATCTTATTTCGAGAAAAATTCACTATGCCTTTTACGTTGTAAAAATATAAATATTTGATCTACCATAAATAGTTTTATTAAAGCAATAAGATTACAACATGCGAAGTTTAAATTATATATTCATCTATATTTCTGAAATTCAAAAGTTAAAGAAGACAGAAGGTAAAAGTACACTGAGTTTATGATCCATGTGATAACATCCATAATGACTATGTAGCAATTAATCCTTAACTTTATTTGTCTATCCATATTAGGAAGCGATAATGCGGGGGATTCTCATTGTATTAAGTAGGTGCTCTCAACTTGCTCATGTGATTGAATAATTCCAGTACCTATCTGAGGAATAAGTTAAAAAATAATTTTTAGTAATATCGTGACAGTCTGAGTATTGGATTTTAAATAACAACGAAATGAAGAACAATGAAATTGCATTGAATCTTAAGTCCTCGTAATCTCATTTCTGTATGTAAATCTAAGTAATATGTTCCCAGGAAATAGAATATTACATAAAATATAGTATGAGCTTAGATTAAAATAATTTATATTGTTTTTTGACTGTCTGTGAATTAAATTTCAAAAAGCAATGAAATGAGGTACGAAGAAAGTGCATTTAATCATTAATTTCTTATGTCCTAGCAATTTTATTTCAATATGTAAACTCTAATATATTGCTCATTAACTCTCTTTTTTAGTGTTGCACTCAGCTCCAATGAAAAATCAAACCTTAACATTGTACTGATTATTCGTGAGAGAAAGATTAAATATTTTTCAGCGTTTGTAAATTAAAGCCACAAAAGCATTTACAACTGTTTTATTAGTGCACGGTTTTACGTTTCTGATTTAAATACGAGTTTATGACTATTGTCAGTTCCATTCTTGTTTGCTGTTTGTGAACATTTTCAGATTATTCTGTAAGGTCTACCTAATGATCGATCAACAATAATCGATCATTGTATTTGCATAAATCCAAAGAAGTTACAAAAAAAAATACTAAATTCAGCATAAACCATTACTATAAATACCGCGTAGCCAGATTCCGGGAGAGACTGGTTTGTTTGGAGCTGTTTATGCGAGTTGCCTCCAGTGGCTCATAGATCGCTTCTAAGCCTAGGCGAGTTTTTGCCACTCTGGCATAAAGAGGTTGTTGTGTTAGTAATAGTGGATTACCGTGCAGCAGGCCTGGTCTCCGGCTGGGGGCATGGGGGCAGGAGTCGGGTTGGTGTGGCGTTTTCCCAGGGCATTGAGGACCGTTGTGAGGGCCTTGGTGCTTGGTAATGGTGGATGCGACTCCGGCTTGCCTGGGGGAGTGGGATCCTCTGAGTGAGTTGGTGTAGCACCTTCAAGGCTTAGGTCGAAGACACCTCTGGGTGACTGGTGGTGCGACCCCAGAGGGTGGAAGTCGGGCGGATGTGGTGTCTACCCAGGGCTAAGGGGGCGTTGTGAGGCCCACGGAGTCTGGCAATGGTAGACATTACTGTGACTCGCCTGGGGGAGTAGATCTCCTGACCGAGTCACTGTAGCATCTTCAAGGCTTTAGCAGTTGTTCGACTCCTCATGGTCCGGCTGGGGTCCGGGCGGCTGTCCGGGCTAAGAGTGACAAGGGACGTTGGGGCCTGTAGTCTTGCCATATGGCATCTCTCAGGAGCTCCGTTTTGTCCTAAACTAACACGGACCTGTGTACTCCGCACTTCGTGCGTCGTGGGTGGTTCGATCGCCGAGGACGACGAGGTCATGCAGGTTGCACTAAGTTGAATGTCACACTAGTGATGGGCCGACGTAAGCTCTTTAACTTACCGTGCAGCATCACTGGTCTGACTTTATATATATTGTGAGTACTTGAACTTCATTTCCTTGTTTCGTTTTTATAACATTTTGTATAAGTCTTTACTCAGTATTGTTTTTGCACTGCATGTTATATGTGTCAAGGGAATAATAAACTTTATTATTTATCTAGTGCAAAAAGTGTCATTTCTACTTTATTACAGGGTGACTTCGATGTACATATATCCTAGAAAGGGTAGAAGTCATATATCTCTATTATTCATTAATTTTTACAATTTACGAGGTCATAATTTTCCTGTAAAAATAATTCCAAGAGTGTTACATTAGATTAACTGACTAAAAAGTTTCTGTTCCTATTTTGGGATGAACTTTTTTGAACTATTCCAAAGCAAACAGGGGATGCAGATTCTGAGATACATACCATTTAATTATCAATATTTTATTTACGCAAGTATTTTTGAGTATCTATAATATTTACTAACACCATGTTGCTTGAATTTTTTTTTTGTTCTATGCCCAAAAATCCGTCGCTTATATGAAAATCATTAGTGTTAAGATGCACTAAATGCTAAAAGTATTTACACTAGACATATGACAAATTGCTGTAGATCAATTAACAAGAAGTTTTCCCATTTCCTCCTAGTAACATATTAATCTTCAGTTACGAATTCTGTTATTAAAGGTAACGATAACACCATTCTTCAACATCTTTGATGCTATTATATACTTCTATTTTAAGTATAATAGAAGCGGTCTCTTAGGTGAAGTATTTCATGCTGCAAAACTATCAATTAATAACCATCACAGACTTTAGTATCTACGTATAAACAAAGCAAGAAAGCACTTGTGAAATTCACGATCAATCATTTTTCCTAGGTTATAAAGAATTCGTGATAATTTCAGAATTGCTACGAAAAGAAAAGTTATATATTTTGCAAATTATTATGGAATTTCATTAAAACATTTTGATTGTAGATGAAAAATTGTTGAATTTATAAAAAAATTTACTAACAGCCTATGTTACGGCCAATGATAATTTGCCGCGAGAGGGTGTGGAGGTAGAGAATTGGCCAGTTGATTAGAGAGAGAGATTTACGAATAATGATGAAGTATGTTAAATGTAAAATGTCTTAAATGTTTGTCCTTGTCATGTGTTAATAAATGTTGTGGCTGAAAACCGAATGCTGTTTCTCCACGAACTCACATCAAAGAACATTTCGAACGACGTCAACTTTGGAGCGTAACAACCCATATAAAAAAATATTAAAAGTTATTGATCTTTTTAATAATTTTTTAAAATACTTCATGTTGTAGGCAACTCGTATAAATCCCTCCCTTTTTACTTAAAATTCAACATCTTAAAAGTTCAAATTTAGTTTAAAATCATACGTTCTAACTCTGTAAATTGAGATATCAGTGTTTGATATTTAGCACAAACACAGATATTTTAATATCAAAATTTATTATTTTAACCAAAATATTAGATTATATTTTTATTCGACAAATGTCTGCAATAAAATTTGAAGTTAACCCATTTTTGTCACTGTGGTGAAAACTTAATGGAGAAAATACTATGAAGTAAAGCTAACGACATCTACAAATTCGTAATCCGTAACCGAAATTTAATGGAGTAGCTGCATTCTATTTTTTTTTTTTTTTTTACTTTAGGGGTACAGTGTTCTTACCAATATGGCACTACTGGTCACTGTTTTTCTGTACTGAATTGTGTCTACCAATGCCGGGCAACACCACCCCCTGGTGCCACATACATTTTGACCGAGCACCCCAAGGGGGGGATATAACTCTCCCCCCTGTTGTCCCCGCTTGGGGCACAACAGGGGGGGGCTCTGTTGATATAACATATCTCTCTCTCTGGCCTCACAGAAGGACCTTTCGGTGTGCGCATTAAACGTGCCCATATTCGGTCTAGACACGGACGTATTTTATGTCATTTGTCAGGATTTGAACCGACCCCCCCAGTTCCAGGCCCAACGCGCTACCACTAGACTACCACGGGTCCTTGTATTGAATTATAAACATACAAATCTGAAAGGAATTTCTCTTTTTTTGTCATGCTTACATTGGTTTTATGGTGAATGTGTAAAATATAATTAATGAGACTAATGGTTCCTTAACCCTTGTTTCGATTTTATCGAAACATTTTTTTTCCTTCTAATTTTGCTCCTTTTCACTACCACACATTTTAAAACAAGAAAAATAACTTTCTATGTAACACTAAAAGATAGAGTTTTAGTATTATAGAAATAGCGAAGTAAGCGATGTATCAAAATGCTGTGCTTTCGGAATGTTCTTTGCTTTTCGATGGCTGGGGTGAAAGGGAATATATTCTCTTTCGAACAGGAATCAGCCACCACTGAGAGAAAAGGAATCAAGTGTCGAAACAATATAAGCTTTATGAAATCGTAAAATTCTCTCCCCGTTTCAACCACTCTTTATTTCCTGTAGGTTATTTTAGACGCAAAATGGGAGAGAAAACTGAAAAGAATCGTATCACGGCTGATAGCTGGTAAAAGTTCACTCCAGGATGGAAATCTCTTTTGTTTCCCTTTCCGCATTCGTTCAGAAAAAAAATACACCCAGGAGTGAGTTACAAATCGTATATGGTATTATTTCATGTAGGTTTTTCTGCAGTGTGTAAAAAAAAAATCTGCTTCAGATATAGAGGGGATTCGTATTTTATAAATGGAATGGGAAAAGATCCCAAGGTGCTGAATATCAATATTCGGGATGGGTTTTCTTTGTAAATTCAAATCTTTTTCTCAGAGTGTTGTTTTCCAAGCAAGGCAAACTTTCTGTTTCATTACATAATATATTTTGTTGAAGCAATATAGCCAGAATATTGAAAATTTTTAAAGATAAAGATCATGTTTTGAACATTTTATAGATTTTACTGCCAAACTTGAAGAAATAGAATTTTCATTGCTCAACTCTCACATTCCATGATCGTTCAACAATGCGATATGTTAATGCGTAAATAAAATCACTCATTTTACTGCGTATGAGTAAAAAAAATTGATATCCCCTCCTATAATTTGTTAAATTACAAGGTGTGACCGATAAATAAGCTGACTGATCATAGAAATATCACAATAGAAATATTACAATATTTGTAAAGAAGAACCTTATTGTCTTTCGAAGTACTCCCCGCCGAATGTAATGCATTTCTGACAACGTTCATACAAGTGTTGGTAACTTCTGGAATAATCCTCCTTCTCTTTTTCTTTAAGTTCCCTGGTAACAGCAGATTGGATAACTGAAATGTTTACAAGGCTGTGTACTTTCAGTGCCGATTTCTGTCTTGGAAAAAGGAAAAAGTCTCATGGCGAAAGATGAGGGGATCATGGTGGGACAACTCAGTAATCTGATGCCGGGCGATTAATCGTTTCACACACATAGTCGCGGTTCTGAGGGCGTGGTGGCCCAGTTGGGAAGATCAGTGGGCCAGAGATCTGAACGTCCCTTGTTCGACGCTCGTCTCTGCAAATCCACCACTGTGTTCACTAATGGTAGGCGGGGCATGTAAAATAGATCGTAGCTGCAATGTCCTTCAATTTCTCAAATTTACCTCTGGAGATGCCGGTCAAGCGTTCCGGTCTCGTCACTTGACTCGGTTCAAAATTGCGGGACCGGTCATTTAGCCAATTAGCACCCTTATGGTGCTAATTCAAAACAGGAGCCGCCCCTTTCAACCCAATAGCCTATTAGGACCTGGTGAATAGAACTTCCAACCAGGACAACAACAGCAACACGCATAGCACTATGAGGCCGTGCATTATCGTGCAAAAGGTACCATTTGCATGATCCTGCAGCAGCGAATTGCTACCGCATATGATGAATACGCGCCAGGAGGGGCTTGAGAACATGGCAGTAAAAATCAGCATTAACTTTTTGTATTTCCGGTACGAATTCTTTATGAATTAATCCCTGTGCTTCGAAAAAGGTAATCAGCATTGTTTCACCCTTTGATTTTTCTAAAAGATTTTTTTTCGATTCATTTGAAACAAAATTTGATATTGACTCTCTGCTCCATGACGCAATGCACTAACAACTGTTACGTTACAGCTACCGCATGAACAAACAGCTACAGATAAATTTTTAAAAACGGAGTGTAAAATTTACGTAAGACAGGGAAGAACGCAATGTGCATGTGTCTGCGCATCTGGCTGATTTTAATTTTCGAAAGAAGGGGGGAGGGTCACCTTACCTTTCGATCTCACCTTGTATATTACATAATCTCTCTTTCACACACTCTTTCCATACTTTTATAGTTTTGTGCAGCTGCTAAAACCGGACCTCGAAAAGAAAGAAAAATTTGTATTTTTCTTTGGTCATCTAGTGGTGGATATGTTTTTACAATACATCACAGGACACATTCAAATTTTTCAAACATCTCAATACTGAATTTTACAAAATGAAGTTTTTCCAAGTATGGATGTTTTAGATCGCTGCTAATTAAAACAGAACAATATGACCAATCATTTGTCAGCTTTATATACAGTATATATATCTCACCCTCTCCCCCAAAAGTATATGGTCCTATAATTGAATTTCTTAATAATGGTATTGACTCCCAACGATAGAAAATTTTATCTTTTATTTTTTAGTCCAGAATTTTATTTTAGCACGCAGAGCCATGATCTCAACACTTGCTGAAAATAAAGATATCATGACGTTTTACCCTTATATATCTGCTAAAGAATCCATCTATGTATTAAAAAACTGAGTCTGTTTATGTCAGATCCGTTCCGTGAATGTTTTTTTACGTCTCATGACTAAATCCCATCGATAGTGCTAAAACTCTAAGTCTGTAGATCAAAACACACAAAAATAATTACAAAATAAAAAGAACTTTTTATATACCATGTTTATAAATTTTCTGTTGAATCATATAAACTTGACAATTCTATGTATTAATAAATACTTTAAAAAAATTTTTTTTGATGAATTATCCCATTAGCTTGAAAGAAAATGAAGTTAATTGGAAATTAATTTGCGTTTAACTTTTCGTTCCCGTCCCGGCTGATAGATGGCAGCACCAGTTTACAAAAGAAAATTAACTGAAGATAACTGAAAATTAATTTAATTTTGCTAAAAGATGGCTAAAAGTATTTAAAAAAGCATTGTCATCGTGTTCTGAGCTATTCTAAAAGTTTGCAAATGTCTAACTAGCCGGGAAGTTAGTTAAAAATCAATTGCAACATTTGTAAGGGACAAACATACACACACACAAACAAACAAGAAAGCAAGTTAATAAAAACATGATAATAACGCATGGCGGAATCATGTATGTAAATATACAGTATCCTTGAAAGATTCAAAAGCAGAATAAATCCTATTTCGTCATTTTCGGGAAAGGGATAAATAAGTTACAGGTTTTGTTAATTATATTTCATAGTTTTCCTTATTAAGTTTAGATGTTCGTGACAAAAAAAGGGTTAATTCCACCTATTTGGTATCATCTGTCGATGTTGATATACATGTTTTTGTTGCAAATGATAGCAGCAGAAAAGTAATTAAAAATGTAAATCACATGAGAAAAAAACTGAAGCTTTATAAAGCGGCATTTTACGAAAGAAATATTTCTCAGCTGTAGTAACTTGAAAAACCAGTGGTGATCTTAGAAAACAAAATGGATGTGTCATGAGTAATACATGTTAATGGCTTTGATTTGAATGTTGACTTACATCACATGTATAAATAACTTCACACATGTATTTAAACGATACCTGCGTCATAAATTACCCCAAAAGCTTAGGTTTTATGTGTAAAACCGCATGAAGGAATAGTTTGTATAAGAATAATTTAAGTTCCGTTTCCTAAAACTTAGATGCAACCATTTATTCCAGAAGTTTTCGAATACTGCTGCCATTAGATTTAATCCTATAAACAGTTGATGAAGTGGGAGACATAAAATTAGCTTAGTTTGGCACTCGGACAGATTGCCTAAAGGGAAAACTAATATCTCTATTCTGCAAAAATATAACTAAGTTTAACATCTCAATAAAAGAGAAAATAAGATTTGGGGAAAATGTTAAAGGTTATTGCTTCAAGTTGGTATTTACATCTAATAAAATTAAAGTTACTAATATTTCCCATGTGTTAAATTGCTGTTTAATTTGAGACTCCTACGCCAAATTGTTTCAATATTTCTATCGTATAGGATTTATTCGTGTTAATTGTTGAAAAGTTTAAATGCACATGCCTTAAATGTCAACAATAGTGTTTACTGATACATTACAACATTAATTTATGTGACAAATATTTTAATTCAAAGTAGCACATAGTAATCCAATATATTTATGTCCCTAAATGTAACTTTAAACAAAGCCTTTTAAAAATTTGTTTATTTGTTGTAATTTCTTTAAAAAGCTGCCAGAACATCGAAATTTCGGGACATTCTTACACTAAACAGTCACTCAAAACGTCAGCAACTGCTTAGTTGCTGATGTTTTGAGTTTAAGCAGTGTCACTGACTTTATTGACGCATCCGTTTTCAGTATGTACAAATTGCATAATCTCTTACACTTGAATGGCGGGCTATGCACTTCGATTGTTGACAGCTGCAAATATGAAAGTGATATCCATAACAGCATGCTGTGTGAATTTGTCATGTTTATCTTTAAGGGATTATTGATATCATCGTTAAAATGTCTCAAATTAGACCCTCTTAATATGTTGACTATATTAGTTACTATTTAATTACATTCAATTCAATACATTCACGCTCTCTGTATAAGCTCTGTTTAAAATCAATGATTTCAAACAATTCTTCACTGTAAATTGATTTGTTGTTGTTGTTGTTGTTATTGCTAATCCGCTGGCAACCAATATAAATTCAGATGAGATTCATGAGGTGGTTTACTCTGGCAAAATCAAGTTCAAGAAGAGGATTTGTCATAAGTTCTTCCTTCGTAAGGCCCAGACATTCCAAACTGTGTTCCGGGGAGGCCTAAGGAAGAGACCTTTCTTCCCCCGTCAAAACAGAGGCCCGTGGAGTGTCCACTAGCAAGCCTAAAGAGGGCAGTTTGGGAACTTCTATCACATTTTAGGAAAAGGGGAGTACCATAAATTGATTTGGATACGTTTCTATAAAAAGCATTCGATTATTAATAGTCAGAAAAAGGTGATTAATGAAGAATACGTCTTTACCAGTTACCTGAGAAAAACATTTCTTTCTTTCGCCCCCCCCCCTAAAAAAAAACCTTTGTCGGTCTTTCTTTATCGTATGCTTAGATTTGTCTAGTTAGCGCTAGATGATAAGGAGAGAAAAAAAGGCAAGGTTTAAGAATGTAGCAAAGGCTTAGTGTCATAGAACTTACAAGGAACTTAGAAAGAATCAACGTAGTGCAAACAGAAGCTTCCTATAGTCAATTATGCAAAAGTTTTGCTGAAACTGGTTTTAGAAGAACTGGTGTGACTCGATACACAGAAGGGCATTAGATAAGATGGTCTATAAAAATTAATTACAGATACATAAACCTACAATTCGTTTATAATGAAAGGGTGGGAATTTAAAAATTTGTTATCGTGAACTTCAACTACGTATGCCTGTTACAACGGAAAGCTCCGAAAAAATTTGACAAATAATCGGCAAAATGTATGTTTAGGCTACCACATTAATAGAAAGGAAGGCAAAAATAGAGTGAGATAAACAAATAAGACACTGTAAGATCACGTAAATTTGGAGTATTTTTCCCACGAGCTCTCACGAAGCTGCGTGTTTATCGGAATATCCTATTCGAGTTTTCAGCGATTTCGGAACACATGTGAAAATCCATCGCCTGAAAGTTAATCCCCCAGCATATCGGTTACGGAAAGAATACGGTTAAAAACCGGACGAAAGCCTCGTTATCGTACAACACCACTTGTAAATCTGTCTTTTTGTAACAATATCTTAGGGAGTTTGACACTATAGTGATCGTAAAATTTGCCTAAATATCCGACGATAAGAACTGTCATCAGCTAATCCTTCCGGCCCCCGCTCTGTAAAACAGACGCATTTCTAGGAATTCTGATAAAAGCAGACAAAAAAGAGGGTCATGAAATACAGTGAGAGACTTGTAGTGTTTCGAGAGATCCCCATGTAACAGCAAGGCGAGAGGTCGCATGTCTTTTAAGCTCCTGTGGGAGGCTAATCGTATCTCCGAGCGTACTGTTAAATTACTCTGCACTAAAGTTAAAATTCATTTGATTCTGCTGAACTGGTTTAAATTTAATTTTGTTTTGTTTTCATTGTTATTAAATGCTTGTTAGGTTTTTTGTTAACCTCAGGGCTCAACAGTTTTAAAACGCGGACCTTATTTTTCTTGACCATGATTTTACTAAATTTAAAAAAGCCTCAGATAAGAGCCTTTGTCCTCACAGCCACTATTACTATGATGCCAAATCACCAACACATCATAAAAGAGTAAAGAAAAAATTGGGAAGTGGAATCAAGAGATTATAATGAGACTACTTTTGAATTCATAATTTCCATTATCGTAGATAAGTTTTCGTTTGCAGCTTTAAGCTACTCTTAATTGGCCTAATTGGACTTTTAAAACTACGCGCTAAGCTATGAAGAATTTCTCTAGTGGTATTTTAATGATACTCCATTAGAACATGTTTCAAACTTATTTTTTTATTTAAAAGTTTACACTAAAACGATCAATACGTACACAATGTTTTTTTTAATGTGCATGGAAGTCAAAGAAAAGTTTATATTGTTATGAATTTAACTTTTTAAACTATATTAAAAAATAAAATAAAAACGGTCGTTGCATTTAACATTTACGTTTGTTTCCTGACTACGAAATGTTTACAAAATTGTCCAATAGCCTTAGAATGAAAAAAGCTGCTATTCCTAAAGTTCAGGAAAATTTTGAGTTTTGATAACTTACACATTTTATCTTTTCTATTTTTTATTAACAATTAATAATTTATTCGATAGCTACATCCTAAATCATGGAAAAAAAATTTCTATCTTATATTCGAGGGATAAAAGTAACGCCCAGGATAAGGTTCCCTTCATATTCATCATTACGCCAGATATCGTGCTAAATAGCCGTCATGTTTCTCAAATCATCAACAATTTAACTTATCATGGGAATGAAAATTTGCAAGTTAAACAAATTTAAAATTCCATTTCTCTTTCGGCACCAGTGCCCCAGAGACCAGGGCAAACCAGCTTAAACGCCCTCTCATTTCTTAGCCACCTTTCATTGCCAACTAGATTGGGGGCGTAATCGATCAATAAACACTTCCTCCTCGTCCAGACTCTAACACTGACGCTAAAAGCATCTCTGAAGATGTTTCACTCCTGAATATCTCGTCGTTAAATTCATTTATACAACTGTGCGGTGCTCACCCCTGAGCTGATTTAAATGATGAACGTCGATCATCACCTTGCTGATTACTCGCTTCTGTTGTAATGAGTGATTTAGTCCCCTTCGCTCGACTTCAAATAAATCTCTCTTCGTTTGAATTCAGGTGCAATACAGATGAATTTCAATTTCTCATTCGGCTTTGCTGAAAGTTTCTAAAATGTGTTTATTGCATATGCATATTATACATGTATACGAATGTAAGCCTCCTTATTCTTAGCATACAAAATTCTACATTTCAGTATCTATGGGCGGAAAGTTTTTCAAATTAAGTTTACCCTCTCTCTTATTAAAAACCAATGACAGTCAAGAAGTGAAAAAAGTAAATGACATTTTTAGGTATTAGGTTCGTTTTCTTTATAAGTGAGCCTGCTTGAAGGTTTTGATGATGGTTTGAAGATTTTGATGCTTGAGGTTTTGGTGATGAATGATATTCTCGTTTAAAATGTTAAACCAAACTTTTGAAAATGCATTTTATTATATATATATATATATATATATATATATAATGTATGTTCAGAGGTTCGGTTTACATTTTGAACGAGAGAATCATTCATTTTTTTCTGTACTAATTTCAACTTCAATGGGTATTTTAATTTTGACACAAAATTTTCGTAGTGTTTCATTTAGAATTCTTAAACGAAAGACTAATTATTATATCTGAAAGACTATTGTATGTGGTTTTGTAAAATTAAACTATTAATTTAAAATTTAAAGATAGTTATTATAAACTTTGATGAGAAAAAAAAACTTACTTTTCTCAGGCTCTAATCTAAGCGAAAAGAGAAAATGCTCATCTAGGTGAGAAATTACGATTAAATGTTATCCATTATATCAGAACTGAATTGTAATAATATAAATCCAACCCTCTGAAACAATTATATCTCACACTTGAAAAACAATTCAACTAGACCGGAAATCCAACATAGATGTTCTTTCCTTTCGGGCAGTCGTGATGACGTCATGCAATCGAACAGTGTTATTATACTTCGAAATGAGCCCTAAGCAGTGACAAAACTGCAACAAACCCTAAACTAAGTTTCTCTTACTTCATTAAATAAGGAAGCTTTCAAACATAGACGAGAAAAGGGGAGGATTTCCAAAAACTCAAATTTTAAAGTGCCAAGCTCAGAGCTATGAATGCCAAACACATCTATATGTCAGAATAATGTGTATATAACTCAGTGTTGAATTTGACGAATCCAAAATATTTTCCCTCGCCAAAATTTGTTTGACTGTTTTTGTAGTCGTAAAAATCTGAAAGAAAAAAACTGAATTCTATGGGAAAAAGAATATATCTGAACTTGAAAATACTACAAAAACAAATTGGAAGATCCACCCCTCCTTCCTCTCTTATGCATTTGGAATAATATGGAAAAAAATAAGAGAAACCGCAAAACATTCGAGGTTTTCCCTTTCCCGATCTAATTTTTCCCGTTATATATTTCTCTCACATTTATAAGACTTGACTCTAGTATTGAAAATTCCCATCGCTTCTCTCGATGCTCGTTTTATCTTGATGTCTAAGCAAAAATTTGTTGATAAAGAAAATTTCATTTTAATGAGTAATTAATCTATAAAATTTTCACATTTTTTTTAATAAAAGGAAAAAAAATCACAAATAAGGAAGTTAGAGCTAAAAGATTTCTAATCAGGAAAGAAGTTTGGTATTATTTGAAAACTACATAAATAATTTTTTCAGGGAAACAAATTCAGAATAGTAAGATCAAAATTGCAATGCATCTTTCTGTACAGAGAATATTATAATAATCAATACATTTTGTAATAACCTGAGGATAATCATCCATTTATTGAATTATCATTCCAGAAATGATTATGCAGCATCACTTTCAATTATACCTATGTGTATATTACAGGTACGTTAAGTGACTGGGTGAAAATTAAATTGTGTTTCTAAACAAGAATAATGAGTTTTAGAAATTTTCTGTGTTGAAGTGCAGTCTTTGAAAAAATAATTTTCATGAGAATAAAAAAAAGTTCATCAACCATTTAGCATCATCGTATTTACTTTTTGAAACAAATTCTTTCGGTATCTTTCAAGTCGCGTTGATGCTTCTTTAAAATATTAATTTTTAACGAAACAAAAGAATTAGCATAATAGATAATATGAATGTTTTAAGCACGATAACATTTCATTTTTAATCCCTTTTTGCTTTTATTTTTTTTGTGCATAACATAGTATTTATGATTTCTTATTTGAAGGTCAATTGTTAAGTTCAAATATGCGTGTTTATATAATGAACGTTTATATATCTTTTACTTCTTAAAATATTAATCGAAATTTTAGCTTTCATAAAAAAATATGCTTTTTTAAAACTATAATAATGCATTTCCTCACATTTTTTGCTTTGTCTCAGTTAATGTAAAACATTATCTTTTCCTTCTTTAATTTATACATTATACGAATTTCTCAATTTTTATTTTACTTTTTATTACATTACATAATATAATTACACTAGATAACTCTAATAATTGAGGTTAATTATTACAATTGCTTTTATTTCAGTTTAAAGCAATACATATTTTTTCCCACAGTAAAAGGGTGATCTATGTGCTGGGATGATTTTTTTCCAATTGCTGTAGTAAAATATTAATATTTATTAATGAGAACCTTTAGCTGTTAAGATACGTCGTAAAATTACCGTATATGTCGTATTGATTTGTTACAGAGAACCCTAAAACCCTATATCAAGGTGATAAGCACTCTAGTACTGCTTTAAGTATGCCGAAATTACAATATTGGACAGTCTTCCATTTAAGAATCTTCAATATATACCAATAAATAAAGCTTTAGATAATTAATAGCGAACATAAAAAATATATAAATTTGTGTTGCTTTAACAATATGATAATGTAATGATAAAATGCCCATTGTAGTCAATTAATACAAATCTCACAATACATTAATAAAATCAATGAGAAATGATCAGAATGATAACTTTCAGCATTATTTTTGCACGTAATTTTATATGTTTCAACCTAGTACTTTCAGTAGAAAAACTTTTTAACTGTAGGGGCTTATTTAGGACCAAGTTTAAACTCTTTTGTGATAAAAAGTGAAAAAAAATTAGTATTTAACTCTTAATTAAACTTTTGATCCTGATATATTATTCTCATACGTGCATACGTCATATTTTCTTTTCTATTTTTTTTTTTTTTGGGGGGGGGGAAGATATTAAACTTAAAATGAATGAACGGTGATGAAAGACAGAGTAATCAGAATAGGAATTTACCGTAATTTATTGATCATCAGCTCATCGTAGGATAGCCTTCTGGCCATTAATAAGACAAATACAGATGAATCCTCGTTCTGCTGTGCTATAATTCTCTGTAACATTAACTCTGATGCATTGTAGTACGTAAGATATTTGTGTCAAAGTAACAAATAAGAAATCCCTTGCGCCTTTTTCTCGAAATATGGACTTTACGTATCTACAGAAGAGCCATGTAGGGAATTACATCACCCAGAGTAATGGAAAAGCTTAAGTTAAGTTCTTGAGAATTATTGCTGGACTTATTTAAAATTTATCGCTTGAGACAAGTTTAATTCTCGCGCCGTTTTACACATTTCTGTGGGAAATTTTCTTTAAAAAATGGTTATTAATTTAAATACTAGAATGATCTGTTCTACCTAGACCTACGGTGACTATCGGTATTTCTTCATTTACACGTGTGATAATAATATATCATGATAAAATATTTAATTAAGAGTTAAATACTATTATTTTTTCTCTTTTAATAACAAAAGAGTTTAAATATGGTCCAAAATAAGCCCATACAGCTAAAAAGTTTTTCTTCTCAAAGTACTAGATTGAAACATATAAAATGACGAGCAATACTAATATTGAGAATTATCATTCTGATCATTTCTGATTGAACGTATTAATGTATTGACAGATTTTTGTTAGTTGACTATAATGCGAACTTTATCATTTCCTTATCATATTGTTAAAACAAATTTTTATATTTTTTATGCTCACTATTAACTGTCTGAAGCATTATTCAAATTAATACAATATTTATAGTCTGAAAAATTTTCAGTTAAGCATAAAATATTTTTTAGATTAGAAGGTTTTACAATTTTTGATGAATATTGCAATATATTGCTTAGCATAATTTATTTTTATTTATTAATTTTAAATGAAATCTAGTAAATTCAGTTCTACGATGATTATTTTAATACCTTTAAATATTCTTTTAAATTTATTTTTAGGCTTTTTCATAATACTTATATAAACTTAACAATTCTTAAACATCGGATACCTTAAGCACCTGTTGCCCTTCTAACACAGTGTTTTTCTTTGAGGTTACGTCCGCTTTTCAGTCAATTAACCCTAACCATAACCGGCATCGAGCCAGATCGTGATACAGAAATTATACGAGGATATTTGTTTTCAACCTTTACTTTCAATCTTTTTCATCTTTATTACGTTTTTAACCGCGGAGCATCTGTATCTTTCGTTTTACACTGAGGTGAACCAAAGGTATCCGAAAAATCCACTGCAAGCTACTAAACGATATACCTATTCTTTGATGCTTAAGGGAAAGACTGGCCCCATGTGAACTAATAAAATACTGTCGTGTTGTATCAGTGCCTCACCTTTTTTTAAAAGGTTGATATAATACAGATCCTAGTCCACACTTTTCCGACCATGATACAAGTCTTTATAGGTATATTACTAGTTGGAACAAAAGTAGGAGAAACTTTGTAATTCGTACCTCATCTGTTTGCTTACAACAGGGTTAAACAGGAGGCCTTAGGGTTATTTACAAATACTTACAAATTACCTCCGGGGTAAACCTTTATTAATTTTTCAACCTAATGATTTCCCCTTTTCTTTTAGAGAATTGCTCGGTTTCGAGAAAACCTTATGGTCCCCCATTCTAGAAACATTATTTTCTTATATAACAATGCATTAAAGCACGACTCATAATCTTTAAGTTTAGCTTACTTCGGGTATGCCTCTGAATTGGGAGTTTTTATTTTCCACCTTTCTTAAGATATATGCACGAATGTACGTGCACGTTCATGTGTGTATATATGTACGAGCAACTTAGCTACGATGGTAATATATTAAATTGTTGTTGGCATTATTAGGCTAGAAGAAATATATAATTTCATTGGATATTAAAGTTACGAGAATATATATTACTATAAAATTAAAAATGTATTCTGCAACAGGTAGGCAACGAGGTAATAAGTAAATTTTTGAGACAACGATTTTTTTCAACAATGCCAAGAGTATAAATAAGCTGATATTTTTCATGAAGGTAAGATACTGTAATAGACACTTTCTAAAGGACTGGGTAAATTATACAACGAAAGAAACAATAGAAACTAAGAAATCATAAATCTCGAATGACGCTAAAAAGAGCATGTTACATCAAGCATCACAACCGCAAACAAGACATTTAAGCAATGAAAAACCCGAGTTAATAAAAACTGGATTAAAAATTATGAGACATGAATAAAATAACGTATGAAAAGTGATAATTACTGTTTCTTACAAATAATTAAAATTCTAAACCTCAGTTAAGAGGGTTGTTTAAGATTGAATCATTCATCAAGTCTTAAATACTACCAGTAAATTATAGTGAAGAAAAAATATTAAATGTCATATAAAATTTTACATGTCAGTTATACATTTTTGTATCTACCCTCTGTCATAGGAAAGAGTTTTATCCCGTTTAACAGTGTTAAGGGTCTGCTTTAACACTAGAACTTATTGTTCATTTTTAATGTTTATTAAAAATTATTGAAAATGTACACTCTTCACTTATTTTGTTGCTTTCAAGTAGAAGCTGAAAAGAAAAACACTTAAAATTTCATTACCCAAAAATACTTTTTTATATTGTTCCGTTTTCCTGGGTTCGATAGGATTGAATAAAATATCTACAGAAAGTGCGCAAAAAATAAAATTTATTATTCTGTAAATTCTTCAGGCGCATACACGAATTCAAGCAGAAAACACGTAAAAACTGTCTTCTATACAGCAGAAAACTCTAAAAATGCAAGTCAGGATAACAGTCTTCAATACATCACATGCCTAACGCACTTTCAATACATTCAATTCTCAGCAGAAAATAACACACTGAGTTCCAATGCCAATGTCAGGTATATTTATAGACTTCCAAAGCGCCCTCTATCGGTCAACCAACTAGATATCACTAGAAGATTCCAGAAAGGCCCAGAAGGTTGGAAATTGAAGGTTGGTTGACTATTTGGCGCCATAACGCCAAATTAGGCAACCTAAATAAGTCACCAAATCATCGCCAATTTGGTGATAACTCTCATATTTGGCGATATTACCATAGACTCGTAAAATCCGTAACAATATTTGCCACAAAATAAACTTTGTATTTCATAAACTTAAGAGTGTTCAAGGTTTATTTACTAGGAAGGTATAACTTGTGGAAATTTCTCCCCGGAATCAGATTCGTCTACCGAAAACTGTCCAAACTGGTATAATAAACAGCAGCTTAAATAACTAAATATGTAATTTTATTTAAATTCCTAATAATATATCTCCTTTACCCCCCTTTAAATGTGTTTTGGGAAGGAAAATGCCCCAAAACATAAGTGCCCGGAAATGTTTTTATACCCTTCACAAAATAAGCTTAACTGTCCATTACGCGCTGGGTAATGTCTTTTTATCTCGGTTCGTAATTTTTTTCATGCAACAGATTGTTACGTTATCCATTAGTTGGAAGATCGCTTAAGAGAATTGTTCGGTATTTAAATACATTTCCTACTTTATTTTAATTTTATTGGTACTATAACTTAATCTCAATAGCTTCCCACTCTCTTAATGGTTTCAAAAGAATGAAAAGAAAATATATTTTTATTTATGTGTTCAGACAAAAGAACTTAGTAACTTTGTTCTCGTGAATAGAAATATTCTGTGATATAGCAACCATTTCTTTCTGTTCTAACAGGAGTTGTTTAATAAAATATGGTAATAAAGATTTTGATAATTATTTAAACTCTGGTTCTTTATGTGCCCTTGGAAACTTATAATTTCTTCCCAGCTTACATTTACAGACTTTTAAATGCTCTAGCTTTGTATGGGCAGGTAATTTTTTTGATAAAATAAAACCCTATTTTTTGCTGCAGTTATTAAAAATTAACTCTTACTTACTATTAAGGTATTATAATGCAATTATTAATATTTTACTATGATATCCCTAAAACTTCTTGGTATACACAGCTGAGTATTTCAGAAGTAGGAGATACTACAGTTACATAATCAAAAGAACGGACTCTAGATTAACTTACATACAACTTATCCATGACTAAACACTGGATTTGATAGGTCTAAACATATTTTGTTAAAAGTTTGTTCTCTTACATGCATTTAGAAAAACCGATGGAACAAATGAATAAATTAAAATTATTTCGTGAATAAATTAAAATTATTCATGAGTAAAATATAACAATTAAACTGTACCAAATTACGTGCCGTCGGCGAGCCACTGCACACACGCGATTGGCTGCTAATATTGACATCTGGTAGTTGCAGTCGTTGCCATTCGGAGTATAGAAATATCGTCTTGAGTCGATTTTTGAACCGCATACCTACGCGTTTTATATATATAGATGCATTAAAGTACGACACATAGTCGTTATATTTATGTTTGTATGTCACAAAAAGAAATAACAACGCATTCAAAATAAAAGGCCTCTAAATATCAAAACTTAAGGCTAATCTCTAGAAATTCTACAGCTGTAATTTTTTTGATAAAATAAAACCCTATTTTTTGCTGCAGTTATTAAAAATTAACTCTTACTTACTATTAAGGTATTATAATGCAATTATTAATATTTTACTATGATATCCCTAAAACTTCTTGGTATACACAGCTGAGTATTTCAGAAGTAGGAGATACTACAGTTACATAATCAAAAGAACGGACTCTAGATTAACTTACATACAACTTATCCATGACTAAACACTGGATTTGATAGGTCTAAACATATTTTGTTAAAAGTTTGTTCTCTTACATGCATTTAGAAAAACCGATGGAATAAATGAATAAATTAAAATTATTTCGTGAATAAATTAAAATTATTCATGAGTAAAATATAACAATTAAACTGTACCAAATTACGTGCCGTCGGCGAGCCACTGCACACACGCGATTGGCTGCTAATATTGACATCTGGTAGTTGCAGTCGTTGCCATTCGGAGTATAGAAATATCGTCTTGAGTCGATTTTTGAACCGCATACCTACGCGTTTTATATATATAGATGCATTAAAGTACGACACATAATCGTTATATTTATGTTTGTATGTCACAAAAAGAAATAACAACGCATTCAAAATAAAAGGCCTCTAAATATCAAAACTTAAGGCTAATCTCTAGAAATTCTACAGCTGTAAAGTATGAAAATTTCATTTTAATAATATGCTCCTCAGAATACCGAAGTCGAAAATTGTATCTCTTTTCATAGTGAGTTCGTATTATGACAGAAAGCATGTGTAATATGCTGTTGTTTAAAGCTGCAATTTATTCCACGTCAAGTTATGTTAACAAACGATGACATTAATACCTTGCGTATAATTCTTGGAAGATTCAGTTTTTTTTCCCATTATGTACGAGCTTTATTACAGAAAGTATCTGTAATTTGGACCCTAGTGGTAAAAGTTTTTCCATTGGCATTATGGATTATACAAACACATGAAGAAATGAGTTCTTTGAGAGCTGAATTAATGACGAAATGCATTTACAAATCGCAGTTCAAGAAACGAGTCATTAAAGATTCAACGCTTTACAATTGTTCACTGTTTATTGACAGAAAGGATCTAACATTTGAAGCACATATTGAGAAACTCCTCCTATTGTAGGCTGATAAAGGACTGGAAGTACCTTAATTTGCTCCACTGTTCGTGAAAGATTCATTTCTACGCATTTTGATCTATTTTAATGAAAAGAAGTACTTTAATTTGCTCAGTAGTTAATGAAAGGTTCAGTCCACTGTATTGTTTGCGATGGTTAGGCTAGCGGGAAGTATTTATAATTTGTTTCAAACTTCATTAAAGAGCCAATTGTTTACTTTGTGTGGGCGGGTTTAAGTGTCGGAAAGCTTTTATAATTTGCTACGCAGTTTGTGAAAGATTGCTTCCGTTGTGAGTTGATTTAATAAAGGATAAATTATGTAGCTAATAAAGCTTAGAGAAACTTGCACATGAACCTATATGTCTCGAATGCATTTATCCCGTGGTAAGGCTCAAATTGAAAGTATTTTTCTAGGCCCAAGACAGATTTTAAATAAGCTGGAGGAGAAAGTTATTTTTGTATTATTAAAGCATGTCAGCGCGCAGAATTTGCTTACATGTGTGCCTTTATAAACATATAATAATAAATTAATCGACATATAACCATGTTAAATAAAATATTGGATCTTACACTTCTAAGAAACGTAAAAGATAGTTTCTTACGAACATTCTTCATTGGGTTGTATTAGTTCCCGTTAGTATTTGTTGCTATTTGTTTTTAAGGAACGCAACTCAAAAGAGTAAGAAGTAGACCAATTTAAACCTTCTTTTGACCTCTCAGAATTTTAAGTACTCTTGTAAAAAAAGGGTTTGAGTTAAACGTGAAGTAGAAAATTTTATATGTAGTTTGAACTACATCCAAATTATTGTTATATTTGGCCGAAATTCTTCCTTTCTTCGAAAAAAAAAGAAGAAAAAAGAAAAATTGAACATTTTGTAACAGTGGAAGCTTGAAGTTGATCAATGTATTTCTAAAAAAAAATATCACTTTCTATTTTTCCTCCTGTGAATGGTCAAATACTTTTTCGAGTGGTTTGCTGTCAATTTCGTATCACATCTCCAAAAACTGTTTTTTTTTACCCTAGGGTCTCTGTATGGATGGAATATTGCTCATATCTATGGAATATGAATTAAGAGACTTTGAATTTACAATATGGGGTATTTATTTATCTTTTACACTGGGTGGTCAAAAAAAAAACTTGCCGATATATAGACCTCTAGCGACTGTTCCGTTCTACGGCTCGAGATCACAATTAATATTTAGTTATTCAGAGGTATGAGCTCGCGATTCTGTGAACGGCAACAAAGTGGCGCACACGGTTACGGTTATAGGTACAGAAACTCGAAATTTTCGAATGGCAACGCTCACTTTTTCCCATCGCAAAATGTTCATCACATGCGAAAACCCTAAAAAGCATTAGAACGGTACGTGTATCACAAAAAAAACGGATGCGTTATGCACGCACAAAAATCAGCTCTGCGAACGGCCAACAAAAACACGATCGGGGCGCACGGAGGAAATTTGCATATGACAGAGGCAAGACACCAATCACTGATGACAACACAGATCAGACAAAAGAAAACTTTTATTTGGATTGCATATTTTCCACATGGGTGCCATCACAGGCCGTTCGCACAGCTGTTTTTCTGTGCGTGCATCATGCGTCTGTTTTATGGGATAAGCGTACTGTTCCAACACACTAGGGTTTTTGCATGTGCTGAGCATTTTGCGACGGGAAAAAGTGGGCGTTGCCATTCGAAAATTTCGAGTTTCTGTACCTATAACCGTTACCGTGAGCGCCACTTGGTTGCCGTTCACAGAATCCCGAGCTCATACCTCTGAATAACTACATCTGAAATCTCATCTCGATGGGTTGAACGGAACAGCCGCTAGAGGTCCACATATCGGCAAAGTTTTTTTATGACCACCTTGTATTTGCTCTTCAATGAATTCATGACTTTGTAGTTGTTCTCACTAGAAGCTTGAACCTTAATTAAAAGATAAAGTCACGTATGAATTATCGTAAGTATTGGGAAGTTTGCCTCCAATGAACATGTAGAGTGCAATAGTACGGATTATATGTACGCAACGGGCGCCACCCACATAGTGTAGTGGATAGCGGTCTGAGCTGCCAGGCTTGGCTGCCAGTGGGTTTGGATTCAAATTCCGAATAAGGCTTGGTCGTTTCCGTGTCGCCCCCCTCATAGAAAGCAGTGCTGTCTCACTTATATTGTGCTCCCGTAATAAAGTTGCCAGCAAAACTTCGAGGATCTTCGTGGGACAAGAAGTACCTACCGCCAGGGAAAAGTGCCTGCCGTATGTAAAAAAAAGGAATATATGTACGCAAAGATAATTATATTTTAAGGTTCGTAAGAGAGAAAGTTTGATCAAATGCTTGAAAGTGTTTAAGGGGACCGTGGACCTTTTAATTGAGAAAATATTTTTTTATTGTAATATTGTTTGTGTTATTGTAAAAAATATATATTTCTGTAGCATAATATTACCAAAATAGTTTTTTTACGTAAAAAATAATTTATGAGGCTTCTACAAATTAAAAAATAGAGGTAAGTGTAGTGATAAGCTTTAAACCTGTTTTTCTCAAAACAGATTTTTCAAGGTTTTTAGATTTTTTAAGTACTCCATGCGAATTAAATTTTGTTCAAAATTCGTGAAATTGATAAGGAAGAATCCTGATACTGATTACAAAGAAACTGGGTATGCATTTTACAATTCGACTAGATTTAGGTAATTAAATTTGATTTCTAACTTATTAAAAGGCAAAAATTTGATGAAAATCGTGATGGAATTCAGAAAAAAATCTTTCAAAAACTAACTATTCAAGGGACTAAGTAATTGATACCCAGATTTGTATGTAATACAGTTTTAAGTGATTAAAAGGCAAAATCGGGAAATTATCTCACAAATTAAGTCGCAAGGTGCGTTTTAAAATTTAGTTTATAAATTTTGATTTTTTTAAAAAGTCTTAAAATTATAATAAGATAGGAAATTTCTCTTAAGGTATTCTATATACTTATGGTGAAATGTATATATGTACAAAATTTCATATATGTATGATAGAAAGTAAAAAAGATAAATTTGAACGTCCACTGTTACATTGAGAGTGGTTATTGTAAAGTCTTTTAATTTGAATTACGTACTCGAAATGAATCTCAAATTGACATTTTTGCTCTACTGATTCAGTTTTTCTATTGCCTTTACTCCATTGTGTGGATTTTTTTGGTTTATTTATCCATAGATTGTTTTGATTGCTAAACATATAAATAACACCTTAAGTATCTTTATTACACATATCTTGACTACTTGATCTTTACTACTTGATCTTTATTATCTTGACTACTTGATCTTTTCTTCCATCAGCATTTATATTTCCATAGAAAATTATAATATATACAAAAATAATCTTTTAATCAAGTTTATAGAGAATTATGCACTTCTTCCCTACCTTGGGGTGTAAATCTTGAAGTGGCACTCTAAATAATTTCATTCAAACACAGTTCTTACATAACAACAATGTTTATTTAAATACTCTCACATATATATTTTCTTTCCAACGTAAGTAATACGTACTACTAGTACGATATATATATAGCATTCATGCACGGGAAATACAATTCAATATATTCACTTGTATAACTACTCATTCAAGAAAAATATTTTGCAATACTCACAGATACTTTGAAAGTCAACCAGCAGTGCTGCCACGTAAACTTTAGGACTAACAAGAACTTGCGTAGGTTTGGAGCAACCTAGCTGTGCCTCCAGCGGCTGCTCGCAAAACTCAACTATTATTAAACCAGAATCTAAGCCTAGCTCCAGCTCGATACTTCGTTTCGCCAGCACTACTCCTCCTTTCACTTCCTCTCACTTCGACTCTTTAATCTAGCTTCTTGGTATTTATACCAACCGCGTATGCCGCAATTAGCATACCTTAAGCGGCTTCTTAAACTTTATTCACCTAAAAGTTCGATTATTGTGAATCGAATCTTATGTAAACCTTACAAGTTTCATGGGAAAATCGTATGTTTGAACACAAATATTAAAACATGACTAAGTATTTTCAATCGACCTATTCATATTTTCAATTGCCTACGATTCATTTCTCTCTAGTTGTTTTATTAATTTTTGCATGCATGTTCTCTTATTAACTAAATATATTATATGCACTAAAAGAAGACATCTCTCAATATCACTAGACCAGAGATTTCGATTAATTCTTGATTCTTCGTTAGCATTCGTATTTCTTCAAATTAATCATAGCATATACATAAAATAATTCAAATATCAAGTTTTATGAAGTTAAATATATGTAGTCCTTATGTATATAATCCATTTCATAAATTTCCTTCCGTAAATAAGTAGTCATATATTAAAGTATAGAAAAAAATTATCTATTGCATGAGAGTGAGGTCATTACAATTTTTTCTTTTTTTAACCAATGCGGAGGCACTTGTACATTACAAAATTAATTCTCGTTTAATTTTCTTTATATACAACACATATTTTAATCTTACTAATCCCTGTTCTTTATTATTTTTGGTTTGCTTGCGTCTAATCAGACCTAAGGAAATAGAAATTAAAATAGTTTTATTACTAAATACGTAATATGTACCAATCGATAACTTTCTTAGTATCACTTCTGAGATTTCGGTTAAAAGATTTTAAATCTTCAGTTAACATTCATATTTCATCACACTTTTCTTAGAATATATATATATGTTTGTGTGTATGTGTATGTATATATATATATATATATATATATATATATATATATATATATATATATATATATATATATATATATCGCGTGTAGGTTTTTACCCCATTTCCTGATAGTAGATATCCAAACCTCTCTCGATTACTTGGCAGTCCGTGGTCCGGTGGTGACGCTTATCCTCTAAATACTTCCATCATGCAATCAATGAAGCTCACACAACAAAGAGATGACTCCATATTTACCTCAAGATCTTTCTTAATTAAATTTCAAACATTCCCAGCTCCAATTATTTAAATTCGCTCCCATCCCAATTTAAATTCCGTGCGAACAGGGGCGTCACGTCCACTTCCTTCCTAAGTTATCATGGTTCTGAAAATTAAACCATTGGTTCTACAAGCTTTTAATTCATTACTCATGCTCGAATTGACGCGTTATGATGCTCATTACTTATGCGTGACATCACATAGACCTTCGATCGAATTCCATTGATGACTGTGCATTATTTTTTAGCGCGAAACTATCAAGGCTACTATTCTATTTTTAGATTCCCCACGCTGATATTCGAATTCGAAACAAGTCCAATCCTTAAAGCTATTTTCTCCGCGATGCATTTATCCCCATTATTTGTGATGTCCCAGTTCTAAATTGCAAATTCTTATTTCTTCCTAAACAAAAACCCCGTTTAAAGTTCACGTGATCGCCCCCCCCCCATATTTATGGCGTTATATATATATATATATATATATATATATATATATATATATATATATATATATATATATATAATGTTTCTTAGTATTCATTTCTTAAATTATATTTCATGTATAAGTAGATTGCTAAGAAAAATCACTCTTCTACTAAAAGAGAAAAAATCTTTAATTATGTCTCACTTTGCATTACTGAAAAGAGATGAGCAGGAAAAAATATCATCCGACGGATTAATTATGTCATCAAACATGTTTCACTTCAAAGGGTAAATAATCTTTGCAGGGTAAATATTTGACTGTTTTATTCCCGCCATGTGTTTCGTTCATTTTTCAGTCTGCCTTCACTATGTGTGTGCTATATTGCTTCAGTAAATGCTAATACTATTTCTCTCTCTTTTTTTTTCATTTATGAAGGCTGTTGGCGGAGGGCGGCGGACGGCGGCAGGCCTGGAAAATCGTCACCATGGCAACCAGCTTGCTAGTCCAATCGGTAAGACTTATAAATCTATTCATGTGACGTAGCTCTCCGCTTGTAGTTATTTGGACATGCTTATCCACGTTAAATTTGTAAATAAAATGCATTGTCAAACTTTAAAAAGTAATTTTATTTTCAGGTGAACAATTTATCGATCATTTTAAGTTATGGTCTGAAAAGACGACGCTCAAATAAAAAAACGTATCCAATCATATAGAAAATATTCTCTGTTAATGTTTTATAGAATGTTGTAAAACTTTAAGAGGTCCATTAAAACTTAATGCTGTTAGTACTTATCCTTTTAAGGGGATGGTGGACTTTCAAATTACCAAAAGTCGAAAAAAAATTGGAATTTATTTATTTATTTTTTTTTGGGGGGGGGAGGGGTGTATTGATATTTTAAAAACATGTAAATATTGGAATAAAATGCATTTTAAATATGTAGTGAAATGTAAAATGAAAACCTGGTAGCTTTAGAAAAGTAAGTATTAACTGTAGGTGAAAAAACATCTTTTAAATGGCTTTTCTCAAAATGATAAATTTCCAGATTTGCTAGCCTTTAAAATGCTCCTCGGGTCACAAGTTTTGACGAAATTTTATAAAATTTATAATAAATACTCCTGTAATACATCAAAATAAAGTTATTTATTCATTTTAGGTTTCGAGGTTATTCAGGTTATCAAATTTTAACTTAAGTGTAGAAAAGTAGAAAAATGTTCCGAAAATTCAAAGTACAAGCATAAAAAAATTTCCTAAAAATTAACTTTTCAATGAAAGCACAAAATAATACATAACTTTGTTTAAAATATATTTATAAGCAATATAAATGCAAAATTAAGAGGGAAAGTTAAAAATTGAGCCGAGAGGATCATTTTAAAAAGTAGTTTAAATTTTTCAGTTAAACTTTAAAAAATAGATTTATAAAATTTTATAAGGGGTTTAATATCAATATACTTTAATGAAAATCTATGCAAGATTTCATAGCTCTGAGGTAATATTTCAAAAATCGCTTTGAAAGGTCTACTATCCCCTTAATTTATGTAAATTGATGCTTTATAAAAATATCGATATAATGTAATCTTCGATATTTGATTTTAATCTATTTTCATCTTTGATGTATTAATTAATAACAGCCCCAAATCAATACTAAATGCTTTAATTAAAGTTTTATATCATAATTCCTGCATAAAAATTCCATTCTCCTTTTCTTGTATGTATAACAGTATCTTCTCAAATTTTGATCATTAATAATGTTTAATCTTTTGCAATTGACGATATCGAGTTATTAATAAGTTTACTGCAATCAAAACATTAAGCCTTTACGATTTTTCTTTTCGAATAACACATCCCTCTAGTTTTCCAGAACTCTTACCAGATACACCTAAATTTGTAAATTGCATATCCAAATTTTAAGTAATTTGATTTTTTGGTGAGCAATTTACTGATCATTTTAAGTCATGGTCTTAAAAGATGATCCTCAAATAAGAAATGTATCCAATTTTATAGAAAAGTCTCAGTGTTAATGTTTTATAGAATGTTGCAAAACTTAAACAGGTACAGCAAAGCTTAATGCTAAACATTTCTGATCCGTTCCTATTTCTTTTTCAATGCAAACAGAAAATAACTCGAAACCGGCAAATGGGAATGCTTTAATCCTGTTACGAGTAAATTCAGTAATTAATAAGAAAATCTCGAAGATTTATTCGTTTAACTATAAGAAAGAGTAATGGCAATTGCAAATCATTATTAAAATATGTTTTCACATTGAAAAAAATTATTTTCCTACAATCACTTGAAAAGATAGCAAAAGGAAAATCAACTATAATGAATAAAAATTAAGATTAATGCTGTTATTGACCTTCAATCTGTTATATGTGTTGCTGGATAGGTATTTTTATCACTGTGGATTTACACGAGTATATGATTTTTGCAACAATTTTATAAAATGTTATAATGTCATTTTAAACATTAAAATTCGTAAAATGCGCCAAGCTCAGTGTGTATTTCAAACATAGCATAGTGTTTGGATACTAATATAATTATTTTGGATACTAATATATTATTTAGACAAAAAAAATTTCATGGAAACGTAAGTATATTTTTATAATATCAGTATATCCAAACTTAACAAAGCTGTTCATGGTTATTTTGTCTTTTAAAATAATAGAAACTTTAATTTGAGTAATTTATAATAAAAGAAAATTAAAGATACATTTTGTCCAAACTCTGATATTTGTAAATGGGGCCACGTGCTCTTTTAAAAAAGGGATTTCATCGTTTAAATTCTAGTCACGTATTTTCTTACATAATGAGTAGTGCAATATAGAAAAGGTAGGTTAGTTAGTTGTTATAGAGCTCTGCGGTTAGTAGCTTTTGCTACACAAAAGGTAATTAGACCACAGAATAAGCAGGATCGCCGTAGAATATCTTGTTGAATATTTCCCAGACTCATAATTAATAAATGCATATATTCAGCTCGTGCTATTAAAGACATCGTACAAAAACTAACTTATTTTGTAGTATAAATTATAATTATATAATTTTAATTTTTGCAGTTTATTCTAGCGATAAAGTGTTTGATACTACCTTGAATTTTCAAGTAAAGTAATTACAACCCAATAAATTTCAACAAGAAATTTACTTGTTAAAATCTAACTGTAAAAACTTAGAAAGAAAGAAAGAAAATGTTATCTCCAGTTTAGCCTAATGAATAAACTTCTTATTAAAATTAGAAATTCTGCTTATTAAAATATAGAACTTCTTATTAAAATAGCAGATTATAAGCAAAGGAATTTTAAGGGATGGTGTAATTTAAAAATGATTTTCTTTGATTTTTGACATTTGAAAAATGGAATTTTTTAAAGATACAAACTGTATCTCTATTCCGTTTCACGTTTTCAAGAACTTCAGTTTTATTTAAAATTTTTTGAGTTGAAATTATTTTTTTTAATTTGATATGCTCCCAGAGTACTAATTTTTGGAATTTTAATCTAATAATTGAATTGCTTCATATAACATGTTTTAAAAAAATACATGTAAATTTATTGTTAAATCTAGCATAAAATTAGTTGTTGGTTTTTTAAATATTTTTTGGGTTGAAATCCAATTTTCATCAAACTTCATATACCGATAATTTAATTGCCAATTTAAAGCCCTCCGTAAATTCAGAATTTAAAAGGTACACAAAAATTTGTTATACATAGAATACGATTAATTCTTTCAAATATCATATATTTTGATTTCACTTTATATAAAACTAGCTGAAAACCTGCGCTTCGCTACGGAGTACATTCAAATTAAATACAACGGTCAACGTATGCAATTTATGCCAAAATATATATATATTTATAATAAAATGCGATGATCAATGTATACAATTGATGTAAAATATATATATATATATATCTATATATATATATATATATATATTTATAAAAAAATCGTAAGGGATATGCATTTTTTTTGGATAATATCCAATCATCTGCTGCATTAGAAAGAGAAAAAAATATTTTTTTGTCTATTTAGTTGTTACGTACATGACGATAAATTTATTGAAAGTACCAGAAAAAGAAATCACGTGATCAGCATTTAATTAAATTCTAAAAATTAATCTTTAAAAATTCACCAAAAATCAGAAAATGGAGGTAAAAATTCGAAAAAAATTTCATTTTGAAGGAATTTTTATGATCTTTCTCGTGATATAAATTTTATAACCCTCGATGTATTATTTTAAATGCAAACGTAAAAAAATTTTAAAAAACAGCTTAAAAATTTAATTTAAAAAAATCTAAGAAGAATTTTTGAAAATCTTTCTTAGTGCACCCCTACACTATTAGAAGAAACGCCATGCAAAATTTCAGCCCTTTAGGTCCAGCGGTTTGGTCTGTGCGTTGTATGTCAGTCAGTCAGTCAGTGAATGAATGAGTCAGTTACGGAACTGTTTTATATATATAGATTATTTTAGTATTATAAACTCGAACATTATTACCTAGAGGAGTAACTAAAACTCGGATATTTCCTTCTTTTTCGTACACTGAAATGCTAGAATAACAAGGATAGATAATCTCACCCAACAAGAATACGTAGAAATGACCACTCATCTATGGTATCCGCAAGTAACGTGAATATAGCTACAGACATTTGTGGAAGGTTAAGGCGCTGACTGTGCAGTAAGCCAGGCAGGCGATCATGATTTAGGCAAATTTCAAAGAGGTATGATAGTTGGTGCGCGGGCAAATGGGTCATGGTATATCGGAGATACAAGCAAAGTTTAGATTTTCAAATTCAACTATATCAAGGGTGTTTCTCGGATAGAAAAAATCCGGTAAAATAGCAAACCTCCTACAATAGTATGACCGTCGAAAGACTCTAGAGGATCGTCAAAGTCGTCGTCTGTCGACAATGATACCAATAGAAAGAAGTGCAAAATTGTCGAAAATAATGTCGCAGTTAAAGATTGGGGCCACTTCTAACATCAGTGAGAGGACTCTATAACGTTCACTGCATGATATTGGCTTGAATAACCGATACCCAGCGACGTATTACACAGGTTTTTCCAGTTTTTCTAGCACCTCAATGTATTTTTTTTCATTTGTTATCTACAGTTTAAAAATGTTAAAAATGCAAAACTTCCGTTAATTTTAAAGAATAATCTTAAATTAAATAAATAACTTTTCATTCATCAAAAATCATAGTGATTGTTTTACTTTGCCAGGCTCAGGTTGATGGATATACTGTTTTCAATCAATTTTTCGTGTTTTGCATTTGATATCGATCGATTTTTCCAATGACTTTGATTATATTTAACCAAATTGCGTAATTGCCATTGATAATCCAGTCGCATTCAGTTAAAAAAAAAAATCCATCTCAATCTTAATGAATGAAAGCAAACTTTTATTCACAAAATGCAAAACATTTTGATTTACATATACATAAGAAGAGTTCTATGTTATTTGCTCGTGTACTCTCCATTCTCTACAAATGGTCACTAGAAACGGTGGTATTCGAAACGTGCGCTAGACTCGGTAATGCCGGTTGTGGCTCTTGAGAATCAAGAGAATTTGCGATAAATTGGAACAGACGGTGTTCATTCAGCCGTCACGAATTTCTACATCCCGGAGTGCATGGAAAATGCATTTCAAATATTGAATATCTGTTCAAGGTTAAATGTAAAGCTCTAAATCGCTTTTGACAAATAGCAGAGTGTGTATTATTCTTATTCTAAATACATGTGTATACAAAAAATATTCCACATTTTCATTTTTTCACGCATATATATATATATATATATATATATATATATATATATATATATATATATATATATATATATATATATATATATGTATATGTGTAAGTCAAGTGATGCAAGTCCAAAGCGTTTTACTGCAAAAAGTACAAAAAATTCCACTATAATTGAACAAATTATAATTTATAATAATTATTATAATATTGTAAATAATAATCATTTACAATTCCACTATAAATTGAACATGAAGATTACATTTTTGCACTTAAATAAAAAAAGTTCAATATGTGACTTAACCATTTGCCTTTCACCGCCTCATATATATATATATATATATATATACAAGGGGGTGTTCAAATGAAAAGATACGAAACGACACTGAAGGTATAATTGAAGTATTTATTCAAAAGTAATCCCCAGAGGCCTGAGCTCAACTATGCCACTGTTTCACGATCGAAGGATTCCCTGTTCCTAGAATTTCTGTGGCTGTGACAAGAGCCAGCCCTCCACTGTGTCCTTCAGTTCGTCGTCCGAGTTGAAGGAATTCCCTTTGAGATGTTTTTTTAGCAGACCAAACAGATGGAAGTCGCAGGGCGACATGTCCGGGCTGTAGGGTGGATGCTCAAGCTGCTCCCACTTGAACTTGGCCAGTACACTTTGTGTGACACTGGAGACATGTGGACGCGCGTTATCGTGGAGCAGAATCCCTCCCTCCGTAAGCAGCCCACGGCGTTTGCTCTTGATGGGCTTGCGTAGGCTACGGAGTGTCTCACAGTACACGTCACTGTTACTGTTTTTCCGTTCTCGAGGAATTCGATGAGTATCGGACCTCGGACATCGAAAAAGACGGTGAGCATCACCTTGCCTACTGAGGTTGAATTTTGCAATGAGAACTCCATGATGTCCTCACACGCACTACCGCGTCGATTGGACGGAACACACAACCGCCTGCATCTCTCCTGCGTCATGTGCGAGCGCCCGCGCATGCGTACAACCACGCCGGACACTACATTCGCATCCCTAGATATCTCACTACGTTATCCCAAAGCGGCGTATTCAAATTTCCACCAGTTTGGTTGTTACGCCGTGTCGTAGCTTTGTATATATATATATTGGGTGACCATAATTAAAACACCCCTACTCTGACCTCTCTCTATATTGAACTACTCAGTGTTTAAGCTTCAAATTTTGTACGCATACTGTTAAAGACATGAGGAAACGGATTACGCGAAATAAAATTTTATTTCCAGAAACTCCGATAGGTGTATATACACTGCCGGTATACTTCCAAAAGGTGAGCGTTGCCGGTACACATCTGGTATATATACACTGCTGCCAATTAAAATTCTAACACCGTGATGGAGGGATGATACAAACGTCAAAATCACATGATAGTAAGAAGATGCTGGGATATGCAAATGATTAGCATTAAAACGTAATCGAACGACGCAGGATGGAGAAATGGCACCTCAAACTCTGTATAAAAGGAAAATTATGCAGCGGATTTATCATTCTGAAATCGCATTTAAATGTTCTTGTTTGTGAGAATATCGTGCTATTTCTCGTATAAGAACGAGAAACGGCTACCAGCATGTGTCGAAATTCTATACCCAAACTTGTCGGAATTCGATAGCGGCAGGATCGTGGCCTGTCGAGAGGGCGGTTTATCGTTCCGTGATATTGCTACTCGCATTGGTCGTAAACCACCATCTGTTATTCAAATATGGAATCGATGGGTGCAGGAGGGTCATGCTGAACGCCATGCAGGATCTCAACGGTCTCCCGCCACTAACGCCCGAGAGGACAGACATGTTGTCAGGTCGACCTTTCAGGATCGTACAGCCCCATCACGAACCTTAAGTCAGGAAAAGTGGGCACCACGACAAGTAACCGTACGATCACTGCGACGACGTCTGGAACAGCACGGATTGTGTGCACGGCAACCATTACTGCGGCTTCCCTTGACACTGCAGCATAGAGATGCGCGGCGACAGTGGCGCCCCCAACGACAAAACTGGATACAGCTGTGGCACCACGTCATCTTTTCAGACGAGTCCCGGTTCTGCGTGCAGCATCGTGATGGATATATCCGTGTCTGGGGGCACCAAAGAGTTCGCACGTGACCTGCTTTCTTGCACCTGGTGTGATGGCATGGGCAGCCATTGGTTACACAGCACAAACACATCTTGTTCACGTCGTCGGTAATCTGAACATCCAGCGTTACATTTCTCAGATCTTGAGGCCGGTAGCTGTGCCCTATCTTTGAGACCTCGGAGACATCATATATAGCGCAAGACCGCATGTTGCCCGTCGTGTTCTGACCTACCTCGACACAGAGGTTGTTCGACTTTTGCCCGGGCCAGCACGTTCTCCATATATCTCACCTATTTGAAACAACTGGTCATGGGTTGCTGAGACACTGGGTCACCACCGCTGTCCAGCCACTACGAATGATAAAGTTTGGCATAGACTTGAAGCAGCATAGAATGACTTGCCCGTATCAGTCATCCAAGCTCAGTTCAACTCTGACTAACCGCGTTAGGGCCGCTTTAGATGCCAGAGGCGGCAACGGTGTGTACTACTTCAGACCCTGTATACCCCAAAATTGGCTATGAATTTAATCATGTTTTCTTCCTACTATGTTGTATACGTAAATTTTGCTATTTGCTTTCCTTCCTGGTTGCAATTTGAATGGCCAGTAATTAATATATATATATATATATATATATATATATATATATATAAGTGTTAGTTAAACAATGGTCGTATAGACTCGCTTCAAAGGGAGTGTGTTTGGAGATGTCTACCACAGTCTGCAAGCTGAAGTGCCGCGGTAGTCATGGGTGTTTGTAGCTCTTAAGGAGGGCTTTAGCCGGAGGGCAATGCATGTGACTTTTTTTATTGAAATTTAATTCATAAATTTGGATTTAGGTATAAAACTCAAAGTTAATACTGACAAAATTAAATTCTATAGTATTCGCATTCATAAACACGAATGCAAAGGTCAATTTTACCATATGCACATTTTGCTAGATTTATAAAGATTGGGAAGATGATGTTCCAGCTAACAAAATGACAACACCTTGCCGATATAAGGCTAAACTGTAGGTCCTAGTTTGGAATCAAAATCTTAACAGTAGCTATTTTTGTTTCAACCAACACATACAGCCAGTAATACAAGAATGTCTTCTCATGCCTAAACATGGCTGCATATTAGTAGGTGATTGACGTCGATTTCGATTAGGCAATTTAAAAAAATCCTATAATACCTTGACATTATTGGGAATGAATTAAGAGATTTCTTGGGACATACTAAGTATGTGCGTGTAATCGTGAACTGATATTACGGTTATTGGCTGTCCTAACACTGATGAGACCACAAAAGAACCTTGCACCATATGTATATGACATGCTGAAGGAACCCATTTTCTGATATAGCTCTTAAAGAGGTTGATCAAACCAAGGAAAGAATTTCTTACGTTATACGTATTACGTTATGCTTTTCAGAATCACAGCCAGTTACTATAGCTATCGCGGAAATCAAGATATATCGCCTTATACTGATTCCGTTATATGGTCTTCAACACGATAAAAGAGGAATCTTAATTTATATTTTCTTTACCCTTTCTTTTAATCAGCGTTACACCGATATAGATGATTACGGTCTCATCGCAGCTGAAGCTTTTCGTTTCACTCAAAATGATTATCCGTGAACTATTATATTATTTGGTTGATAAAAAAGTTCGGTTTTAAATGAAAATATGACACATTTTTCATTTTTACAAATAAATTTTGGAACAATGGGTTCACAGTTTTGTTCCACTACGTTCAGCCATCTTGGCCGATTTAATTGCCTTGCCCTAGGGTCCCATGGTTACTGTTCATATGCTTCCTAAAGGAAGCTGTCCTTTCTGAAACTGGTCATTATTAGAGACTGTACTTCTATGAGATTTATATAGCCTAGCATTGCAAAGGAATGCAACAAATCTGTACTTACCAAAGATAATTTCTTCAGCATTAATATATCAATAATCGAACATGCGCCTTCTTATAGTTTAAATGTGTATTGTGGATCGTACTATCTGTATGTAAAATTTTATATATATTAGCATTAGCACATTCAGAATATTTTTACTTTCCTCTATCTCAATTATATCCCTATAATTTAAACACAATGACAGTGTATTAAATTTCACTACAGATGTTACCCGATATTTTAAAATATCGTTATTCTTCGTCGAAATTCGTTAAAATTTAAACAATTTTTAACATTCATGCTTCTATGTGCATGTATTCTTTCGGTTATTTTTTAGGATCGTTTAGAGTTTTGAAACATAAATTTCATTGAGTATTTCGAAAATTATTCTCCTATAATGTATGCATTTAGGGATATTTCTGCTAATGCAAAACAGACGAGGAAATGGAATATTATGGATATTAAACATTCTTTAATATAGAAATATTTATACCTCCCAAAAGGCATTTCTGAAGTCTGTTTTGACACTGTGTGATCCTTCGGTACATTGGCGTGTCAGATCCATAACAATATATAAAAACAGCAATTTTGCTAACGTAAAATTACGATTATAAACTCGAGAGAGAGTATTTTTAGTTACTTTTTTCAGGAAACTTTAAATGTATTTTGCTACTCTCTTATCGTATCTGCGATAATTTGATTTTCCTCTTTGAGATTACTCTTCCCTACCTTTAAAACATTTTTCTAAATGCTGCTTTTAATATTTAAGAAGCAATAAGACATAAAGTGACTGGTTTTTATAGTTAAAGTAAAATTTTTCACAAATTTATTTGTATCTTAAACAGATGTCTCTTTAGATACAGATAGTTTAGAAGTTCTCTTAGCAGAGGTTAGGCATTTCTTTTATACGTTATTCAGTAATATGAAAAATATAAGGATACAGCAAAAATAATATAAAAAAAATGTTTTCCAAGGAATTTTATTAAAAGCTCGTATAATTAGATAGCAGTTTCCTTGCAAATTCATACTTACATAACACGAACATAACAGGGAGTTATTAAGGGAACAGACAAAAATTGTAGTGAAATACTGAAGCTCAAACAAAATATAAAATGGATACTTAAAACATTGTATCTTAAGTCCTACAACTGAAAATGATCGTAAATATACAAGAGTGAAAATTATATCTGTATGTCGAAGAAGGTGTCCTTCATATCTCTTATTCCGGGCTTATTACATCTAAGAGAATATTTACAAGATTGTTATTTCTTTTCTGAAAATATTTGTCTCCGGTTTTTATTTTCAAAGAAAAGAACATCCATATCTTGTACACTTTCGACGCATCCTTTTGTTATCTCTCCCGTAGCAATTCGTTGAGATAGTGTTTTGTTTCCCCGTGGTTTACAGAAAACCTTGAAAATATTCTACTGAATTCCGTCCTCGTGTCATGGTCCGTCCATGTGCGCTGTTCTCACTTGGAGGTTGAAGTCTTGTGCGGTAAGATAATCTTTTGATTCACAAGGGCTAATTACAGCAGTTAAGTTCATTCAAAGCCTGCTCGTGGCAGCTAGACCACTCGGAGTCGCGAAGTCCAGTAGAGCGTTGAGTATTGTTGATAGCCGAAAGACTAAAAATACTCTTGGTTGCTCAAGGTAAAAGATGCTCGCAGTCCATACCTCCCCCAGCACAGGGTGAACTTTGATTGGTGGTGGCATGTCCGATTCTGAATAAATGAACCTGAAGATAGCCGTGTCCTGTAACCCAACGGAATGTTGCACGGCCTGAGCAACGGCCGGGAAAGGCCAGTATGCTCAGTATGCGATTACATAGAGTGTCGACCGTTCAGTCTAGAGCAGGGGGCACCACGTGCAGGCGATCGACTTCACCCCCCGAAAGGAATCCATGTTGGTGTTTAGATCTGTTTTCATAATCATTTTGTTTTTCTGGTGATGAATTACCATTCGGTCATGTAAGACAAAAATCATTACCAGGTTTCAAAACATTCTGGTAACGTTCATCTGTTGAATGATATTCAAAATGAAAGAAAGATATATTAAATCTGTTATCGTATTTTGTTGTTTGCCTCATGTTCTGCGATTGATTCCGCAGCAATCCCTGCGGAAATATACTTTGAGACATCTATCTGTTATTCGTTGTAAATAAACAGCGCAAGATCCTCTCGATGAAAATATTTCGGAATTTTCACTCCTGTTAAAACTGAGAAATTCAGCATTCCAATGCACCTAAATATGGAACAAAATTTATTTTGAGTTGACATTTCACAAAACCAGAAAGAGATACGAAAAATTCAGAAAACAATATCGTTTCAATAATCGCAAGTTAAGGGTAATAAGATTTGTTATCTTTACTCAGATAAACAATTTTTGATTAAGGACGATTCCCAAAATACAGTGATTTCCTTACATGAAAATGTAAGATTGATGTAAAAAATTTTACCCCAAAATGTTTAAATACACTGCAATATCCATTCGAATCATATGGCTTTTTAAATGAATTGGTGTTTGCACTATGATTGATTAAATACAGTGCAACTTAATAAATTTATAAGGAAACTTATGTTTTTCATTACTATCATAGTTGTTGTTGGATTACTAGGTTTCATGGAAGATACAGAAGGTATAAATTTGAAAAAAATGTATGTATAAGGTATATTTTAAATTATGTCAATACATTCTGAATTCATAAGAAATAAGAACTATAATTCCAATAAATGTGAAAAATATTTACCGTTTGTTCTCCTTCAATGAAAGCAACATAAGCTGGTAAAGATGAACTATGTGATTCTTGACAAGGATTAAATTCGGAACGAAGAGATGACTTCCATAGTGGGGCTCCTAAATCGAAAGTTTTCCTTATTAAAACTCGTGCAAAATAAACATCGATAAACTAGGACTAGGCAATCAGTTCACTCACACAAACGTTTTTATTTTGCTAGGTTATTAGGTTTCAGACAAAGAAACAGGATTTATCCTTTACACCCTAAAATCCAGTATGGAATCGTAATAATCGTAACATTGAGCATTTAAAAAATATGAACTTTTTTCAAGCAAACGCACAATGTAATTAAATTAATATTTTTTTTACCTATAAACTTTCGATCCCAAGTCAGAAATTTAAGGAAAACAGATGATACATTTTTCCCGAACTGGGTTCGATGCATTTAAGTTTTCCTCTTGATACATTGCGCATCATGTGTATGTTAAGAGCAACTTTTGAAACAGTCATCATTGCATTAACGAGATAAACGTAAAAGAGTAGTTAAAGAAAATTTTTTCTATTTATCCATAATAAAATTTTGCGTATAAAAGGATACAAAAAATGCGTAGTATTCCTCTGAAGATCATTAATACAATTATATATTCATTAATACAATCATTAATACGATCATTAATACAATTATATATACAATTTATATATTCGCAAAGCATTTCAAACATCTTTCACCCCTACTCCTCCTATTGTACATAGTGTTTGGCGTAGCTGTAACAATGCTTATTCGTGAATAAATTTTATATGACAGTTACTAATTCCATTTTGATCAAATCATGTTTTCTTTAAAAACAAAGAAACGGAATGTATGTTTACGTTATTTTCGTTAAGGCTGCTATGTATTAACCCTATTGGATTCGTTCACATCTATGGAGAAAATTTGTCTACTAATTACAGCTACATAAACTCTGATTATCCGATAAGAATGATGTCAGATAGCCTGAACTTTTCTGCACTTTTTAACAGGATTCATTTTATAAATTTCGTCTACAAAACTAGAAATTTATGAGCGTTTTAAAAGACATTATACCAAATTTTTTCCACAAATGATTTAAATTTTACAATATTATTTGAATTTTTTTAACGAAAATTGTCCCAATGTGTAAGAATTCTTTTGCTATTTCGGAATACAATTTTTTAAAAAATCTTTAAATCCCAGTCGGCAATCCTTAGACAAATTTACCCCATGGGTTAACATTGAGGTGATCTAATCAAATAGGGTTAAACATAGCAGCCTTAAGATAAGAGAATTAATGGTTGCAATAATTGCATTTTCTTTCTTTTTGCGTATTAAGTTAACGGTAAAGGAAATAACACATAAATTGAGAAAAAATTACATGGAGATAGGCAAATCTTCTTTGAATTTCCTCTTTAATAACGGTTAAAAAAGAAAGAAAATAAAGTTCTAGGAAAAGTCCCAAAATTAAAGCCTGAATTTTATACTTATGCATCAAATGCACACCAACTTTCTATACACTTCATTCATAGACTTAAGTTTTTACAAATGGGATTTGAATAGCATTATCGTTATAATTCAACGCATATACAGCCTATTTCCAATGCAGCAGACAGGTCCAGACATAGCAACTTAGGCCTTCCGGGATTGAATATCTGCAGGTAAAATATGCAAACTATTTATCATGTTTAATATTTATCATATTAATACGTATAAAATGGTATTGAAATAAGACACGAGAAAATATATGTTTAATTGCAAAATTAAAGAATAGAACATTCTATCTATTTAAGGCTTTAGACCTCTTCAATTCTATAATCAGTATTAATTAATTTAGTCATCAAATCTAAATTTAGCATTTAATCGACGACAACAGAATGTAGATACAAAATATTTGCACTCACCGGTTGTCGCATACAGCTAATACTTGTAAATAGTGTTGGAAGATAAGTCCTTCGTAAGCAGTATAGAAACGAATAAATGAAACCGAGTGGCCTTGGAGCGCCCTATTTATGCTTCCCACGAGCTATTTCCCAGAAATGGTAACGACTCGGACGAAAGTGGCAAGTTTTATATCCGGGAACACTTCTGATTGGCCAGAATACGAATGTGGCAAAAGTCACCAGCGGTTTTTTAGACTCTCTCTCACTATTTTCAAGATGATTCTTATCTAAGCATGTTTACAAACCCTGTCATTACATGTACATGTTATTTCTGCCAATATATCCCGCATTTCTCTATAGTGTATATAAGACCACTAGCTTATGGAATGTAAAATAATATAAATAAATCAAACTAACAAAGAAATTAAAAGCGAGCACAGACTGCCAAACAAGTTAACTTAAAACCCTACCCTATCAATGAAAACATAACACTTTTCAATAAAAGATTGCGCAGTAGCTTCATATCCTCGTATTGAAAATGGACAAATATAACTAAAAATAAATAAT